>VZTE01003316.1:1365350-1541560 GCA_013397775.1 Eulacestoma nigropectus | reverse complement strand
AAAAAAAAAAAAAGAAAAAGCCTGTCCAACTCAAAGATACTTGGGAATCTGGCTCCCTAATCCTACTCAGTCTGTAGTGAAAGCTCCATTCTAGGAAAAACACCTGGCAAATATCCCAAAACCAGTAGCAAACAAGCAAAAGTGTTTATTAGGTTCTTTCCTTTTCAGGCATTTTTCAATCAATTAAGCCCAGATTTTCCTTCTTATGACTTCAAGGCATTTTCAAGTTTTTTATACTTTTGTTATACCTAGAAAATAATTTCTTAAATGGAAAACTAGTAAATTTTCTTTAGAGTCTCAAATTTTTGATTACTTTTAACACATGGATGGCAAATTCACATTCTATTGTCTTGAAAACAGGTTTCAAATTTTTTTTTACAGAATCATCTTTATGAAGCACCTTCTTCCTTTGGTGGTCTTCTCCCAATCGCTTTAATCAAATCAAAGTTAAATACATAAGTTTGAGGTAATGATTTTGAAATTAACTAAATGACTAATTTGGAAACTAATGAAATAAAAGTTCGTAGCAGCAGACAGCACTGCAATTTCAAAAATAGCTATTTCAAAAATATTAGTCCTACATGATTTCATTAAGTTGCTAAAACTCAACAAGTGTTTTAAAAATTGCTTGTAACTATCATATTTAAAAAGAGAAGTTTAAAGAGATAGCTATTCATTCAAAGGATTTTAAAAACTGCACCCACATCCTTTTGGCTCCAACACATTCTCATTCCCTTATCAAATTACTATCATTTGGCTATTTTGTTTTGGTCCCTTGCCTAGAATAATCTATCCATCAAATGAAATTTCACAGGTGCAAGATTTACAATGAAAACCACATTTTAGGCATTTCTAACCATATACAAACCTTCTCTCCATAAAGTGTTTTATTAAATTAAACATATTTTGAACCCCCATACTTTTTTGCTAAACTTTGATTTTTTGGACCAAGTATTGGGACCAATTTCTCTCTCCTCCTCACATGGCTCTTTTTTTATTGAAGCCACTGACACCTCTTTTCCCAGCAAAAACATTTCAAGGAATTGCAACTCAGCTTCACAGGGGAGGACAACAATCAATATGAATGAAGTTATATTTAAAGCACAACTATCCTTGGTTTCACAGATATATTCCTGGAGAAATTATACCCTCTGAAGATCTGCAAAATTTCCAGGAACCTGTGCCCAACACTTACTCTTCAAGCTTGCCAGGCTTTTCTTACATTTGCCTTCAGCTGTGGGGAGCTTTGTTTCCACTCACTTCAAATATAAACATCTCCTGATGAGCTGTAAAACAAACAGCTCATTTGTTTTACTTTTGCAGGACAGAATTGGTTGTCCAGGGTAACAAAGAAAACCAAGCAGAGTTTATCTAATATGCATTAAAATGCAGTAAAAAAGAGTGAATTTAGATGCAAAAAAGAGTTACAAAACAAACAGAAGGAATAGTGTAAAATATATAAAAATGACCAAGTGGCTCCTCAAGTGAGGATCCCCGCCCAGTGCCAGAGGGACCTGATTTCCCATTTGTCTAGGGAAATCTGCTTCAGGCATCAGATCAACCACACTACAGAAAGGTGAAGAAACCAGAAATCCTGTGAGAAGGTCCATTTTCATCACCGCCATGAATGACAAGAGCACCCGTTTGCTTGGGTAGCCACTGCACAGCTAGGGAGGATATTTCCAGATGTACTGCCCAGAAGAGGGCTCGGAGCCACAGAAGCTCATGGCACAGGGTTTGCACGCTGTGCTTCCAGCAGGTTCAAACACTCCAGCAGAACAACTCCTGATGAGAAATTCCAGCCGGTGCTATCCTGGAGCTGATCTCACCAAGCTGACAGACCTTGTGTAAATTGATATATTAGTTCTTAAAGAAAGTAATAGCTTTCTCTAGAGATATGAAAAAATGTCCTCTTTAACTTCCCATATATTTATGAACATATTTGTTCCGGACAGGACTACAAATTAAGTTTACGAGGGACTGTTTTAATTTCCCCAGTTTCCAAAGAGCAGCAAAGCTGGAAAACCTGATCACCCTGTCTTTGATCTTCTTTACTTGTAGACAAGCTGTAAGAGATTAAGCTCTTTTCCCATTACTTAATCATTTGAAGTGATGCTCTACGATTCCCAAGGGTAAATGCATTAGGCTACTGATCAGCCTAGGAACTTTAAAAAAAAAGATTGGAAGATTTATAAATTACTGTTAGCTCATGCAGTTCGGATTAGACTTTCAGAAATCCTTTGATAATTTAGGAGCACAACTCCTATTTAAACATCTAGAGGGAATTCAAATGGCTATTTTTCAATATCATGTAAATTGCTTTTTTTATGATTAATCTTTCTTCCTATGTTTCATATTATGTATGTACTTACTTTTTTAAGGATACATGAAAATGTATGTAGAATCTGGAAAGGGAAGAGTCAGTGCTAAATTAAAACCCTTGATTACTGCTGTGTTGTCAGGCAACAGTTTAAGGTTTGCAAGAGTTGCACCCCTTCCCTACATACTCCATGTCCACTGTACCCCAGATCCAAATATCGAAGCCCTAGGAAATAACTGAATCCTTAAGGAAACTACCTGAACAGTTCCCAAGTTGTATATACATTTTTTAACTTAACTGCATTTATATCCTTCCAAAACCATCAAATTCTCCCCACGGGAGCCATAGGAAGGCAAAGGAAGCTTTCCAAAGGAAGGAGGGATTTTTTTTTTTCCCAATACCAGACATTGTGACAACAGTACAATATAATGATGGCAAATATGTGGGATTACTGCCAGATTCTCATCCAAGACGTTCTGATGTCTTCATCTAGTCAATTATGTTCTCCAAATAAAATTCTGTTATGCAGAGCAAAATGAATGCTATATTATGGATTTTGGCATGAAATCACAGTGATTTTTAACTCAGTTGTCTGCCATGAATCAGAATATTAATTGGCATATAAATTGTACAGATGTACATTCTGCATTAAGTGACCTTTTCCTTTCAAGATCTTACAGAATCATTTGTCTCTAAAATGACCACTATGAAAAACAAAAAAAAACCCCTCACAATCAGTACTGCTTAGATTACAAATATCTGTACAACTTACTCTTCTTTAAAAAGTAAAGTATTCAAGCATTTCCAATGGCTTTTCAAATAGATCTTAGTTTACTGCAAGAGAAACTTACTTCCTTTTTACAATTCTGATTACACCACTAAAAGGTCCTCTTTGAAAGGGATAAGCAGATAATTACTAAAATGTGCACCTATAAATTCCAGGTTTAGTGCTTGCAATGGAAGCTGACACAGTTATTCCCCTTTCTGGCTCCCTTGGGGGAACAGACTCATTTGGGATCCACTGCCTTCATCCTTTGTAAATTTAGCAATCAAATTGTAAGATTTCACTAATGATTTTTAATATTTCTTTATCTGAACTCGAAATGTAGTCATATCTGGAAAAATTCTTCAGAACAACCCAAGACACTTTAAACCTTATCATTATTATTCATTTTTGTGTCATTATTTCCAGGGGCACGGAAATATTCTCAAAATATGAAGCCATACCTAAAACATGTTTATCTCCTGCAGCATTGAATGTCTGTCTCATGCAGGCTTTGTCGAGGGAGAAAAAGTATAGCCTTTATGGTAAATTTTAGAACTGAAACTTCCTATATTTCTAATAAATTAATGCTACAACATCTCATTTATCTCTACATTAGGAAAAACACGTGGCAATGACAACTGCCAATATCATCAGAAGGGAGTCACCAAGTTATTATTCACTTGCTCTTCAAGAGAGAGCGAGAGGAAATCAAAACTATGCCAAGTTAAAGTAAACAAAACATTAACTGTGAGCAACCTTACCTTTAAAGACCAGAGGTGTAACATTTAAAAAATGGAGAAACGTGATTCAGTCTCACAGTAACAGCTATGTAGTGTAAACTTCCAAAGTCCAAGCTCTGCTGCTATTTCTAAAAGAACCAAACAGTCCTTGTGCCACGTATTTCTATGAAAGTTACACAAATATTTACCTGTCCTATTTCACTGATTTTTCAAAAAAAAAAAAAATAAATTATAAGCTACTCCAAAACACAACCGTGAACTATTAAGGAAAGATCATCAACATCTNCCAGTCCTTGTGCCACGTATTTCTATGAAAGTTACACAAATATTTACCTGTCCTATTTCACTGATTTTTCAAAAAAAAAAAAAATAATTATAAGCTACTTCAAAACACAACCGTGAACTATTAAGGAAAGATCATCAACATCTTTCAAGTGTCAGCTGGAGTTGAGGGCTTATTTTTTCTGCTGATTCTCTGTCAAATCCATTGGAAGCCACTCTCCATATTCAAAAGTCATGCCAACTCTTCCTCCCTGCTTCCAAAGCATCAGTGAGGCAAAGATGCTCATCTCAAAAGCTGAGGCTCTGGGTCAGCACCTGGACAAGGCAGCCCAGAGAAAGCAGCAGCTAAAAGCAAGTATATGAACTCACACCCCCGAAGTCCTACTACTCATTCAAAATCAGGTTTAAAATTGCTATGCCCTTTAATCACTTGATTTTCCTCAAAAAATACAAGACTGAAATGATATAGTGATGCTGGAGAGAGCACTTGTGGTTGTCTGAAATAATTTGTGAGTTTGTTGGAGGTAGGGATGGTTTGTAAGCAAATTAAACATCCTGGAAAATTAAAAGCAGTCAGCAGAAACACACACACATTCATTCACAAGGTGTTTGCAGAAATAAAAAAGAATCACAGAAAAGGTAAGGCTGGAAGAGACCACCAGCCTTCCCACCAAACTTTCATGGAAACTGCCAAGTCTCTACTAAGCTGACAGAGTAATGCTAGAGAAAAGAAAGAGGGGTCGAGGGGGAAGGGAAAATAAGATACTTTCAAGATGGACAAAGCTAGACAAACATCTCATTAAGATGATGTTAAATGAAAACTCAGGTTTTTTTATGGAAAATCCCTTTCACTTTTATTCCACTTAGTGGATTTCAATAATTTTCAGAAAGGGACAGACACCTCATCCCTGTTCTGCCTGGACTATGCTTTCAGGCTGAGATACATTTCCCATGATGTCTGTTCAAATATCACAAAGCAGCACTTTATGGAAGTCACCTGCCTGCACCCACTGATAACAGAGTACTTGCCACGTATACAAGAACAGTGTGAAGGAAAAAAGCAGCACACATTCCAGAGGCAGGCATACTTTCAAGTAGAACTGAACTGCAATAACATGCTTCTCCTTCAGTTCTATACACAAGAGAGCAAATGTTTCATTTTGACAACGCCAAAAGTTTGACTCATCCAAAAACGTTGAAGATGGACACTGATAGGAAGACATTATATTGAATTATGAAAGATATTTTGATTTTTAAACCCAGGCTACCACAGAAATCACAATTTTTACTCTGGCCACTTAAGAGTCTCTCCATAAGAAAGAACAAAATTGGAGAGTCTCCCTGTATTTTTTTGTTATAAAACAAGAACACTCTGTATTATGCTCAGATGATATCCTGTATGCACTCACAAAATCAATCTTAATAGAATTCTTAAGTTCCTTAAAAATCTACTTCTGTGTCTGAGAAACCTTAATTTGATAAGGCTTCTGATGGCCTGAGTCAAACAGATATTACTGTTTAATTATTTCTTTGTACTCTCCCATCTGTCTGCATCCTTTCTTCTTCTCACCACATACTTAACAGACAATGCAGGTCAAGGATCTGCATCAGAGTTGTCTGGAGTATTTCCGCAAGTAGATTATTCTCACCACACTGGTGTCCTGCTCCTAATTTGGATTATTTGGTTTACAGAAGTTCATAAAAGTAATAACTGCAATTTTAGAATTAACCACAGCATCACTAGAATTAATCAATATACGGAGTGGAGGAGGCTGGACATATACAGAGCAAATTTCAAATTGAAAAAAAACATAACCTGGAGGATCAAATAACTAGTGACTGCTTTTGCCATTAATTTAAGTTTTTATTTCCCCTTCCTTTACTGCAATATTCTCTTGCTACTTAACAGTTATTGGTGTGTAATTACAGGTACAGAGGAATAGCTGTATTTCACACAGCCCAGCTCTCCTTGGGGCTTCACAGATATCTTGAATTAGCAACTGGTTCCTTCAAAAGGAAGTTGAGACAAAAAGAAGTGGTTGTTACAAATTGCTCTGCTCTCTGTTAATGTAGTCTCCTTGCTGCTCTTTCGCTTCTAGGAACAGTCTCACTACTATACAAGCAAATTAAAAGAAAATCAGCATCAGACAGGACCCAGTTCAGCTAAGGGCCTCAACTGATCCTTTATTCTCTGCTCCTGCATTCAGTCTATTCCACAAGAAGACAAGGCATTGCCAAAATACTCTATTTTAAAAAGTTAAGTCAGCAGCTATGAGAAAATAGCTTGAGATTTTTGATCAAGACCAAACCCCATCAGCCTACTATGAAATATTTCATGCTAATAAGCTTTCCTTTTATTTTCAGAGGAGATCTTACTATGCTTGGATCTAGAATGTTAAGACAATACAATTTTAACACTTTTTAAAATGTGATTGATTTATTGTTCTGTCACATTAGTTTTTGGATAATATGATAAATTCAATACAATTCCTCACAGCATTCTATAAATATTGCAACAAATTATTAAAGCAATAAAACCTCATGGCAGAAGTTTAATGAGATCATGTCACATTTGTGTTAAGGCCAAGTGATAAATTGCAACATCTGCAGTGGATGTCACCACCTTAAAAGGGAAAGTCTGCACATTCTCCCGGCACAAGGCAAAAGTCTAAATCTTTACTTGGAGCTACAAGACAGAAAAAATGCAACAAAATATTAAACAAATATGTCTAGTCACACACTACCCTTCCTTCTAGCAATGTGTACCAGTCCTGTCTGCATACCATTTAGTATGAAATTCAAATATATGAAAATTTGGTAGTATAGGGTAGGGTATACTTACCCTACAAAGATTTATTTACAGATTTATTAGGTGACTTCTTAGTTTAACAGGTTTCAAATTACTGATTTGATTTAGCCATTTTTGGAGGCAAATACTTTTTTTAATATTATTGTTCCTTATTTTTCTTCTGCCAGACAAAGCTAACACAGCCAATGGAAAAGCTAAATCACTTATCCTATTGTCATATAAGTCAAAGTAAAAAAAAAAAGATAAATTTCATTGGAAAAAAAAAGCTTGGAAAGTATGTAGAAAAAATAACACACTACTTACTTACAAGTTTGGAAAAGAATTTATATTTTTATGCATTACATTAAATGACGGTGGAACTGTTTAAGGGGCTGGCTACTTTTTTGTGTAGGTGTGTTCACGTGCAAGTGCACATTAAATTGCTTCAGATGTACTTAATAATAAGTTGATATTAGTTCTGACATGCAGCTGGTATTTCTTCCCCTCTTTCTCAGTTTTGCATGAGCGACAAAGGTAGATGGCATCTCAGTTTTACTGAAATACTTTAATAAATGAAAGAAGATGGTTTATTAGGTCTTACCATTATTCAGCCTGAGTACTAAATCTTTTACTATTGAATGTTCTCCTAATTGTCTCCTGGAGGAGTTCAAAGTTCCAGTGAGTCATTCATAATCTCTTCCTACTTATTAAGAATCAAGTCCAGTAAAAGAGCCGAAAGCAAACCATGAGTAAGAGACCCAACTCCCCACTGAGCAAACTCCTTTTGAAAAACAGGTTACAGTCCATTCATAGGTTAATCAACAAGGCTTAAATTCACCTCATCACACTTCTTCACTTTACTGGACTATAACAATAGAAAACTATCACACCTCTGTAAACTGATTTCTAAAACTGAGTGTAGTGCACGCATTTATAAGCACGTTGCCATACTCAAGCGGGTGTTAATTGTACATCTCTCAAGAAATAAGCTTTTTGAAGTCTCAAGGACTTTAAAAACTAGCATTCAGAAAAAAAGCCAACATAAATCAGTCGTGAAATGGCAGTAAACAAGAAATTACGCATTTAAAATTATATTTTATGTATTGATCATACTAGAAAGAAAATATTAAAGTGTTTTCACTTTAATATGCTACTGAGAATCCTAAAAATCAATTTATTTCCTGCCTGTATTAATTGTACTAACTCTAAACTTCCAGATGAGCATTAATACTAGCAGCAGGTTGGCTCTTTGTCCTGTTCTTTTATCCAGGTGACACTGCAGCATATTTTTGTGCATCACACCGACTACCAGCCAGCTCTGTACTCAGTGCTTTCAACAGAGCAGTAATTTCTATTCAAGAATTAAACATCACCACCCATCACAAAATTTTTTGGATGGGAGCAAAGACTGACAATGTTTCATTCCGAACCAAGTTTCTCTTCCTACATCCCTAAACAAAGCCAGAAATTGCGAGCATGAGGTCTTAAGCTGTGGAAGTTGATACAAAACCCGAAGGTTGGGACATATTCTCAGACACACCCACTCGTACTTGCCCTCTCCCTAAAATCCACACAACCCAAACCTCACCTTACTGGTGAATCTGTAGCTCATGCTCTCGGGTTTCATTTTTTAATGTTGCCACCCTGTGGTCATTCATAGCAAAGACAAAATTCTTCTCCACGAAAAATGTGGAAAAACATGTCGAGATTTCAAAGAGCAACACTTCACAGTTTAACAAGCTGAAAGATAAAGCTCCATAAAAACGTTGTGTGAACTAACCCATAGTATAAGAACAGTAATTTATCTTCTGTAGTCCCATAGGAATCTTATACGATGACTCCAGTCAAGGCAGACTCTTCTGTTTGTTCGTCTTAGCCACAGCAGCATCTGAACATGCAGCACAAGTTATTCGCAGAAACACTACTTCCAACATGGGGTTCGTTGCTTTTCTTGTGTCGGTTTTGCCATCAACTTTTTTAACAGGTATAAATGAAGTAACAAAACTTCCTTTAACTTGCCATCTCCCAAGAAAACCAAACCTATTTCGACCCTTTGATTTCTTTCACTCTTTAAAACTAAAATTCCTTACTACATAATTTCAGCCATGAACTCTTTATGGTCATGCTTCTTTCCCTTTCTGTATGCAAAGGGAATTGATATTCGGTCCTGTTTTAATAATTCAAAAATATATCAAAAAGAAACAATTCATTTTCTAACCATTCTAGCTATCAGTCTAATTTTACAGCTTTTTGAAAAAACGAAAGAGGGAGAAATAGTCATTTAAGAGTTGTAGCTAGTAATTTTTTAGGCACAAAAAAGCCTACTCAATTAGCATTTATTTTTATAACTATTCACATTAAGTTATTCACTGTTATTACAGACTATCTTGCTTTTGCAAATTTTACTTCTCAGATACCTGCTTCCAGATGTTGAGATACCTGAGTACCATAAGATGGAGGGTAAAAACATCCCACAAAATCTGACACCCGAAGTTCACTTCAGTAGCAGTGTACACATCAGGAATCAACTAAACCAGCAACATCCTGTCTACCTTCCTGATCACCCTAAAAGGTCTAATGCAGAAAGCTGATTTCAATAGTTTTATTTTACTCTTTTGTACTTTTGAAGCCTTGGTTCAAGCGTAGTCACTAAGAAAATGAGCTCCCTGACAGCCAGTACACTCCTCCTAAGCATGGGAACAGAAACAGCCCTAAAACACCCACGATGGTCCCTTCCAACCTGCCCCATTCTGGGATTCTGTTTTTCTCGGAAATTTGTAGCAGTATACCATCATGTCAGTACTAAATTTTTTGGGGATGTGAAAAGGAAAGCTGACACTCATATACTGCACACAATTACATTTATTTCAGCCTGGCTTGATGTGGTAATATTTAAAGTTTTCTGTCTACCTGCTGAACTGAAGAGTAAATCTCTTATACTCTTACAGTCCATGAATATTCTCTGCTGGTTCCATTGTCACAAGTTCTACAGAGTGAAGTGAATGATAGTCTGCCATATTTAATTTGTAAATCGCTATATAAAGATGTAGATCATTAAGTGAAAAGATCAAATGTCAGATACTTCCCTTTCTTCATTAGCACGAAAAATACCTAATTCCATCTGCATAGCTAGACCAATTGAGCGTCCCACACTTTGCCACATCAAGAATTCACATAATTTTAGGAAATTTGCATAGAAAGAAGAATGCAGTGAGCTTTTCACAAATCAGGACTCTTAACTTTACAAAAGCCATAGCAGATTTCTTTTTAGCTGAAATCAGGTTAATAACTGGCTCTCCTCTCATGCGTTTTTATCAACTGTAAGTTTTTAAATATCTTCTTAATCCTCTAGTCATCATGAAGGTGCACTGACCCTCAGCTTTACCAAGCTGTAACTTCAATTACAATAGTCTGTGACAAAGTTAATTAGAATATACTTCCATAGCAGTAGAATATAGTGGCAATATAAATGAGAACATAGAAAAAAGGAGATGATGTGACAGTAAAAAGGACTTTAAGAATTAATTAATTAATCTGAAAACCACACAAAACAATCCATCATTGCTACAATATCAAATCCTTAAAATTTCATCACTTATTTCTGTAATATCACCTGTAAACAGCCTCCTGATACTCAAACTCAGCTGTGTCTTGGAGTTTACCACATGGCATTCATATATTGTCATTCTTTATTTCCACCTATTTATCAGCCCTTCTCACTGATATAGAATAGAAACCCTAATTCAAAACACTGATGAAGGGTACCTATCATGCACAGCTGATTAAGCTGATTGCTGAATCCAAATGAAGAGACAGCCAAGGCTCTGCTCTGCGTAACTGGATGAATTGGATACACCGGGAAAAAGAGAGTGCATGAGTAAAAGCTTTGGGGATTTGAGCCTCTGGACTCAGACAGTCTAAATTCTGTTGTGTTGCCAGCAGATTAAGGATAACGCAGCCTAGAAATAATGCTTAGTAGTCATAGATTTATTAAAAAATATTAGACATTCCTGAAACATTATGGTTACAAATTTCTACAAGATATTATCTATGTTGCAGAAAATGCCATGTAATTTACAGAACCCCAAAAGTGTGATTTAATAGTCATTTCACAAATTCTGACAACAGGTAACTGCAGTCAATTTATTCCCCCTCTTCCCCCTTTTTTCTGAAATGTTTTTTCCACTCTCATAACAGTACATTTGTCTCAGGGTAACACTGTACTTTCACACAATAACACTGCATTCCAGAAATTACTTTTTTCATTGATTTATGTTTTTGCAATTGCATATATATAGTACACAGTAATATGATGGATGTCCTATCCAGAACTCAGCTATATTATTAGATGTACAGCGTGCTGATACCACAAGCTTTGGAGCAAACAGGCAGCTGAAAGCAAAATGGAAGAAAAAGGAGAAAAAAGCATCTGGTGGATTGAGCAGGCAACGAGACAAACGATAGAAGTTTTGTGTTCCCAGTAAAAATATTTTAAAAGAATGCTATCAAATTGAATTGTTACTTCACCAAGGAGAGGAGAAAGGCAAAGGACACTTGGTGAACATTAGCAAAAAGCTGGCTCTAGTGGTGGATGACAGTGATCTACAGTTCTGCATAATAGGCTCCTCGCTCTATAAATCTGCTCCACTCCACAGCACTTCCCCAAGTAGGTGATATATTTCTAAAAAGTTCCATCTAAATGTCACCCTGAAAGCTTGCCACACTGAGGACCATTCTAAATGTCAGAACAGTCTCATGTGACCTATGACAGAATTTAGGATTAGTCTGTGCCACATCTTCCTAAAATGAATTTCTAAGACTAAGTTATGCCTTTGGAATTTGGATTGTGATCTGTGCCGTTATTCAGTCTCCTTGCCTTCAAAAGTACAGACTTTTTTTCAGTTTAACTCAGTTTTCAAGGCTCAATACTCTTGGAAAAAGCAATGAGGAATGTTACTGTAGAACACATGCTTCTGACATCCTTTGAAAAAATTAATGTGAGTCATGGCCGTATTTTGGATTTTAATCTTTGCACAAATACCAATTCTTTTACAGAATGCAGAGAAAAGTAAATTCCATTAGCTCCACTGTACACAGAACTGAACATGAAGAGTTACAAAAAGACTGGATCCCTACAGCTCTCATAACAGAATCAGTCACAATCTTTAAACATCTTTAAACAAAAAAAGTAAGTGAAACTCATTAGACATCTAAACTTGATCTAACCAAGAAAAAGAGTCATTAAAATGAAGGCACAAGTATATAAAAGGGGCGGGGGGAATTACAGAAAATAAGTATGAAATTAAAAACTTTCACAGTTCATATTCGCATGGAGGAGATTCATGCATTAATTCATAGGAAACCACCACCTGGTTTTCAATGGATTTATAAAATGATTCACATTATATTCACATTTTAGGGCTCCATTATCATTAGGACCCATTTACTCTTTAGTGTCAACTCATTTTCTATTAGTTATTGGAAAATCAAAGCAGGGGGAGCCATTGACAGAGGAATGATTCTTGGTGTACGTACAGGATACAAACACTAAATGTTTTCTATGGCTTAGTGCATTCAAAAATATTTCTTGATTAATTCTGTGGGTTTTAGTAAGATGTAAGCTTTAGCTGAAGCTTCACCTTAGAGAAAATTGATGCTCTTTTACAAAATATTTTCACATAGCTTGCAAAATATTCACAGCAAAAGCACCATTATCCAGAATGACAATCAAAGATTAAAAGGAAAAGAAGTTTCATTAATGAAACCGACAGATTAAAAAAATGCCGCCTGAGCCACATTGCACAAACATTTATATAGACTACAAGAAAGTTTTATTACAGAATATACAACCAAATAATCCAAGAGTAAATCTTGATGCACACCTCAAGGAGCACAATTGGAGATTATGCAATAGGCAGCTTCAGCTGCAGCAGCATCTGGCTTATAACTACAAAACCATATGAATATAAGACACTTGGTTTTCTGAAGTGCTGTTCTTTCCTTGGAAAAAGTTGTTCAAACGGGACAAAACTAATACAATAATCTAGTCTGAGCTTAATTATTATACAAAATATGCTAAATAAAACATCAAGCTCAGGCTTAAGTAGTACTTGAGGGAATCATAAGCCATATGCTGGCCTTCTGAACCAAAATCAATTTCATCTTAAAGACTATATAGGTCATTGTCATAACAGTTTGGATGAGAAAATTGAATTAGGGGGCCAGTATTCATCTCATACTGCTAATAGCAGTCCTTACCACTTATTACTGCAATAAAAGGTAGCCCACAAACTAGAGAGGGTATATGAAAGAGGTTAATAGCACAATCATCTAAATGTACAGTTAGTACTCTGCCAAATTCACTGCATCAGATTTTATTTAGTGTTACTCTACTGCATCCTGCATTATGAAGTGTAAAATAAATTGCACTTTTATAGCACACTGTAACTATTTTATGACTTCTATTTATTAGAAATATTGTTTTCAGATAAAAATATGTATCAATACTCAAAAAAATGCATGTGCGAGTCTCTCATTTTTGTTATAACGTACTTTAAACATATTTTGAAAATCTTGAAAATCTGCTTTGCTTGTTCTCTTTCACACATGCACTGGGTTAAAGTGTTAGGCAATTCCACAAATTTTACCTGGAAACTTCATTGTGTTATTACAGAAATCCTGCCTGTGATGTTTCACAAAGCCTTCAAGATTTCATTTCTGTACTAAACCATCAAGTAGCTGTGCTTTATACATTGTCACACAGTCAGTGTACCTGATGGATTAAAAAACTCCACCATCAGAACTCACCTTAAACACATTAAGCTTTAAGAGAAGCTGAAAGAAGCATTCATGATTATGCTGAAAAACACCAGAAGGACAACTCAGTCACTGGCCACAGCCTGCACAGATTCATGAGAGGAAAGTCCTGCTTATCAAACCTCATCTCCTTTCTTGACAAGATAACCCACCCAGTTGGATCAAGGGAAGCCAGTTGACGTAGATTTCAGTAAAGTTTTGATACTGTCTCTCCCAGGATCCTTCTGGATGAAATGTCCATCCCCCAGCTGGATAAACACATCATGGGATGGGTGAGTGACTGGCTCACGGGTCGGGCACAAAGAGTTACAGTGACTGGGGTGACATCAGACTGGTGACCTGTCACTAATGGGGTGCCATCCTCAGCCCTGTGCTCTTCAACATCGACATAAATGACCTGGACACAGGACAAGCAGGGACACTAAGTTTGCCAATGATACCGAATTGGGAGGAGCTGTTGACTCCCTCAAAAAAGACAAGTGCTGGATTCTGCACGCGGGATGGGACAACACTGGATTTGCATACACACTGTGGAAGGAAAGGCTGGAAAGCCATGCTGTGGAATGGGCCAATGGGCAAGTGGAATCTGAGTCAGCAGTGCCCTGGCAGCTGTGTTTGGGGCTTTCTATTTACTGCTTTGATTTCTGGCAAATCTCAGCCCTTAAACTCCAGCAACCCTTTTCAGTAGGAGGTGGACCCATGAAGAAACAGAGGGAGAGTAGGTTGCAACAGAAGCAGCCAGCATCCCACTGATTCTTATGCTTTCCTCTCCTGGACCTCTTAAAATCCTAATCCACATTTCTTCTAGGATACTGTTGGCACAGGCACCTACATATTAACAAGGCTACAATCAAATGGGAGGGAGAATAAATCTTTTTGTCTTTGCTTCTATTAACAGTGTCACAAACTAAGTCTAGAAGCACAGGACTACAGCCATGAAAAAGCACAAAGAAAGTGAGAAGCCAAAAAAAATGCTCTCAAAAAACCTGACGTAAAGCTTGTACAGACACTCACTGGGATTAGTTCATTTTCAGATATCACTTGACCCTCCTGATGCTCTCTGGGTGTTATGTGACAAGACACGCACAGAATGACTCTAACCTGTCAAGTTTAACTTGGGAAGATGTTACTGAAACGTCCCTGTTCATCAGTCCATGGCATTCATCTACCTGGGGACCCAAAGCCTGAGAGTTACAGGTCACATTACTATACATGAGCACATGATCCATGCAAAAGAAAGCATGCAGCCAAATCTACCAATGTGCACACTGGAAAATAACCTCCTCCCACCTCCAAGACAAAAACTATGAACAAGTGACACATGAGTGACAGTCCAGATCATGTACCATATATTTTATGCACCTTTTTTTTTGTTGGATCAGTATGCAGGTTTCAAGTATTTTCAGGTAAAATCTTGAATATTTTTGAAAGGGAACAGCTAAAAGAAATAGGAATCCTTACAAGGTAAATTTCCAATATGATACTTAATGTGTAACAGGAGCTGTATAACAACTGATCTAGGGTTACCCAGAACCGTCTTTTTTTTTTTTAAAACAGAACACAGACACACCAGATGACTGCACACTTTGGTTCAAAGCAGAAGCTTCAACCTCACTGCCCCAACACAAGCCACACTGGTCAAGCTGTGGGTTGTAGTCCAGTACTCTCCCTCCCACACTGCTTCCCAGGCTTTTTCTGTGAAAAACTTAGCTCACTCTGATGAGGAAACAGTCTTTTTAGAACATACTGATTGACAACAAAAGGTTTTTTCTTACTAAACCACTGTATTTCCTACTGAGTTTTAAATTCCCAGATGGTTTGGGGGCAGAGGGGTACATCTGAACTAGGTATTTGGATTTACAGGAAAATATCTGAATGCGAAATTAAGGATGGGCTTTGGAAGAGCTGGGAGGGTCTGGTTTTGTTGGGCTTTTAGCCTGCAGGAGCTGCCAAGACTTGGAGAGATAGAAGGCTCAGGTCTATACTTCATCATCTGTTTTCAAATCCAAGGAACTCCAGCACTGAGGAGGAATGTTTTTACTGGAGAACAAAGGAGAAAATCTGTGCTGTTTTCAACCAAGGAAGCAGAAAATCCTCTTTAGCAGAGGCTGATGTTTGAAGAGTAGTAACTGCATTTTCCTGAGAGGCTAAATACTGCCTGCTGGCCATGTTCCTGACAAAGTAGCAACTCCAGCTTACTCAAGAAAAAAACCCAAACTGTGCCAAGATACCAATAATTGTAAAGTGGACACAGGTAACTAAAGTGAGGGGGGAAATTGTCCCACAGTAGCAGTAGTGGGAAGACCAGAGAGGTAAAGCTGATCCTGGGAGAGGGAGCTTGCTGCTCCTTTCCCTGCTCCCATCCCTGACTCCCTTGTAGGCAGGGCCAGCCTCAGTGGGCACCCCAGCATTGCTGAAGCCTCACACTGGGGCACCCCCAGGCCCATTCCTGCCCTGCTGGGCACCCCCGTGGCACAGCAGGACACCTCAGTCCTGGCACAGCAAGCTACCACATCCTTTGGAACCTCTGCTTGCACTCATGTGAAGCAGAGATGCCACCACCATCACCTCTCCCTCCACTTCAGGATTTCTCAGGAGAGAAAAGAATCTTTTCTACCTGGATAAAAAAGTCATTTCATCTCAAACTCTTCCTTTAAAAGTAAGTGTAATCTTTTTTTAAAATCTGTCTTTGGTTTTCTCATCAATTTTTATATTCCCTTAACTTCTTTCTGTATTCCTCCTAGGCTTTTCTTGAATCTTTTCATCACACAATTTTTTTTCCGCTCCTATCTGCAATTGCATTTTTCACTTACTTGTTCATCCACCTTGGCCTTTTTTCCCCCCACCTCTCTACCCATATCGTAGTTACAGCTCCATGACATGTCATCAGCAGGCAGCCATTAACTCATCTTTCAATGCTTTGTTTCCCTTTTGTGTTCCTTCTTTATATTGTTTTTTCCCCTTTAATTTTACCCAGCTCTGCAAATATCCATCCAGCATTTCTCTCTTGAACTTCATCTGTCTAGTTCTTTATATCACTAAACAAAAACCAAACCAGGTTTTGGTTACCACTCCAGTGAATTCCCTGTCCTGCAAAGCACCACTGCGACTTTCACTGTGCTCACTGCCCGGGCAGGTGCCTGCAGGAGCAAACTTCTCCCCACCGCTCCTTGCAATGCAAAGGAAATTCTACACTGGCAAGTAAAAGAGCACAAGAAAGCAAAGAAAGGCAAAATGTGTAACAGTGAATATATAAAGAACAAAATGGATAGGCAAGAAATATAGAGACATAACAGGCTCAGCACTATTATCCTACGAGTAGGACACATTTCCACCTTAAAGCAAAAACAAACAAAAACCCCCACAAAACCCACAAGAACCCACACCACCTCAGCTGTGTATGGAAAAGCAAAGCATAAAAACTTTTCATTATAGAAATAAATGATTCAAAACATTTTATATTTTAAAATGTGGTTATAACACCACCAAATATATGTCCTGCCAAGCCATTCCAGTACCTCATGCTAATGACAACTGGGTCTTTAGACCTCATTCTGTGTTACAGACTTTTTAAACTCTGCCAGCTCTTCCCAAGGGATGTCTCTGACCAACAAGGGGCTCTGGCCTGTCTGGCCACCAGCCTGGAGCACCACCACAGCTGTCACCTACCATGGCAGCTGTGCTGACCCCACCCCAGTGTGCTACTCCCCAGAAGCCAAAAAGTCAAAACCAATGAGCCCTGACTCTCCTTTTAAGTGCTGTGCAAACTATACATGTACACTTCTAAAGAGAGTCTTTTACACCGATTCATAGATTGTCTGTTTGGGTAGAGCTTGGTCATATACTCACATGCCAACCAAGCTTCCAATGTCTAGCAGCTCATACTTGATTCCTATTGTTGAGGCGGGGAGGAGCAATGAAAAACTGAATATTCCATCCAATCAATTAGATAAGTACTCTGGTTTTGCTTCTCTCTACTTCTAATTATCCCAGTCTGCCAATGTTGCCAGTGTCAGCACAGTTTCACATACCAGATCATGATAATTAGCAGCACAAACTTCTGATCTCTGATGTAGGAATTTCCACCAATTAACAAGTTAACAGTTAATTAGGCTTAAACAAAAAAAAAATCTCATCATCTGGTGCTTGTGCAGCCTGAAATTCTCAATTACACTGTCGTAGTTTAGTTGCAAGGAGCAAGGCAGGTGAGGAGCTGTGAAACCAGGCACATTGGGAACTCCAGCATCTGGGAGGTGCTGGCATTGCAGCTGATAATGATACCACAGAACTAATTTTCTTAAAGGAAAGCTCCACCCAGGGTTAGCATCCCAACTGTATTCTGTGTTTTGTTATATTTACTAAATCAACATCCATCTAAAGGAACACGCCATCTAAACCAGCAGCCATGAAGACAACTCTTCACAACCAGAAGTTATCTAGCTGGAGATACCTCAAAATACCAAGTATCTACAGTGACATGTTTAAGGTGCTATGCATTTTTACAGCAGAAGTCAGAGTAGGGCTGAACGAATGCAAGTGGCAAACATTATAAAAAGGCTAATTATCAGAAAAAATGAGACGGTTTTGGTTTTACTTATAACTTGAATAGTCACATTTGTCAAATATTCAAAAAACAAGGTAATTTTTTTAGTCCGTGAAATCTATCCTCTTTAAAAAAAAAAAAATCAATTATAAGACAACTACTAAGGTGAGTGGAGAAAAGCAGCTCCACTACCAGCTCACACTCAAGCCATAATAAAGGAGAAAAAGCCACAGGTTTAGTCAATCCAGCTTGGGAAACAGCTGTTCTCTGTTGGGTTTTAGCAATCTGAAAAGTAAGACAAAAAACAATGAAGCAAATAGTTTGCTCTAACTAATTATTTCTTTCCTTCATTAAGCAATTTAGGCATGTCTTTCCCTGATAATGACTGGATTTCCTCCAAATTCAGAAGGCTGCCTCTCAGGCACCTTTTCCTTCCCTTTCAGAAGAAATAATGGGTTTACGTATTTAGCCTAACTCTGGTATCACTTTACCAATTTGGTAATTTCATAACACAAGCAGAACTTCAGTAGTTCACGTGCAGATCCTCAGAGCCACCACACTGGCAAATCTGCAAAGGGTCCTCAGCTTCACCAGGACTGCAGTCACCTATCTGAACTTCTGTCTGTGCTCCTAAGTCCTCTTGCTGTGTTGGTACAAAGGTTATGAGCACTTCTACGTTTTCAGAGTCTGTTTTGCCAGTGCTGTTTGGCCTTAAACAAGTATAACTCGCTCAAAAAAAAAAAAAGTTCATATTGTGTGGTATATTTAATGATTCTGTTTCTCTCCTTAAATAAAGAGCTAAACATCACATGATTTACAAGGTACTACAGGTATCGAGGCTTTGTTTCTTTTTTTCCAATGCCACTCCTACAAATAGGACAAAAAAGGAGGAAAGACCTCTGCATGTCACCCTGCTCCGTGTCAGCTGCTAACCACCCATGAGTGTGGTCTCCCCTCCAAAACACCTCCTGACACACAAGGGAGACAAATGAATATTTCAGGACTCCAGTGTGAGTACACAGAGCCTGAGGTGCAATGAATCTGCCTGCTGTCACTGCCTAGGGGATGATGCCATAATGAGTTTCTATTACCGTAGTTTCATCTTCAAAAGGGGCCTGTTTTAACACAATGCACAGGAATTTATGATTTTTATTTTAGCAAATGCCTTGTTAGTAAATTATAAAAGTAGCTTTCTACTCTAAACCTTTGCAGCTATCACCACACAAAGAGTATCTTGGTAAGGATCTGAAATTACATGAATCTGTTAAAGTTTCCAAATACAGGAGCTAGTTCTTTAAATTCAAACTGCTGATCAACTAAAATGTTCATCTCTGGAGGTCCCACAGTATTATGACAGCAGCTATCATGTCCATCCAATCAAAGTGAAAGGCAAGAGAAAATAAACCCCATAATCTTAGCTCCAAATTAACTTTCAAATTCATTTGGAGGAAAAAAAAAAGGGAAGAACTACTCCCTTAATTACAGACTTTCTTTCTTTCTAATTAACCAGAATAATTGAAGCATGACTTCTTAAAAGCCTCTTGCCTAGCATCTCCCACAGTGGAAGCTTTTTGCTATCTGCCAAACAATATTAATTCTTGAAAAACTTCTGGCTGGATAATCTGCTGGCTAGTACTACTGCACAGGGTACACCGTATCTTTCTTAAAAGACCTCATGACTTCAAAAAGTATAATTAAAGTTCTGTTTGTTTTTCAACTCCGATTATTCCAAATAGAGTAACTAGAGATTGCAAAAGAGAAAATATCCTCTCTTGATATTTTGAGATTCATAGAAGTGCTCTCTTTATGGCTTTTATACATTTTTCAAAAATCAAACATTAATGGTAATGCCATTATTTAATAAAACCTTTTTTTAATGAACACATATTTCAGTCTTGGCATGGTTTTGCATCATCCTGTTAAGTAAAATGTAATAGTTCCATCCAGTGGTCTTCCCCAGCATTGCAGAACTAAGATCAGAAAGTAAAGTGAAGACATCTTTGCACCAAACTAATTGCAAAAATGCCCTAACATCAATGGGAAGGGCAGAAGTGACTTGCTGAACTCACACAGTGAATGCTTGGTAGTGCAGCAGCACGATCAGATCAGTTATAAAACAGCTTTCTATTTGTACAACACAGTTGAAAGCAGATTTACCTGGTAACATGTACTTTGAAATCACTTATTTGAAAAATAAAAATTTAACTTAATTTCTTAATTAGTCTAAAATTTCCTACTTCCATAGTGTGAGATTTTAAGTAAATCTGAATGTCAAAAACCTGTCTTCTCTTTTCCAATTTTCATAACACTCAGCATTCAGAGGATCCAATACAGAGCTCACTATGCTAGAAAATATAAAAGCACAGACAAAGACTCTCTCCGAGGAGCTCTCAGCATTTTTTATGTCCCCCAAATGTTTCAGCTGGAAGTGTCAGTTCCAGATGTATTGGTCACAGATGACTGACAGCAACTTTTGTAGCACAGATACAACTGGGAAAAAAAAAACAAAACAAAACAAAACTTTTTTTATCATCACTCTGACCCACTATTCCTTCAGCACTTGGAAAAAAAAATGAACAGACATGTCAGTGAAGTCCACTTGGCATCTTAAATGACAGGGAAAATGTTTTTCATGTGTGTGCACACACAATGGTCACAGAAAACACCAACGAATTTTGCTAAATTGCCCACAAATTAGAAAGGCAGAGCAGGAGCTGATGATGAGGTTGAGGTAGCACGCTGCCCATTTTGGTGTTGTGTTAGCAACTTTCACCACTGCATTCATAAATATTAGATTCTGTTAACTCTTCCTGGTGTTCTGGATAACATTCCTCTGACAGCTATGGTTTCTGCTTGCCCTGTTCCAGGTCATTAAGATCAGTCAAATTCACAAGACAGAGATCTTGACCTTGTCAAATCCAGTCATTGAAAAGACAGCTTCAGCTTGGGAAAAAACAGAACATGAGCTGCTATTTTCACATTGCCTGTGCACTGCCACAGACAGTGTCTTTGTTATTAAATAAGCATAATGCTCCCCACCCTCAACTGGGCTTCTCTATTCCAGCAACCCATATGGTGCTGCTCATCTTTCCTCCCTCTCCTCCCCTTTTGTGTGGTTTCAAAATCCGTAAGACCCAAGTACAGGATGCATTATGAATAAAGCTTTCTTCACACTCCTTTCTCCATACAAGCCCTGCCACTAACTTAGAAACCACTGCCCTATTCAAAGATCAGCAAGCGAAGTTCCCCAAACAGCCTAACCCTGCTAGTGCTCATGCTTTCATACCAGCAGCTCAACTTGGAGCAGTGACAGCAGCTGCTTGGCTTGTAGGGCTGGAAACACTTCTCTCTCAGAAGAGAACCATCAAATGAACAGCACAGTCTGCCCCTGGCTGCTCGCTATGTCCCAGAGGCTTGCCACCATCCTAGATTTTACACTAGGGGCTACAGTGGACCAAAGCAAGGAAATATTCAAGGCTGCCTAAAGTTCAGTGCAACTTTTTGGCTTGAGAATCTAGGCTTGCCAAGTTCAGCCACTGGGAGGAGTGCATCAGTGCAGGTTTGAGCAGCAGTGAGATGGAGAGAGAGGCTGAACTGCTGAAGGAACAAAATTGTACCACAAAAGCCATTTAAAAATTACTAGCTATTGTCTCCTCTAGAGTGAGTGGCTTATTAGGATTCAAACAAAAAAAAAAATTATACCTATACCAACAAATCCTTATCAACAAGCTGGGGCAGGTGGATTCTTGCAATTCAGAATTTCAGGAAGATCACATCAGGACTTAAATTGTCCTCCCAGTAGCACACCCCTGTAGGAGTAGCTTCCCATGGTCCAAAACTCCATTTCTTAGTTCATTCCAAACCCCCCAGGGGTCCCACAGCTCTGGGATCCAGGCACCACACATCCTTTGCATTTCTCATCTTCGTGCACTGCATCCCCAGCTAGTACCTGGGCATTTTACCATCTCACAGCTACTTGGGACAGAAATATCTCTACCAAGTAGAGTATGAGACAGAGACATGTTAAAGCGACATCCACAAAGGGCACGTTCATTAAAATGCTCAGAGCTGACAAGTCTAAGTGTTTAAGCACCTGGACATAGTCCTGAAATAAGATGGTCAAAAAGCAACAGAGACTTCAGCAGTCACTGGTCTGAGCAGGATTTTACCAGATATAGCTGATAGGAACCTCTAGTAAGCGTGTTTGAGCCCTCCAGATGTTAGCTTGCACATCTATTTCTGCAACACTGTCCTACAGAAGTGAAGCCTTACCTATAACCATGGACCTGTCTCTGAAACAAGGCACATAAACACTACAAAAGCTTAAAAAGCATAAAGCCTTTAAACACATAAAGCAGGGGGAAGAAAGGAGACACACAGACTTGTTAAATGCTGCTACTATTACTGGATGCAATTCAATAGAAATGAACTATACATTGAACTAAACTTGAAACAGGGATTGAAGCTGAGTATTTCCTAATATGAAAAAGCCCCAAGCCATAAAGCTTACTATCTTTACTCAATCTCACAGCCCGATGAATATTTTCAAATTCCTCTTTCTATAAAGCACAACAGCTTTCATAGGCGTAACACAGGGCATAGCCAAAGAGTCTTCCTGAAGCAGCACCCAGTGAGGGGAGTAATTTTTGGTGCACACAAGTAATACAGGGGAAGCGAACTCTGGGCTCCAGTTGACAAGACAACCAAGCTTGAAGCTTCACCAGCTATGATGTTGCGTATAAATGTTTATGATTTCATTTTAAATTTAACTTGGTACATTTTGGTAAATGCATAGTTTATCCAAAGGCTTCCAAATACTATTTTTGATGATAAATCAGTAACGACTCAGCACTGTAAGGCAAAAAGCTGGATTTATCAGGCAATGAGCTTCACACAGGAAGGTGCCATCATATCCAGGGCAGAACAGGTATTCCAAGATACTCTTGGAATTGAGTGTGTTGAGTAGTTAACCTTTCTGTAACGAGTACTATAATTTAATTTGTTTCCTTGGATTAAGAAAAAAATACTCCTGTCAACATCATGAAAAGCATTTTTGTAACAAATGCCTCTTCTATAGTCAGGACTTCTTCTAGACAGTTGCTCTAGTTATGACACTGAAAATGCTTTGTGTTCACTTCTTAATTGTCTGATTTAACTAATTCAGAGACAAATTACAAGTTCCACAGATCATTTTACCTTCTTATCAAAACCTGAGTGAAGAGTCCACAAACGATTAGAAATTTGTAGTTTGCTGTATTATAAATACATTGACATATAAATATCTACAAATTCATAACCTACTTGAATTGGGGAGCACTCATTTTCATTCCAAAATGTGAAATTCTAAATTATTTTATTCTTTAAACAAAACTGACATAACTAGTGTTAATAAGCCCAAACAATAGTACATCAAAGATTACTACTTTAACCTGACTTTAACCTCTCCACACCGTATAAGCAAGCACTAAAATTTGGAAATAAAAGTCAAAAACTTAATGCTTTGTACCTAAAAAGAAACTGAAAAAAGTGGCCATCCTAACAGTGTCTTGGATGTCTCAGACTTGGCACTCTGAAAAGAGAGGAGATATTTCATCTTGATCGCATTCTTCCTTTATTGATTGCTTGTAAAAATAGATAAAACTTGCGCAGCTCAAGGGTGTTGTGAAGGTAAATTAATTATTTTGAGAGAAGCTATTCAGATATTACAGTGATGAGCATCATGAAAAGCCCCTGAGGAAAAGAGTAATTTTGACTTCATGGTAAGGGTCTGAATAAAACACAGGAAATGAGGCCTGAGGCCACATGTTGTACAAAATAACGAACATCTGCTCATTAAACAAACTCGGTCCCATCCAAAAACCCGAATAAGGCAAGAATAGTTTGGAAAAAAAATAGCATGGGATAACATAATTAAGGATTACTGTACAGCATACAACTGGAGGCAAACTTCTGTTGTAAGACTCATTAACCATACTTAGACTATAAACTCCTCATTTTTCTGTGAATAATATTTTTACTGCATGCAACATCCTTGTTTACTTCTTCAGAATTAAAACCAAATTCCACTTTTTTCACAATCAGTTTGTCCACTTCTAAATGTTTGAAACTCGTGAACAGTATAAACAGGCCTATTCCCCTCGAGCTGGGGGAGTAAATGGTAGCAGTTGTTACCCTGTGGGTTTTCAAGGATAGAATTGGACAGAACAATTTCACACATTTGCTGACAAAGGAAGTCAAGAACACAAAGCATCACTGTGGGCTCTAGAAGCCAACACGCTCTTGTGGCTACAGACTTGTCAAACTACTCAACACCCCCAAATAAACTGCCTTCTACCACAAATCTATATTGGTCCTGTGCTTTTTTTCCCTCCCTTCTCAAATCTCAGTTTTCCAACTCTGCTTCCTAGTAAAAGCTCAGGATCCCCTTCCAGTCTAACTCCATTTCACTCTTTTGACCTGCACCACCTTGTTCTCCTGTGAGAGTCTTAGTTCCCTCTCCTGCATTCCTCAGGCTAGACACCTTCTATCCATCATCTTAACCTCCAGCAACATCTGTTCTTTTTTCCTGGGCACCAGCTCATTTTGGTGCTTGCTCTGAGAATCAACACTCCAAACCTCAGCCATCCAAGGGTTTCCATTTATCCATGTTGAAACCAAGACACGTTTCCCATCTTCCCCCCGCAAGTCCTATGCCTACATTACCTCCTTATCCCAGGCATTTGACCATGCACTCTGGCTGCCACTGTTTATGTATTTGTAGGATCTAATTCAGAGTCCATTACAAATTCCTTTCCAGCTCAGCTTTCCTTCTTCTTTCTCTAGATCTGTTTACTGTAGTCTGTATTTATACAGAGATCTCACACACTGTGAGGTGGTTAAAGATAAACATCTTCCACCTAAGTGCTGAAGTCAACTATCAGTTCACGGTCTTCAATATTTAACAAAACATTTAACTTCATCTCTGAACTAAAAAAAGAACAGAAAAAATGTCTCCCCTCCCAAACATTTAAAGATACAAAATGAAGCTAAGAAGTTAAGCTTCCACAATGGAAATATGTTCAAATGCATGGGACCGTTTTACCTATACATATAAAACCTGAATTCTATTGATAATTTTCAACAGGCAAACACAGATCATGAAGTGATGTTATTCCCAATACAGCTGGAAATGTTAGAGCAGTAGAATTCATAGTACTTCATCATTTCATGATGCTAAACCAGGCCTCAAAAGGAAGATGCTGTTGCAAGAACAATGCTGCAGCATGTCCTCAGGTGTGCGTTGCTTTCACTGAACACCTGACCTGCTGAAAGGTGCCTCAAGGAGGTTCATGGGAACACCCAGCCCAGATGAAAGCACTGTGCACTGCCTGAATATGCACAGGCAGAAGACACCAGGACCTTTTGCTAAAGGATAGAAAGCTCAGTGCTAAAAGCTCATGGAAGCAGAGGGAAGCAAGTTTTGAACTCAGCAGGCAGTGGGAAGGTCTTGGGAGGTCACAGCCCCACACTGGTCCTCCCTCTGACCATCCTTCACTTCCTCAATGCCTAAAGACCATTTTCCAAGTGAAATACCTCATCCCTTTGAGTGGAAAAGCCTCAAGAATCCACTCCAGGAGACAGCAATACCTTCTCCATGACCCTGCCTGGGGCAAAGGGAAATTCCTGCCGCTCATCACTGTCGCACAGCTGTGACAGCCAGCAGCTCCCAAATGGAGCCCTGGGAAAAATCAAAGCTCCTGAAGGAGCTTCAGTCAGTGCAGCAGAGGAGTGTTGATAGGGCATATCAATGCCAGCTGCTGTACTGCAGAGGCAATAGCAAGCACTACCTCCAGGAAACTCCTTCAGCTCTTCCTGTGGATTCCTGAACTTCAGAGGACTTAATCTGTGGTAGAGTCAGGCATGATCAAATCAGATTATTCTCATGTTTCAGAGCATTCTAGCATCTTGCAAACAGACTTTACACATTTTAAAACAATAACCTGAATGATTTAGAAGTTATTTAAAGCATGACTTGATACAGAAAACCAAATCAAAGACAGTAGATTTTACATTCTGCAACTCATGCAACAAAGTCACCTGTTTCTCTCTTTAATGTATATGAAGAATTTAGTTCTTCAACTCAGATACATTAATCCCGCATTTCTTTTCAGGTTCTCAAGCCAAAATTTTGTAAAGTACTGTTTTGTACCTATGGAAGCCTACAGCTTCAAGTGACCAAGTATTTCTGGTCAGGCATTTAACAGGACAGTGTAAAATTTAGGCAGATAGAGAAAAGTTTCAATAAGAGAAATTAAGAAGAAAGACTGGGTTCACACAGCTTGTACTCAAAGTTCACAGAGACTTCTTTTATTGCAAAATTAGTCCCCCTGAAAAATTTGAACCTCAATTTATATAGCAAGTTTTTACAGCAAGCACCTTAATTTTCATAACCCCAGACTTTGGTGGGTTTGGTCTTTTTTTCCCTCCTCCTTGAGAAGTACTTATTAAAAAAAACTGCCTGAGAAAGCTGTCCTAATTAATATTCAGTTCAGTGATTAAGCACTCTCCCAAGTGACCTATATGTGTAATAGCATCAAGTACCACCTGCTCAAACTGTTGTTTTGCAGGGAAATATTAATCCCTTGTACCTTCTGTTACCAAGCTTGGATGCCATCTGAAACTCAAACGGGAATGATTCATTGCAGATGCTTTGTAAACTCACTAAAAATGTAGCAATTATAGACAAATAATTTGAAGTAGTGCAGTGCAAAAGGCAGGTTACAGAATATTAGATAATTTCTCCCATTTGAAGTTCATTTCATATTATGTGATGTATAAAGTACAAACTATTTTTAAATGGAAAAAATTTTTTTTAGTTTTTTAAAGTAAAAATTGCATATTTTCTACAAACAAGTGTAAGGAATATAGTTCTCTCAAATTGTGTCTGTTCTAAAAGGTGGCAAGACGGTATTTAATAAAAAACTACTGTTTCAAGAGTGCTGGTATGGAAAAATGCACTTTACATGTTTGAATTCATACCTAGAACAAAATACGTGAATAGCTATAGCGTATTTTCTATATGCACTGTGGGTAGAAAAAACTTTATATTTCTGCCAACATTTTACCTCTCATGCAAGTAAAACTGCATACTTCAGACATGTTTGTGCTCTTGATGGCACACAAGTGGAAGGGAGAAAAGAAACAGATTCAGATAATTGGCAGCTCAACAAATCCAAAGGTCAACATCTGACTTCACTGACTGCAACTGAGTCTTCCTATTTCACACAAGTGTTTATTTAAAAAAAAAAAAAATCCTCACATGCTTTCTGTCTTTTGTCTAAATATCTAAGAGACCTCTAGACCTCAGCTTCAGTAAATGTTGGTAAGCAGCAGATCGTACAGAAGATCTGAAGGCAGGAAGTGAAACAGTTATGAGTACAAAGGAAATTTTGCAAGCAACCTAAGAAGTTCATAATGTAGAGAAAAAATACTGTAACTTCTTTGAAAGTATTCTGAATGTATTCCTAAACATGTGTGCAACAACAAAGCTTTTCCTCATCCTGTGTAAGATGGGGGTCAAATAGAGGCAAATTAACTGTACATAAATTATACATAAATAGAATTTTCAAGACCACAAGTTCTGTATTAAGAGACTGAACAAATTAACAGCATAAAGCAACATATTCTATAGTAAGAGAAAATTTATTGCAATTAAATAATAAATTAAAAAGCAATCCAACCTTTGAAATAGTACCATCATTTGTAAGATGACTCTTAACATAATGAGAGGGGGTTGCAGGGCTCAAAAAGAAAACCAGACTATCCAGGGGAACTTGCAAGTGGGCTCAGTTTTGGGCTTAGCACTGCCAACAACATTAGTATACCACAGTACAGAAGACAGGCCTCTGAAATCTGTAACAATATCCTTTCAATTTCTCACTTCTCCTCTATAAAATGGGTTGCATTGTACTTTGCCACGTTATGGGATAACACCTTAAATATTTGTGATGGATTCTGGCATTACAGCAATGCATGCGGTGTAAGCACCTAAGCCTTCCTGTATAAATGCCATATACAGAGGACATGTTTCCCTTTTTACAGCCTTATCTCTTAACAGCTAACCTTTGGGAATCGCTGATGAAAGCCAAACACCAAAATCTCGAAAAGCAGAACAAAAAAAAGGAAAGATTCTATGAGTACCTTAACTAAGATTATCCTCCCACCATCCAACTAATGCATATTGACTTGTGTGTTCATAGGGCTCTAAATTTATGTGACTTTTATAGAGGAAAATAGCAGGCTGGTTGCAAAACACCATTTTTTATGCAAAATAAAACTGCCCAACAGATTTTTGGAGCCACACATTCAAATACATTCTTATCATTTTGAATAGAAGCAACTGAATCAAATTAATGAGATGTAAAAAGACTTCTTTTTGAAAGACATATATGGGAATTACATAGACAGCTCTCAAAGGTTAATTGTAGCTGAATCCTTAACTATTTTGTCTTTCCTGAGCTGTGAATGGTGGTGACTGTACATACATAAATTTGTTCCAAGATTCACTAAAACATTGATTTTAAGAGTATACTTCCTGTCATCTCAAAAAGGACTCATCTTCGTAGATTTTATTTTTGCTCCTGAATAGTAGCAATATCCTCCAGCTACATAAATAGCAGACATTTTGATTTCTGTATTAATAGCTAAGCAAGCTTATTTTCCAAGTAAATGACACCACAATATTTGAAGTCTCCAGGCAGTACTGGCTTATGGAAGAGGAGAAAGTTTTGATCTGAAGAAGCCTCCAAACAAATTACTATTGAAAAATACTTTACCAATTGCTTACCAATATGGACTGAAACGAAAGTGTAAGAGAAATAAAAGTATGTATTAACTATTTAGTCAATGGGTTAAAATTAATTTTCTTCCCAAGGTATGTAAAATATGTACTTTGAACTTTCAAACCTATTTTACTAAAAACTAAAACTTGTAAAGTACATATTTTAAAGAACAAGGTGAAAAGAGATGGGAAAGAAAAAGATTAGTTCTTATGTATTAGTTCATGCTGCTGCATTCTTTGGAGTTTTGCCTGAAAAACTTGTTACAACTCATACTTATTAGCTATCTGCTAGTTTTTATGAATACTAATTCAAGCAACAGGCTTTACTTTCAATTAAATTTTCCCGTCTCTGTGCATTTCAAAGAGCCAAAATACAAGTAGTTCAGTTTTCAAATAAAATTGGATACTAGAATGGAAGTTTTTGGAATATCTTGCCAATGCTGATAACAAGACAGTTCTGTTCAAACATTTCTAGTAGCTCACCAGTTGTCACCCAGGTGTATGAAAACAATGGCAGCTATTTAAAGGGTTATTACCTTACTCCTTTCCAAAGCAGCTATTTATATATTTCCATTATCCACTGCAAAGGCACAGGCCTACCTTAGGGATAGCACCAAACATATCAGACTATACAACCAATTTTACCATTCAAAAGTACAATTTTGCTATGTTCATATTTCAGTTTTAGCAATGGCCGTGCTACAAGTATTTTCTATGATTGAGTCTGTTCTACTGCTAGTGCCAACCTTTCCCATCCAGTAGTGGAATCTGAGCAAAACACACCATAATGAAGTAGGAAAAAAAAAGCTCTCAGGCTTTTGTGGAATGCTGCAAACATTTTAGGAAAATAAGTGGTGTCATGAGAGAATTACCCAAATGCAACCTGACACTACCGAGCTGTATCAAGTCCAACTGTGACTGACTCGAATAAAAGCTGAAACTTCTTCAAAGCAGTCAACATTAGGAGGAGAAAGGAAAAAAAAGTCTGACAGTCATTAGCTGCTGTGTAGATATTACAAATATCATGTAAGAGACAAGCTTAGAAGCACCGAAGAATGGTCTCTTCCCTACAGTTAATGCCTGACAGTTTTCTCTCTACCTTAAACCAAAGCATCTATAGGATATATAGAGCTTCACAAAGATGGATACACTAATATTCCTCCTATTCCTAGCGTCTCACAATAAAGACTACAAAGTTTAGATATGTATACTTCACGTATTATTTTCCTGTATGAAAAAATATATCCAATAAGTGGGCTTGAATAAAAAAAAATATATCTATAGATATAATAATTTCCCTGCAAAAAAGGTCCAACACCTCAGGAGTACTCACCCTACCACAGGGCACGTGCTTTAGTGTCAGTGACGTGGGTCAACCACAAAGCTGGTTACTGTATTTGATCTATAAGCCTTTAATTTGAATTCATTTTATGCTGATAAATCCTAAGTCTTAATATGCTAAATCATGTACATTAAATGCAAGACAAGTCACTGTGAAAATCTATCAAAATTCTTCCAAATCAAGGCCACAAAGGTAACCCCATTTTCATACTGTAATAATTTCACAGTGACTCTAAGTGACTATTAACTGAGTGAAGTCAACAAAAAGACTCAGCTTAATTTCATGGGATGTTTCCATACCTGACAGAGAATCATTAGGATTTTTCAATTAAAGTGGTTATCCCTTATTCCTCCCTTTTGTAAAAAAAGGTCTTGAAAATAAAAATTACCCAATCAGTCACACAGTTTCATGACTATACTGTAAATAAAAAATGATAAAGTTCAAATTAAAATAATAAACCTACAGAAAAAGGTTTCGGCATGAAAACATGTTTTTTGAGTTTTCCCTCCACTTCTTTACCCCTTTGTAACAGACCATTTTCATAGCATTTTTTTACTTTCCAAGCACTTGAACACATAATTATGACAAAAACTAAGTGAAAACAAAGATGTGTTCAGCGTTGCTTTTTCCACCAGAAACACCATCCCACAAAGAGAAGAGCTAACTTCAAGACAGGTACATTCACCCAGTAACCCACCGTATTACATGGCACCTGCCAGTTAATAGGACCTCCCTCCCTGCCTCATTACAACCCCACATTCACTTACTGGAGTCCACATCTAATTCAGTAACTGAAGACACCAAATAATTCATCACCTTTCCTCATTTACAATCACTTTTCATTTTCCAAGTTGTCTGGACCATTTGCCGTCCAGTGAACGCTGATCTTTTCTGTTTTCCCTCTTTCTGCAAAGGAAGCAAGAGACTCCGCCTTCCTCCAACATTAGGAGGAACCAGCGCATCGTAACATTGAACATTCAGCTGCTACAGATCACTTTTGCATTCATCCCTCAATTATCAAGTGTCAGGAGAAAAGTACTTGCCTGAAACAAGAGAACTAATTCAAACCATCATAAGCCATTTTACAATCAATTAGGCTGCACAGTTGGATTTATGTAGCTATTTCTCTCAAGGCTTCTAAACCTCTACACCCATCACTTCAGTCTGAGCACCTGCCACCTATAAAATCAACAACTGAGCAGTGCAGGGGTCCCAGAGCCACATTCACTGCATGACTATTGTGGACCAGCCCCCCTTTCAGAGGTACCAAGCTGTGTTCATCATGTTTACTATTTGTAACACAATTTGGTTTGACTTCACTGTCTCCAGAGCAGGTCAAAGCAGATGGTGTATAAACTTCCCAGCACTGAAGGTGATCTGCAGAGGATGTGTTTTTAAATTGCAAAGTATTTTGATCACAACACACACACTAAATGGAACAAGTTTTATCATTCCTAAAGCAACCCTGAACATCACTCACTACAGTCATAAAAACCCACTTTTTACTTTAATCTAAAATTCCAGGTAATGCACATATTAGAAGAGCATTAAAATGCTCTTAACCTGATTGGATTTTTAAAGGGGATGAAAGGTGAATAAATGGGTAGAACGTGTTACAGAGAAGTCTGAAAATTGAAATTCCAATTTTTTGAATTATTTATGGAAAGTAGCATAGCAAATAAGTCGAGTAGCATTTCTTTCTAACTTGCAAAATTAATCTTGTTGGCAACTTTCACAACTCAAGTCTTAGCCTACGTTTCCATCAAAGCAACTTCTCACAAACTTCCCACAGCTCTGATGCTAAATGAAAAATTGTATCTCACACAAAACAATGTCCTTTCATTTGGCATTAGAGTCGGATACAGATCCTTGATGGGGAAAGAGGGCCCCCACGTTACAACCAAGGCCAGAAGATGCCTCACAGCACAGCCACAGAAAGAGCAAACCCCAAGAGGTATCAGGCCACTGGGGAAGACAAATGCCCTAAAAATCCTTGAGGTTTTATATCAGGTGCAATAGTTTCTAGAAGAGTTTTCAGGACATCCACTTGCACGGTTGATGAAAATTAAGAATAATTAATACTAGAAATTATTTCAACCTTTTTCAAAAACTGGATCTTTCTAATTTCTGAAATAATATTTCTTATGTAACACGTCTCTAGGAAAACATTTTCAAGTAACTTACTACCTAAAAATGCCATTATTCATTTAAAGAAAAAACAGTCCTTGCTTAAAATATTCTGTGTAACCCTGTGCTTATTATTTATTGAGAAAAAATTTAGTAAGGCTCTTTATCTGCAAAAGCAGGTACACAAACTAAATTCTGCATTTGGTTCCTAAGATTTGTAAAGCCTTTCTTTGCAAAAAAGGATACATTAATAAAAAGCCTGTGTTAATTTTTTCATCAAGTAATAAAATAAACTCTCTGTAAGCTATGTTCAAATACACGTACAATCAGGTCCTTAGATATTTAAGATTTTTGATTAATTTCACTACAGCCACCTTCTGGATTGATCATAAATGAGTCAAGTCCTTTTTCATTAGTTTCTGCCATCAGGTCCAGTCACATAAGAGCATATTATAACTACTAAAACAAGCTTTACATAGCACAATGCGTCAGGAGATAATGTGTGGAGAGAGAATAACTGGGAAAATAATACAAGATATGTGATATATGGATTTAATTCTCCTCAACAACAGTTTTTGTTCTACTCAAAGGTAAGAAACTCCACTGGATTGCTTTATTGTGGACCCGGATATATAGAAGACCATTTTCTACTGTATTTCAAACAGAAAGGAAGTATCCATAGACACACATCCACAGCAAGAAAGAGAGGACACCCAAGGGAAATGCTTTAGAAATGAATGTGTATTATCAGCTAGTGCAACAAGCTAAGTAAAAGCTGAGTTAAATAAATGGATTTTCAATATTTGTGGCTAGAGGCTTCTGAATTAGAATACCTCAGTAATTAGCTCAGATGAAATTTAATTACTCATAGAATTACCAATGTCTTCATTAGTAACTGGCCCTTTGGTATGGATTATCACATAAATCTTTTTCCATACTATCTCTAATTGAAAGCAAACAAACCAAAGCCTGGTGTAAACCCAGTCAACGTACACGAATTAAGCCAGTATTTATGCTAGATCTCATTTTCTCTAAACTCCAATACCCATTTACAGTGCCTAATAAAGAATCAAATGCGACAGTAATGCTTAGCTGGTCCCCTGCCAAAATGCTTGATGGTGAGTCCCTGCCTAACCTAAGGATATAAATTGATATAGCAGATCCTCCAGCTCCAAACCCGAGGCAGCTACTTGGCCCTAATCGCAAGCTTTGTGCTATGAATTAAACATCAAGACACATTTTCAAGACGTGCATGTGAGCAAGAGAGCTAAGGAAGCTCCTGGGTGGTGAGGGGAGCAGTGGTACCACGGGATGCAAGGTGTCACACCTTCCCTACAGTGCCAGCAGCCCTGTGCTATCCCGAGGGAAAGCCCATGCACAGGCAGATGTCCTGTTGGGAAGGTGGTCACGCTAGCGGCTGCAGCAGGAGCTAAGCCACTGACACACAGTCTTGGTCTCCTCAGGGAGAGGATCTTCAGACTGCTGACAGATGGATGCTGCTGTACTCAAGCAAAAAATTCTTCAGTAGTTTTTCACCTCTCTGTTCCCCCAAAATAAGCACGAAACTCTCACAGGGAAGAAAGGAGAGGAGCCCCATGCGATGGCTGGAGATGCTGGGTACGGGAAGCAACAGTGACATCCCAATCTTAGGTACCACAGAAGGCAGCCAGCAAGGTGCTTCTGCTCCAGGAGATGGTTCTAAACACTCAAGGCCAGGAGTCACTGCTTTCAGACTGATTTGGTTTGAAGGCCTGGGGAGACAGAAATGCTGTGCCTTATTCACAACTTGGCCAAGTTGCTAAAACAGCAACTTAGGCAATGGCATTGCCCCAGGCTCTACTAATACTGTGCGTTCAGGAGACACGACACAGCATTTGGTATCCTCCCAGAAATACAAAAATATTTCTAGGACTCTAACTTCCTCAAGAAACAAACATACTTTCTTACCCTTCTATTGAAATAATATGCAAATCCTGTCCACTGCATCCTACACATTGCACATTAATGGAGAAAGACAGACACATAGAAAATTTACATAAAGATTATTTAAATAATGAAATTCTTCCTGTTCCTGGAGCTATCAATACCATTTACAACATCTTCACAATGCAATAAAATGAATAGTGTTTTATTATATGTGGGATTTCTCAGCATGATACAAGGAAAAGTTCCCCTCAAGAGGGGGACTGCAGCCCGTCTCAATATAGAGCCATAGAATGGTTTGGGTTGAAGGGGCCTTAAAGATCATCCAGTTCCAACCTCCCTTTCATGGACACCTTTCACTAGACCAGATTGCTCAGAGCCCACCCAGCCTGGCCTTGAACACTATCAGGGATGGGGCATCAATGATTTCTCTCGGGAATTTATGCCACTACTTATTTCAGTTTATAATCCAAACATTACTCTTCAGGTAAACCATATTACCATAGTTACATAATTCCTTTCCCTCTCTATAGAAAGGAAAATCCCCAAGCAGTTCCCTGTACATCATGGAGGAATGATGTATAATGATGCGATGTGAGCACAACACACTGGTTGCCTCCATACACCTAGAAGTAAAACCTGTATACTTTCACAAGGAAAGTTCTAAGATGTGAGAAAAAAGTTTTAAAATACCCATGACCATCTTTTATATGTATTTCTACTACAAATCTGACTAACTTATGTCTTGATTTACTTACAAAGTACTCACAGCTTCCTTTGATACTAATTTGATTTCTTTTCTGCCTCCTCATCCTTGGAGGAAAGTCATTATTACCGCTCAACAAGCTAAGCTAACCTAATACAAGTGCTCTAATGGAAATATCTGTTTTAACCTATGACAGTTATTACTGTGAAAACAAGAAGAATTAGAACCATTTGTTTTCATGCTTTTACAGTGAGAGGAGACTGCTGCCTTCAGCAAGCTTGAAAAGCATCCTCACTGAAATGCTTTCTAGATTTTTCTGTGGAATTTAATTAGAATGCATTACTTTCCAGCACCACCTCAGCAACAGCCACCTCTTCTAACAACTGCTTAGTAACATTTTCCCAGTATTAATGTATTTAGATGATCTGTACCCAGGTTAAGCAAAAAAAATCACACACTGGAAGTTCCATACACTTTAAAATACAGACTCTGTTGAAGAAGTGTGCTAGAAGATAATAATTTTATGCTGATTCTAGAAGTGTTTCATGTGTCAGGTCTAAAAAACACTGAGGAATATGCAGTTTCTTCTTTTTAAGAGGAAAAATAATTCAAACATATGCAAACTTATCAGAAAGTCACAGGCCTTTTCAGTGGCTGGCTTTGTAAAGGACAAATAACTATCAGACAGGATTTAAAAATGGTCAGATTTATGATCCAGCTGGGGTGAACAACATAAACCACTACTTTCCCTCAGAGCTGATGTGAAGAAAGACTGTGCACAACAGAGGGTCCAAAAGTGGTCAAATGCTTTGCTATTGAATTATAATCTTATCAGAATTGTAGCCAATTTTACACATTTAGGCTCTATTAATAAAAGTGTAGCTGTCCATCTTATTTGAGGGCTTACAAAGTTAAATCTTGCAGGTGCTCACTTACACACTGCCTGTGTGCATGACACCCTTCATCACGTTTACTCTGCATGTCACTCAGTAATGGAATTAGCTCTTTAGAAGGGTTTAGGTGAAGGAAAGCAGAATTTCTCAGGTAAAAAGATAGCAAAACAAATGAAGTAGACAAAATGATAAAGCAACTTTCCATAGAAGAAATAGGTGCATCAGCTGCACACAAGTGTTCACGACTGTTGAAGGCAGATTTAATACTTACACTATTAAAAACAGTAACAACACAAAGTGACATGCAATAAATAGAGACGGTAAGGGATCTTTTGCGTACAATTAAATTTTTTTGACTCGTGGTTGTAAAGCTTTTTTGACCAAGCTAAAATTCCATCAGATAGGGTGCCAATTTGGCCAAATATTCATGGCTTCAGAGATTTGAACAGAGCTAGAACACCTAACTTGTCTGTTTTGCTGAACAGGGTAAGGCTGTATGTGTTGCAAATTCAGAATGTCTAAGCACACTGGAAGCTAAAACAAAGGATTCCTCACAGCAAACACCTTACTCCACACACAGGGTCTATAAAGACAGATTTGGAGGAGTGGGGGATTCTAAAGCTTCCACTACATTTCAAGTCAGAGATAATGACAGTGACCTGCCAGATGAAGTTAGCAGTTTCACAGGAAGCCTGTCATGCTTGTGTTTATTTTTCTTAACAGACATGTATGAGCCCATGCTGTGTACAGTGGCACTTCAAGCACAGCATCTGCCTCCTGATTTGTACAAGAATGAACATATTTGTTAAGCTCATTCTCCTGTTGATGGACAGCCCAGTGAAACAATCACAGTTTGCCTGTCACACACATGTATAAATTAATATGCAAAATTACATTTAGAATTGCAAATGCCCTCCCCCTCATATTTTTAAGATAGTCTAGAGAGCAATAATAATTCTACATCTCCCAAATATTTTTACTGCAGAGGTGTCTGTACATGTTCCTGGGCTGCCTCTGCTAACTGAGCCTGCTTTGAGCAGGGAGGTTGGCGCAGATGACCTTTACAACCTCAGCCATTCTGAGAACACCTGACCACTTTCTGTACACTGCTCAGCATCATCTTTGCTGCTTCAACTGAGATTTTAAGGAAAAAAAAAGGTGAAATGACTTTACACAAGACACTTGAACCTTTAGACTCAAGTGGACAGTGCTAAGTATAAATATTGTGAAACCTGAAGCCCCATGTTTCTCAAAGTTCTCTTGGGAACTTTATACTAGTCTAAAGCAAAGCATCTAAAAGTTTTATAGCATGTGATTTATGAGTTTCACCATTGAAGACAAATTTTCAAAGTGCACTTCATGAACAGATCCCTCATGTAAATGGGATTACTCATTCTTTTCATATTAATAAATAATAAAATCTTGCAACAAATCAAACCAGCAGGAAAGTGCTTGGCACATGCACATACATACGTATCTGCAATCTTACAACAAACATGAAAAGGAATTGCCCTAGGCTACTTTTCTATAATAGAGTAATATCATAGGATTTATTACTGGCAGTGATCAATGCCAGAGATTTTTAAAGAAACAGATTGCAGATAGACCACAAAGAGCATGGCATGCTTTGGACCTAACTATGCAACACAGTATTTCTTTCCAGCAAAATAAAACTTCAGTTCTTCTCAATAAGGTTTTGTTTTTAACTTATATGGTTGAAATATTTCTGTATTATTTGCCTGAACTTAGCAGCAACAATAACCAAAAAATCTATCACATGGTATTATCCCCTACTTTTAACACAGACTGAGAAAATTGAAAATATTCACTTTCACAGTGATAGATTTAAACAGATAAGAAATTATCTGCATTTTCTTCTACATATTAGAATAATGGAAACAACATTCTTCCCCATGTATTTTTAATCATATGACCCTACAACTATGAAGCATAGGCACAAAGCAGTGAAACATCATTTAGCAAGATGAGAAAGCTGTGACTTATTTTATCTGATCCAGAAATAAGCTGTCAAAGTTAAATTGTTATGTAATTAATTGTGCATTTGCTGGCAATTTTTAAACTGTGAATGAAAGACTGTTCTGAAATTGCAAATCACTGAACACTTTCATCTAATACATGAGATAATTCTTTGAAGACCACTTTCCCTGAACCAAGTGTTAATGAGAACTTCCTCACTTTAATAAAATGTCACCCAATAAGCATAACCAAACAAGTTGCTTTTATAAAAAAATATTTCTTAGACAGCCCTCACTGGATGTATTCCAGAACTGGTGTTGAGGTACAGAAAGATTCAAGACCCCCAGATAATTCACCTCCAGAGACAGCACTGAAATGGCCTACGTAGTTCTAGGCACACTCATTCACATGCAAGGCACTGCATAAGACACCCTGCCTTTATATTTCTACAGACCTGCAGTTAAATAGTCTTTGGTTGCTCTCAATTTTCTTCAAAGCAGAGCTAGAAGGGCTATGGATGACCTTTTCTCTTTGCTTCACTCTTCATGCCAAGGTTGCTACTTTTCCACTTCCCCCTCTCCCTTCCCCTTCTTTATCCTCACATGATTCAGTAGTTACTGACCATCACTTGTTCTGATACATTTTGAAAGTTCTCCCCAGATTTTCTCTTTTGGAAGCTGAGATTTGGTGTCCCAATTACCAAGAGTAAAGTCCACTTGAGATGACTTTTACTGGCTTTCTTCCAGTAAAGATTTGCCATTCCAAAACCTTTGCTGGGATTTATTTCTCCTGGAGGAGTGAAGATCTAAACACAGAACAGCAAGTGGCAGCAGGAAGAAAATGAGTATCTGTTCCCAAACATCACCCAGCCAGTGCAGGAGCTGAAAGATGGGAAAAGGTTGAACTTATAGGGAAGTAGCCATTAATGCTGGAACCCAGGCTTGGCATCTTCACTCCAATAAAGCTTTCACAGCACTTGTTTATGGAGGGATATATTTTTAGAAATGTTAAAATGACTTTGCTGTTGGGTTTGAGTCATTTTTAATTCTGTTGTTGTTGAAAGAGATGAACCCCAAACAGAAATTGAACAGTAAAAGAAAGCTTGATTAAAAGTAAATATATTTCAGCTACCCAAGATATCAGAAAAGCCTGTTTGAACTATGAGCTTCCTGCAATATCCTTTTAGAGGTTAATTTCAAGTCACCAAGATCTGACAGTTAATGGTTGTGGTAACTTTTACAAATAAGTGTATAAAAAATGGACAAAAAGACAACTGAATCCTGAAATATTTTCATTTAAAATACAACATAAATAAAACTCCAAGCTCTATCTCAATAAATATACATTAGGACACTTAGTACTTGTACATGTTCCAGGATAAAGTGTTTTATATTACATGCATTGTATCATTCTCCTTTCTGCCAATTTTTATTATTTTTCATGAAGCTTACTACTGCAGTGACTGCCAAGAACACTTTTGAAGCCTCATACATTCTGTTAAAACATCAAGAACACCATATTTTCCAAAATGAAAGACTTTAAATTATATAAAGTGAAACTTTAAAATTGTATCAAGTGGTGGTTTTATTCATATCCTGTCATCTAATAAGTAAATTTGCTTTTTGGAAAGGAAAATAAAAATTGGGTTTGAGTATAGTGCTAGGATAATTATTAATTCCTACACAATAGGAAGTGAGTCCTGGTCCACCTGGAACAAAAGTTGCCACAACAGCCCCAATGCTAATCTGCATCTGCAAAGCTTGTTTCCAGGTGATGACATCTGAGCTTCTCAATTCCACACACATTCATTAGAAAGTTTTCATTATTCAAAACCAAAGCTTCCTGGAAAGCCGTTCTTGAGGATTTAACCTATTGCAAATTGCAAACACTGAACCTTCTACCTAAAACAAACCAGCCAGACAAAGGACACACCTGATCTCAGAAATATTCTTCCCATATAGCTATTTATGGCCCAATAAATAGCACAATGTTAAAAAATTTTCTACATCTTGTATTGCATTAGGCCATTAATTCAAGTGTTCAACATTGAGATTTGTCTCATTTTGTCCTAATTTTCCATGTAATAAAAATATAACATCTAGTTTTGCAACACAAGTTCTACTAAAAAGGTAAAACTACACTCAGTACATGCTCTCATCCTTTTCACTGATTTTTGGTTAGTTAAGCTATGAGAACTGAAGGCTAACAGCGTTACCTGTGCTGTTTGTGTATGGAAGAGGAGACCTTTTATTATTCAGGAATTGCATTCATCTCCTACATCAGGTCTAACTTCCTATGCATTTCTCCCCAATATGGAACAATTCATTTCCTGCTCTCCATAGAACCTCTTCAACAAAAGCAGGTTTTTCACCTCTCAAAGATGCAAATTAACAATCCTGGGGGAAAACAGCTACAGAAAACATAGTCCACAGAGAAGAGATACTTTTCAGGTCATGAGAGAGTCATGCAAATAACCTCAGGCAAATTAATGCAAATTACTCATGCGGAAAACCTAAACTTAGGCTGAGGTAGTTCACACTTTTCGTGAGAATTCTCAAGCCCTTTTATCACTTTATACCAAAAACTTCATGGCTTTTTGTCACTTCAGGAATAAGAACCCTTTTTTTCTTGGCTACTTAGCACTATTACCACAAATTTCCTACTTCCTCATTAGTAATAGGTACTCTGCTCAAGTTCTCTCCTCCTGTACTTAATGCCAAAAGTAGTCTTACCTTCTGTTGTATGATTTCTGAGAGAACTACATTGTAGTGGAATCTATAATGATGATGTCTTATATTTAATTATTTACTCTTTGAGTTACCTTGGATCTCTCTATAATAGGCAAGACACGAAGTATTTTCTGATTATTGGCCACAAAGAGCAGCGTCCGCATGCTTAATAACTTATACTTTTTGTGAAAGCCCATGAAGATAAATTCTAAAGACAAATGCAGTATGTGTAGGTTGCATTAACTGTGCAGTGTCTTTGCCTGCAAGAAGGATTTATGGTAAATGGAAATATAATTGATTGAAAGCAAAGCATGCTTTGTGATTGAATTGAAATTCCACAGCTCATGCAGAAGTTCAGCTGCATTACAAGGCAGTACGTGCAGAGGTCTTTTTTCAGATTTCACTTTTCAATTAGCCAGTACCTGTGGCAGGTATACACACGAGGAGAGAATACCTTAAAGAACATTCTCCTGGTTTCTTTTCCATCAACAGTTTCTATAAAGGGTGCTGCCTACACAAATTAAGACCTCTTTTTAAAAAATGCAATATATTATTGGTTAACAGCCAATAATATGTATTTTTAAAGCTACTTGCCAATTTTAAAGTGGCTACTATTAACCATTCCATTAAAAACAAAACAAATCCTCCCGTCAAAATACAGTGTTGCTATCCATTAGCCAAGCTGCATAATGTACAAGAGATAAAGGTTAAGTACTAAATCATGTTCAATTGTTATAAAAAACTACTGGTACTTTGGTAGGGTAAAGGGCCAGGCCGATACTGTGCTTTCAAATGTATTTTGAGAACATTATTACGAGACAAGCAGCAGTCACTTTGCATTAAGGCTGATGCTTCTTTCACTAAAGCTGAAGCTCTCCAACCCAGGCTGCTGAACCAGAAATAAGACTTCTTTTTGCATTTCAACCTTGTTTTTCATGCACAGGTGTATATGCAAACCATCTTTCCACCTATAAAATGTAGCGTCCAATTTGCACAAGCAGAAGTGAGAATGAGTTTTAGGTGTACCATTCACACACCAGTTCATTCCAGCACAGTACATCTTGGTCTCAAGAACAAAGATTTTGGGCTTGCTGTTTCCAAGAACTCACTCAAATGTCTCTAAATGCCTTCACACACCTACAGTGAGGCTACAGACACAGGTCTAGTCTCATCATTACTTAGCTTCTTCATCACATAACTCAAATATCCACTAGAATTCCACAGTGAGGAAGCATCAAGATTAAAGGAATAACTGCAGTGTAACACAACCTGCCTGGAGAGCTCTGGTTGTCCTATCCCAAATTATTCTTACTATACCACCTGAATTTAGAATAGGTGATAGTGCACAAGCAAAGACTGTTTAAACTTGTCATCTGGGTTTAATCTAGATTTGGATCCAAGCACAAGTCTGTCAGAGACTCAATGCAGGAGACCAAACGAGTGCTCACCAGCTCTCCGCAATAGAATCCTTCACAGGAGAGCAGTACAGAATAGTTGTAAGTTGCTGGAATGAGCTTCATTTTCATTCACAGGATATGAACTGATTACCTTAAAACAATTTGATACATTCTACAACACATCTTGATAATATTTGGAGAGATATTAAAAGCACATATGTATTTCATTAGTGCCTTCTTACCTAAAAGGAGATATAAATAGAGATTATTTCCTTTAAATTGGAATACTACAGTATACTTAAATAGAGTTGGGGTGTGATTACAAGGTGGTGCAGAAATGGGTACAGGAGTTGCTTCCAGAAATACTTCTCTCCCCAGTTCTCCTATCCTAAATGCTTGCTTTCTAGATGAGAATTTTTTCCAGCATAAATGACAGAACACAATGTTAGGGCTCCCACCTCGCTGTGGCTTTTGTGGGTACTGACCAGCTCCACAAATTTTTTCTTCTTGTGATAGTCCCATTTACACCAGATTATTCACAGGACACCTTCCCTAGTAAACACATTCTCCAAAATGTGACACATTTTTAAAATGCATTTCACATATGCATAGAAGCTGTGTTCAAATATGCCTGCAAATGCATGTATAATTTTTAATGAACAATTGCAACTTTTCCTACTTATACTGTCAGCCCAAAAATATGAAATATTGTCTAATATTTCAGGGTGTCAGCATAGAGAGACACCCAAACTAGGAATGGAACTTTAGCTTGACCTAGTCCAGAAAGTCCAAAAACCCATTCTAACTTTTTAAAATTTTTTCTCCCCCAGTTTCTGAAGGTGTTTATATTGTATTTGCACCTCCTAATGAGAGGAAGTGAGGCTATTTAGAGACTCAAGAGGAATCACAACAGAGCCTTTTTTTGCCTTTCCCCTTCCCCTTTTTGCCCAACAGCAGTAGTGCATTGCCTTCTCACTGCAGTGCCAGGGAGGGATCAGGAGCCCAGCTCCAGGGTCAGCTGCTCTTGTGTGTGTCAGGCACAATCTGCTGCAACTCCAGCCCCGCCAAGAGCAGAAATTCCAACCAACTTTTCATCTCAGCAAAATCTGAATGGAATTTCGTGAGACACGCACACATAGTGGCACAGTCTGAGGAAATGCCAAATATCAAATGTCTGCTAGAAACAATCAAGGTGGGACAATCCTTTCCAGGGAAGATGTTGAGCAGTGCTAAATATAAACTTGCCCAGCAGCTGATGATCTAATCTGATGACTCGCCTGTAAATTGCAAAAAAAAAAAAAAAAAAAAAAAGGAAAAAAAAATTCTTCTTAAACAGAAATGAAAAGGTAGCTTCTTCCAGGGAGTTACTGGGCTAAGATTTTACTGAATTTAGCGTAGCTGATAGGAGTTGCATTATATTGCTGGAATGCTTGGAAGCATATAATTTATCTTGTTTTTAAAGGAGTTTTTTTTCTGTAGTTAAACATTTTCATATAGTCATGGAAAATGTTCAGGTTGGAAGGGAGCTCTGGAGGTGTGTGGGTCCAACCTCCTGCTCAAAGCTGGGCCATCTTCCATTATACGCTTTTTAAAGCATTCATACATTAACTGCGGCTTTGCACATTTATTTATTTCAAGGTGACTTTAAAAGATTGATGCAAGAGGACTGATTTTCAGATAGCAGAAATTACCATTAAAACAAAAACCTGCAAGTTGACTCACATCAGACACCCAGAACAGATCTCAGCTTTCTTCCCCTGAGCATGCAAACCCATCCTACCCCGCTAGGCTATGCCACAGGCTCTGGATCAGCTGGGTAACCTGGGAGCTGGATGTGCACAAGGCTGGCTTGGGCAGCATCCCTGAGGCAGCAATGCCACCTGGATCACATTCCATGTCACCATGGGGCTGTTCCTCTTCCCGCTGGGAGTCACAATCCAAGTTACACACATGCACTTGGCAGATCTGGCAGTGCTGGATGCAAATCGTGGCACCACAACACCCGCGTACCATTTCAGGATTAGCTGAGGTGTGAAATTTGGAACCAGTTCCAAGACTCTCAATTTCAACACACAGTTTTTACTTCTCTGGTGGTTTACATTTTTTTAAAGCCAAAATCACTGTCAGTAATTTAGTATCATAAAACGGTATGAGCACACATACACACCCCACATATACAAAATATTTTTCCTTACCTTGTCAGAGAGACAGCTGAGCTAGAGAAAGACACTTACACACAGCTGCTTTAGCCCACAGCAAAGTGCAGTGGTTGGAAATAGACACCACAGCTTAGTCTTCATAGTCAAAACATGTCACTATGGATGGGTTTGGGAAGAAATCTCAGGTATCCTCAATCTGCCTTCCTTCCCACTACTAACAAGCCACAGTCATCTCAGGATTTCAGGACTGAGTGAAGACATTGTTATTCATTGGTTTTAGAGTATGATTTGGGGAACACTTGGGTTTTGTCAGCAGCACAGACAAAATAAGGTGAACTTGAGGCAATTTGAATGCTTATTCTCAGCTGTAAGCAGCCACCTTATGACTCTGAAATCCAGCAAAGACTCCCTTTTTCTGTTTCTGAAGGTATATTGACATATACTCCTGTATATTCCAAGTTAGCCATAATTCTGGCTGAGCATGACCTACTTTATCATTAGTTAAAGTTACAAAATGCAAAAAGAAACCAAAAATATTACATACTTACATACAACACTGTTTAAATTCAAAAGTTAAGATGCTTTTCCCCCATTAGGCCTGTGTTGGGGAGAATAAAGTTCCTGCAGGCAGGGGGTCAGAACTCGGCCAGCCAGCAACACCCACTGCTTTCTAGCACATTGTTTGAGCTCTGAAGCCTCTTGGCTGTAAGCACATTGCACAGCCTTTATGATTGATCATTAAATAAAGCAACCTGTCAACACTGTACCCTGACAGCTCTGGAAAAAAAAAAAAAAAAAGATTTAAAAGGCTCTTCTTGGGCAGGAAGCATGCATCCAAGAACACCAGCATTACTGTTATGTTCTTCAGAGAGCAGACACTCCTATCCAGCATCTCCAGAGCTCCAAAGAGCACCTGCTTTATCTATACAGCAGTGAAATTCCAGATATTAAGCAACATTGCCTTCTTTTACAAGTCTGAACGTTATTAGATTCCAGGACTTCTTATTCATCTTCTGTCTTAGATATCAATACTAACACTATTTGTGGGTATCACTGAACAGTAATTGCCTGCTTATTGTTCAAGTAGCTTCAGACTTCCAGATATTTGATTTCTCTAAGTTCACCAAGAGAAACAAGTTTGTTTCAAAATACTCTTGAAATTACTCATGGCTCAATGTTAAAGACATAAGTATTTTTCTGAAGTTACTTATGTGTACAAAATATAGACCAAAATATATTTACTCCTCTGAAGACAGAGGAGTAAATCTGCACTATTCAGGTAAGAAAAGCAGAATGGAAGCAAAACTCTAAAAATTACACATTTGTCTATTGTGCAAGAGTGCAAAATAAATTAAAACAGTTTCTTCCTTACTCCAGTCTCTACTGGACACTTACACTGGCTAGACTGAAGTATCTAGCCCTAAGCTACACATGAATAGAGCAAGATGCAGCCCCACGGATTTCAAAAACCAGAGAATTCTTGGGCTGGGTTACTGTGTACAAAGAGACAGATAGAAAGAGCTGTTGAAAAACAAAGGGTTTTCAATCTGAGTTTACTATTCAGATTGGAAATGGAAGTGGAACAAATGTTGATTTCTTTCTAACTTCCATAGCAACCCACTCATGCTAAAGTTATGTGACTCAGAAGCTGTTTTCTTTAAATGCAGCCATATGGCTTTTAAACACTTTTGGTTCTATGCCCAGACACAGAATCATTATTTCTTCATTTTATTGTCCTGATAGACTCCGAATAACCAAACTTTATAATTAATATTAATTTTACTCAAATTGATCAGAAATTACATTTCCCAGGTTCCCGCAAGACATGGCCAAAGGTCTTTACTTTTTTCTTTAGAAAAATAAAGTGTTAACAGAAACCCACAGCAAAATTATGGATGTATCCAGAAACCTAGAGGTTTTGCATTTTTAAAATACCCTGTGTATGTAATTATGCCAAAAAATACTTGCTTCTTGTTTATAATCTACTACTTCCTTGCCATTAAAACTTCACATTTCTCAAGTGAAGGTTCAAGCAGTGCACAGCAGTTGCAATAAGTATATGCTCAAAAGTCTACACTACACTTCCATCAGAGTAGAGTACAAAGTCTACCAAGACTGAAACACAGCCAGTTTTATTACACTAGACCTGCTTAGAGATATTTAATATTCAAAAGCTTCATTACAATCTAGCAAAGTTATTTAAAATTAAAGCAAAATAACATGACAGTGGTTCATATCCCTTTTCCACTAAGGGTTACTATTAATTTTAGGAAGACATTTTGCATTCTAGAGTGCTTTGTCTTACTAGTTTCATTTTTCTACAGTGTGGTAACTATAAGTTGGTAATTATTAGAAAACAGAAACACACATAACTACAGGACTAAAGGTCAGTTCACAGATCAAGACTATCTTGTCATCAGCCAGAAACTCACAAAGGGTTTAGAACCCCAAAGAATATTTCACAGTACAAGTGCCCTCACATCACCCTCTTTGAAAACAAACTCTTTCGAGATGCTGTATCTGTGTTTCTTTCCAATGCCATTCACCAGTATTCCATAAAACTGAAATTTTCCACACCCATCACATTTTAGCACAATACCACAAAATAGTCAGTCTTCAAATAGATCTCGTTTTCCAGTTCAAAGACCATAATGTCAAAATGGACACTTGAGAAAAGCAACACCCCTTTTTGTAAAAATACAATTTATATCACAGAAAAGCTGGTGGCTACCTGCAAAACACTCATGACACTTCCCTGCTAAAGTCCTATACAGGCTGCCAGGGTGGCTTTTAGGATCTGTGGAGGCAACACGTGGAAGTTCCACAGGAGTTCCCAGCAGAATTGCAGTGCACAGTTTACAACCAATTCCTGCCTCTAGTACTGCACCCAGCAAGAGTGAACACCATTATCCTTCCAACAGCCAAGAACTCTTCCTACAGCCCAAACTGCCTGGGAAAATTGACCTAGCACAGGCTGCACGGTCTAACCAACACCATGCTTGTAGCCAGTGACTGGATTAATAGAGAATAGATAGGCTCTAGTCAAAAAACATACATCATTTCCGCCACTTGAGAAGTAAATTAGGATGTGGAAATCTCAGCTCACACGTAACATGCATTTTCTGAAGACCTGATAAAGGAATTCCTCAAAAAGGAATGCCTATCCACTTCCCTTTAATTTCAGTGCCTCAAAATTTTCAACGAGATTTTCCCCCTTTCCCAGTTTGGCACAACACACAAGCATCTTTCATTCTAAATACATATTAAAAAGTAAAACAGCCTGATTTTACCTCTCTTGTTAGCAGCCCTCAGATACAGCGTTCAGATCAGAAACATGCAATAACACTTCATTTTTCAAAATTGAAAACCCAAGAAGACTTTTTCTTTTGCCTTTCTGCATCCCAACAGCTGTTATTATGCACCACCACCAGTGAGTGAGACAGGAATGCAACAGGGAGATTATTTATAGCATGGCCACAAAAGCCTTTCTGAATACTGCAGGTTTATTGCTGATATCACAGCCAAACACCACAAAGTTGTCCATGCTTATAATCTCTCAAACAACTGCTTCTCCACACCTAGAAAGCCAACAACAGATACAAAGGGAAGATTTATTTCAAGGCACATTTCTATCACTGAGCACATGAAAACAGATGCAAGCACCTGGATAATCCCTGAAGGCATCAAGACATCATTTTCCAAACAGCATTTGACTTCTCAACTGAAGTACTTCAGATTTTTATATTCTTATTTCTTGTCAGCTGTTCACAGAAGTTCATCACATGATCATACACCCTTGTTTCTCCAACCCATACTGTGCCAATGGCAGAGTGCAGTAAAAGATATTCACTTACCTTGTCCTTGTCCACTGATCTGGTGACCCCACAGCATCAGAATTATTGCTAATATCCAGTGCATCCACCCAGCTACTCCGCCACTTCCTTGTCTTCCAGCCATTGCATTATTGGATGCTATACAAAGAAATAATATTTAATGTTTTAGTTATAACTCTTGGGAAATAAACTTCTGGGTGACGGAAGCAAAAAAATCCCATAAATTTCCTCAGTACACATCTATAACTCTACTTTAATAAATACTCACTGGTAAAAACGCTTTTTCATTCAGAACCTCCCTGACTGTTTGCTCAAGATTGTCACCTCATAGGCTGCTACAAAATCAAAATAAGCTGCTTTGAAAATGCTTGAACTTCACCAAAAAAAAAAAAAAAACAAAACCAAATCTAGACAGGTTTAAAAGTCCTGAACAAGCAGCACGTCACTGAATCTCTTAGAAGTCTTATTGTATAGCATAGAAAATTTTCCTGAGGCAAAATCCCTCAATTAACTTAAAATTTTAATTTTTTTAATCTTGGTGTTTACAACATTGAGATGTGTTAGCGGTTGCTTTTCATTGTGGGCTTTTAGGGACCAATTGCATCTTCCAGTCACCCCATTTTTCACATTATAGAATGGTTTGGATTGGAAGCAGCTTTAAAGCTCATCTCTTTCCAACCCCCTGCCATGGGCAGGGACACCTTCCACTAGACCAGGTTGCTCAGAGACCCATCCAACCTGGCCTTGAACACTTCCAGGGATGGGGCATCCACAGCTTCTCTGGGCATCACCACTGGCATCAGTAAACACTTACCTATTTATTATTCCCCATCACACCTCCCCCTACAGCACTCTGACTCAGATCTGCTCCTTCAGAAGATCTGTTTAATCAAATACTGATTTGGCAGAACTGTACCACTTACACAGGACTGGCTAGAAAAAGCAGAATGTCATTTCTAGTCTAAAGCATAAGCAACTATTACAGAAATTGGTATATGAATATTTGGGAAATTTATCCGACATGTGGGAAACCTTGCAGCAATTCCATAAGAAGTTTTTATAAAGATGGTATTGTAAAAATTCCTTGTGTTTTTTTTCCATTTTAAAGAACTATAAAATTCTTGTGAACAGAACAATTTTTAAAAAACAACTTGGAAAAAAAAAAACAAGGCAAAACACTACATTAGCAGAAGGGTGTGTTTACATATTGGCTGATTAAGCATACTTTTAATATTACTATTACAGTAATTTTTATTTTTAAAAAAGCTATTATCCAAACTCATGGATGCAGCACTCATCCATAACAAAAAGTTCAACTGAAATCATACTCTGTAATCTATAATTCTCAATACTGATATATAATCTCCAGTGAAAAATATCTCTCCTTTATGCAACTTAAAACCCCAGTATTATTTACAGAGTAAAAATCTAAGGAATGCTACAAAAAGCAGTCATGTAGAATACTGTACTTCAGTTTCTCCCTTTCTCACCTACCCCCACCCATGGAGGGAAGGCAGGCAGTGGAAGCCCCTACAAGAAGGAGTCTTGGTTGACTGGTTGATGGGGAGGGGTAATTTTTCCTGTTTGCTGTGACTCTCAAACTTTCACTTTTGCATTTAATCAGTGCTCTAACCACCAGCCCAGGTCACAAAGTATCTGCCCATGCACTTCTGTAGCTATTCAGAATAAAAATTGTCTTTTACTTCAAAACTGGCTGTGGAAGGTAACCCTTTTGCACAGGGGAACCTCCCCACTGTTACAAACACCTCGATTTTCTTGTGAAGAGCTTGTTTGAGGCCCCCTAGAGCAGCTATTTCAGCAAAACAGTGCCCTCCCCAGCCAGCACACACAGTTCCTCCCTGTCCTCTCTCAGGCATATGGAGGGAAGAGAGAAAGGGATGATAAAAAGCTTTGGGTTTTTTTGCTTTGTGTTTTTTTGACTATTTAACCCCCAGAGGAAAGGAGAAGCAAACAACTGAAAATGGGAACTCCAAGGCAAAAATGTAAAACAACAAACAAATAAATGCCCTAAAAGTATATGCACATTACCACTGCAAGGTCAAAGAAATAGTTTTGTAAAATCAGGGTCTTGGAAAAGATATATTCTGTTTCATGAATATTCTTTCCTCAAACTAACAGACACATCCTTGATTCTCAGTCCAAGCAAACAGATGGTACTCAATTAGTTATTTACCTACTTTACAATTAATTAAAATGTCCAAGATAATTTTTGTTTTGACTGTGTCTGCAGAAAGCTAGAGTTCCACAAAAAGCTGGCATTTACATCTACAGCCCTGCTAGCTGTAATATAAATATTACAACTAAGAAAGCATTAAAATGCTTTCCAGTTCCTAAAGGCTTTTTCCAAGGGCATGTAGGGATAGAACAAGGGGGAATGGCCTCAGACTGTAAGAAAGTAGGTTTAGATTAGATATTAGGAAGAAACGCTTCACTTTGAGGCTCTCGAGGCCCTGGCACAGGCTGCCCAGAGAAGCTGTGGATGCCGCATCCAATGAAGTGTTCAAGACCAGGTTGGATGGGGCTCTGAGCAACCTGGTCTAGTGGAAGGTGTCCCTGCCCATGGCAGGGGGATGGAACAAGATGCTCTTTAAGGTCTCTTCTGACACAAACCATTCTGTGATAATATCAGAATCTCATCAGGAAACACTTAAATTTTAAAAAAGCTTTTTTGGCTTGAAAGTTCATAACTAGTAGACAGAGGCAAACAGCCACCTTACTAGGAGGAAGCCTAGACACCATATCCATAGTAGTCCAATTGAGAACAAAAGAAGCAAGAAGTGTAAGGTTTTATGTTGGATCCAAGAGCTATTTTCTTCACAACACAGGAACCATCCCTGAAAGAAATAGTGAGGCAGAAGAGGCTGCAGGGACAGGGTGAAAGCTAGGCACTTCACAACACAAAACTGCAAAGAAAGACGGAATCTAAGCCTTATAGATATCATTCCTGTCACATTTCTTGTCTTCTACAAGATAATTTGTAAAGCGAAAGAAGCAAAGAACAGTAACTGACACATATGTAACTGAAAGTTCAATCCAGAGCTTCCATTTCCCAAGGAAAATTCAACAGGAGGCTTTCATTCTAGAAGCAGAAAACTGCCTCAGATTCAAAACCATTTATCCCCTCTGAATCCTGAGCTTCACTTTTCACATAGGTGCAGGCAAACAGGTTTATCTCAAACAAACACTTTTTTAATTAAAGAACACTTCTTCTAATAGAGACTACATTGCAGTAAAAAAGCTTAACTAGCAAGTCTGCAATTAACCTTTACAGCATTTGGGTTTACACCAGTGCTGCTTCAGCCCTTCAAATACAGGAATAAAATAACCAAGGACAGAATCAAGCCAGGAGTATGTCAAATCAGTAGGAACAGCAAGTACTACAGGTCAGGAGATGCAGAGGACAGGAAAAAGTCCTCTTTTTTCACCTTTTTCCTTTAGTTATTTTGTGAAGAGGTGAACAGAAATTACAATTATACAAAAAAATAATTTTAAAAGCAAGTTTTTGGTGTTGCAAGACCTATTGAAAGAAAGCCGAAAGATGCACAAATAAAATCCTCTAAGAAAACAAAAAAAAAATTATTAGTCACTCTAACTCCACAGAGAAGAATCTATTTTTATATTACTCCCCAAAGCTGCTACAAGAGAGAAAAATATCAGGCTAACAGGGAAATAAAAACTTACTTGGAGGGCTTCCTTCTCTCTACTCCTTCTAAATCAACAATTCTCCCCACACAAGTAGAAAAAAAACTCAGGCCACCACTCACACCCTTTAAAGCCCATCCAACCAGGACTCAGCTGAATTAAATAACATCTCAACCTTACTGCAGCTGTGCTCACACATCTCCTGCACCAAAACACACATGGGGAGAAAAATAATAAGACAATTATCACCACTCTCTATTTTACTCTTTCTTTTTTCTCCTCTAAACTTGCATGTATAACTCTACCTGATAAATAGCCATGAGACTCACCAGCTTCACAGCCAAGAGAAAATGGCAAGAACACCTTCTTCACATTTATTGACAATTAACTGTAACTAATTTAGAGTGAACCAGGTGCAGTCAGTTGGCAGGAAATCAGGGAACATGGATAAATCTGTCATATAAAGGACTCTTAACAAAGTCTGAAGTTTGTTTCAGATGAGACTTCTGCTAAAGTAGCGTTGGCATAAAAAGCTGGGAGGCTTTCAGCTGTATTTCCAGAGATTTGTTGCTATCTCAATGGCACGACCCATTAAAATTCATGGCTTTGCAGAATTTATTTTGAGGGTGGCAACAACTCACATGTTTTTTGCTTTCTTTCTGTTACTGCCTGGATTATTTTATACACTTTTGTCTTGTTTAAATCACTGAGTATATCAACTATGTAGACTTAAGTATCCTTTTTAGTATATTAAATTAATAAGTTTCTCTACAAAGCTATATTTTTTAAAAAACAATATTTATTCTATGCAAGTGTACACTCCATAAATCTTTAGCAAATGGCAAAAAAAAAAAATGCCAGCTTCCTAGCAAATCATGGGAATGTCAGAAGTTACCATTGTAGATGTAAGTAGAATTTAGCCACTTAACTCTATATTTAAAGAACAGCTTTCCTCTCCACACAGCACCTATGAAATATCTGGTATAGATAGTGGGAAGGGATAAATGCCTTCTCTGGCCATTGTTAATGCAGCCAGCCTCACATATGAGCTGGATCTCTCTGAAATGGCAACATGATACAAGAGTTTTAGCAGGTACATCAAATGTGTGGAGTTATATAGTCGTGCAAAAAAAAGGGGGAAAAAATCAAACTCCAAAAAACGGTTTAAAAATCACTAAACCCACAAAATATCCTATAAATATTTTGAATGTTGATGTCTAAGAAAAGTCCAAGGATAGACTAAATTTTTCTAATACAGATTCTAAACTATAAAGTGGATGCATATTTATATCCCTGAGACAATATTCTGACCTTCCTTGCATGCACAAGAGTCTGTGGTACCAGCAGGCCTGTTTACATCTACGTAACTGAAATCAGAACCTGGTCTGATGCATTTAAAATAATTGAATTTATTGCTGATGTCTTATTTTGCCTGTTACAAAGACTGTATTTTTTAACCTACTTTCTGTTAGTACATTACCAAAGACATTATAAATACAAGCTCCCTCAGATGGCCATCTGTGGAACCAGATACTATCTGATGAGGACCTCCCTGCAGTATCAGGATTGTTTGCACAATATAATGATAAGATTTTGCCTGCTTAAATTCAAAAGCAATACAAGAGCAGCATAACAAGGTCCATACTACACACCAGAGGTTTCCAGTGCTGCCCTCGCTGGGCCAAAGCACTCCTGCTCCTCACTCCAAGCTGCCAGACACCACCTTTGTGCATGGAAGCTGAAAAGCCAGAACTCCCAAACAGAACAGAACAGATAACTCAGGACAGCTGTCAGCTTGGAGGCAGCCATGGCTCAACTGAGATGGCAAATCCATTGCTGGAAGAGATTCTTGTGACATCAGAAGAGGGGCCTCTGCAAATCATGGAATCAAAGAAGCTTAGAAGTATTTGGGGTGCAAGGGACCTGCCATGGGCAGGAAAACCTTTTACTAAACCACATTGCTCAGAGCCCCATCCAAACTGGCCTTGAACACTTCCAGGGATGGGGCAGGCACAGCTTTTCCTCTGCTGGTGCCTCATCAACCTCACAGCAAAGAATTTCTTCCTATCTGATCTAAACCTACTCTCTGCCAGTTTAACATCATTCCCCCTTGTCCTGTCACTCCAGGCCCTTGTAAATAGTCTCTCTCCATCTTTCCTGTAGGCTCCCTTCAGGTACTGGAAGGCCACAATTAGGTCATCCCAAATCCTTTCCTCTTCCAGGCCAAAAAATCTCCAATTCTCTCAGTCTTTCCTCACAGCAGAGCTGCTCCGTCCCTCTGATCACCTTGGTGGCCTCCTCTGGCCTGGCTCCAACAGCTCCATGTCCTTCCTGTGCTGGGACCCCAGGGCTGGATGCAGCACTGCAGGTGGGGTCTCAGCAGAGGGGGCAGAGGGGCAGAATCCCCTCCCTGCCCTGCTGCCCACGGGGCTTTGGACGCAGCCCAGCACACGGGGGGGTTCTGGGCTCCCAGGGCACACGGCCGGGGCATGTCCAGCCTCTCACCCACCAGCACCCCCAAGTCCTTCTCCCAGGGCTGCTCTGGATCTGTTCATCCCCAGCCTGGGTTGGTACTGAGGGTTGCCCTGACCCAGGTGCAGCACCTTGGACTTGGTCTGTTAAACCTCATGAGAGTCCCATGGGCCACTTCTTGAGCTTGTCCAGATCCCTTTGGATGGCCCTGTCCTTCAGGACTGTCAACAGCACCCCTCAGCTTGGTGTCATCTGCAAACTTGCTGAGGGTGCTCTCGATCCACTGTCTGTGTCATTGACGATGTCTTCTTCAGTTCAGCACACCTGCCAGAAACTTCTGTGGTGTAATTACAAACTTTCCAAAACATATTTAGTAAGAGTGATTCGGAACATCAGATAGCAATTATTGATTATTCGGTAACGTACTAAATCATTAAGTCACTAACTTATAATCAGGTTTGCTTTCAGAATCTTTCAAAGTTTAAGTAACTATTGATTCTTCCATACTCTCTGATTAAAATTTAAAGTGAAAAATGTAAGAGTTGCAATATTTTTAAGATTGAACTTTTTAAACGTCAGATTAATGTTATAAAGAAAACAACATATGTACTGTTAGGGGAAATAAAAATTACCTACAGACGTACTGTAACTGTGAATGGTTCCTGAATGAAGGCAAATATGTTTTAAGCTGGGCCTTTAGAAAGATAGTTTCTTCCATTCTTTTGTGTATAGAAACTTATCAATTTCACTTTTATGAAACACTATGAACCTTCATGGCAATTTCATCAAGACTTAAAAAGGGGGTTTTTTTTCCCAAAATGAAAAAAAAAAACTTCCTTTGCAATAGAAAGTTTAAATATTGGACGACTTTAGCTTTTAAGATTTTTCATCCAGTTGTTCAGATGACAGGCTCTGATACAGGAATTGGCTGTATCACTATAGAGAGCAGACGATAGTTGTGGAAACTGCAACCATTTACTTCACAATTGGTTAGACTAGTTCATGTGAATGATCTGGATGGGGAATATCTGTGGGCTGCACTGGTCAATCTCACTAGGTTTGTATAACTCTTTTAACAATCCTAAAAGAAGAAGATCAGCCACATTCAGTCGACACAGATATTTTAGTCTTTAAGTCTTTTTGATTCACAAAAGAGAACAAATCCAAGGAGTAAATAGAACTGTGACCAATAAACATAAGTTCTCTAATTACAATCACTTATACAATCTGCTTTTGCATTAACAGATCAAAATCAATATAATTGACTTTTGTTCCATAAAACCATTTTTTTTGGTTTTCTTTGCTATCTCATACATTGAGAAGTAAACTTACAATGCACTAAGAAATTTCAGGTAACTGGCTCTGTCAATACAGCATGATGGATGAGGAAAAAGTGAGTAGAAGAGTAATACATTTTTCACAAAGTATTGGATCCCATGAACAAATTAATGGTGTTTTAAAGTGAGAAAATGTGTGGACCAAAAGTTTTCGAGTTACTGAGTGATAATAATGGGGCCATCTATTGTGCATCCATCACCTTGAAGTGCCTGACACATATTTTGGACTGTTTTCATGCATTTTCTTTATGATGATTAATAGTGGCATTGTACCCTCTGAAATAGCAGCCCATCACAAAGAGAAAGGTGTACTAAATTAAATTCAGATGATAACTATTTTGATCTCAAACACATATGGGGAATAATACTGAAAGATTAGGGAAAAAAAAAAAAACCAAACCCAAATCTTGTGAGAAATACTCACGTCTAAAATGAGGATCCACAACAAACAAAGAGCAGAGAAAAAGGGGCAGGGATAAAATACACTGCTTGAACATTTGCACTTCTCTGAAGCATTCATTATTCTGATCTCTTTTCCTCACTCTACATTTACATTAGAAAACAGTGAGGTTTAAGATGCATTTTCTTGTGTTACACTTTAAAGGAGAAAGGGGTGCACTACACTAGATAAGATAACTAAATTTCTGTAAAAAGGAATAAATAGATCATTTTATGTATCACTTGCCCACTTTTCATGTTCTGGACATGCTGCTGTGGTCTGGTTTGTCTCTAACACACATCAGAAGGCCACGGATGTTGATGTAACTTACATTTTTTTCCTTCTGGGATTTTGAACATTTTGGCTAAAGCACCTCTTCACTTTTTTTTTAGTGGATGGGGAAGCAAAATTGGGATAGAGACACTCCACCAGTGCCTTTTGGTGTGGTGAGGCTGGAAGCAAGACTTCCAAACTCCCTAAGGTGATCAAAGCAACACAAAGCCTTTTCAGTGCAAGCGTGCTTGTGCTGACACATTTTAGCCTGCTGCTTAGAAGGATGAAGGCAGATGTTATGGCTCAGCAAACAAGCTCTAACCCAAACTTTCTCTTTTCAGTGCTGGAATTTAGCAGGGGAATTTTCAAGGTGCACCCTTTGCTCTGACTCACCAAGAAAAAATAAGGGGGAAAAAAAATCCCTGCTCTCATTAGAAGAGTGGGTATAATGACTCTCTGCATAAGTGTCATATGTATATTTAATGACTGGAAACCACCCTGAAATATCTGGATGCATCATACACAAACAGGAATGGTGAACTGCTGCTGGAACTTGCTCGGGAATCATGTAGTCCTGTGTTCTCAATGGAGTGCAGAAGCACAACCATGTTCCAGCTCCCCCAACATGGGAGCATGGCTGCAGAAATAAATTATTCAGTCTCTCACAGCAGCCAAGAAGACTTGCAAGTCCTCATGGAGAGCAGCTAAGGGATGGGAGATGCCAGGCTGGCCTGGGGATCTGCTCAGGTGCATACCAGCAGGGTGGTAAAGTCTGAGTAGGTTCATCAAAGCCTGACACCTCTCCTAACCACCACCAAATGAATAAGTTCCAGCTGTGCTATTTGATATGCACAGGATTTCCAAATGTGCCTGAGAGCACCATTGGTCCCTGCTGGATTTTTTGGGTTTTGTTTTTGTTTTTGTACAGTTACAAGTGTTTGCAATAATATGGTACAGGACTGTTTAGAAAAACTAAATTAGCTGGAGGTTGATCTATTATATACATTCCAGTGAAGCATCACATAGTATAGCTAAGAAATCTGATCATGATTTAATAAGTTATTAAATTACAGTACATATATATACTACATATACATATATATACTACATATTTTTACATTATTACCACTAACAAGGAATACTAGCACAGTTACTCTTGTAAATCCCCCCTGCCTGACCTAAACTAATTTTGATGGACTTGAAAAAAAATAAATCAGGGCAGAATAACTGTGAAGAATGGGAAAAGTCAAAAAAACACCTAATTTTTTGAGTAGGTGTACCAACAGAGATGGAAACAGTTGGTTAGGGCTTTTTTTCCTGTTATGTTGAGTATGCAAAATCCAAGTAGGCACAAATCCCAAGGGAATGAGACTGGTAATGTTCCACCCATACCAGCAATCATACCTTCATATGTTCAGAGAGTTCATAATTTACCAAAAAGTGTTTTGAGAGTAGTCTAGCAGTTTTTAATATTAATTGGAATTATGTTTACATCTCTTTTAAAGGATGTCTCCAGAGTTTAGCCGTCTAGGCTTCTATAAGATAAAAAGCATGGTGGCTAGTAAATCTTAAAATCCTCAAGAAATTCTTTGAATAACTTTTCTATGCATAACCATGTTGCATCTCATGATTTCAAAGAACTGGTCCACAAGAGCTAGAAACTTGTACCTTTAAGGGCAGATACCCTCTGTGACATGAAGAGGTCTTTATTCTGACCAAGCTTCCTAAGAATGTGCCACCTTAGATCCATTGTTCGTCCAGTATTTTATATCCCTGATTCTAGGCTCCAGCTAAATGTGGTTCTGTGACAGAAATTTCTTGTTTACGGGGTGAAGAAGGAAGGAAGTGCTTCTGCAGCCATTAGTTTGGATTTACTGCTGTGGGGGTTTTGTCTTATGTTTAAAAGAAAAACTAGCATTGTTGGAGGCCCTGGGTTTTGAAAGCTGCCTTAGTGAAAAAAAGTAAAGCTACTTTCCAAAGCATGGTGTAAAACAGGTTAGAAAAGAAGAAAACACTATACTGTGAAAATTAACACAGCATTTAATAGTGGTTTTCCCACAGCCAAGGGCATGCTACCTTCCAGAAGCCCTGTCATGACTCCCAGTCAAACCCCATGAAGTTGTGAGGTGCAAGGTAGAGCTGATGAAGAAATTCTGCTGATTGAGAAGCAGACCAGCAGATAAAAGAAAAATCAATGCCTGACCATCAGTGCAGTGTAATAAAAGTAATATCTCATTTTGACACCTTGACTGAGGGGATTTTTTGGACAAAGACTGCCATTATTTTTCCACTTTCACCTAAGTTTAACCCCTGATGTCATGTTATGATTTTCTGTGACTCCTGCCTCAGCTCCAATTGCAGCCACACTGCCTGTTTCTCTCTTTCATAAAGACTGGTACTTTTCTGCCAAAACTTTTCTCTCCCTCAGAGTAAGCTAAACATGCACTAGGAGGAGATCAGAGACTAAATATTGTAACTGTGATAGTCAGATAAACAGGTATTTGGGCTCCAGGTGGTTTCCCTCCAAAGGTGCAGACTGCTTTGTCCTTCTCACAAAACATCTCATCAGTAGAGAGTTCATAGGTGGTCATTTGTTGTTCCTTATAACTTCTAGCTGACCTTGTAACAGGTTCTCTACATTCAGTGTTTAAAGACAAAGCCTTTGAGCTGAATGCACTCCTAAGTTTTTTCATTGAGCTGAAACATGGATTAAGATTTGATCTGACGCCAATTCCCCACACTCATTAAGGTCAGTTATTCCACAGAAAAACCCAAATATTCCAAGGGAATTGATGTCAGATAAACTGTTTCTCCACTGCCCAGATAACCAACAAAGAAAAGCACCACTTCAAAACACTCTTTAAATAGATGACTTGGGTTTCAGCTTTGTAGGCGTGTTAAGAGATTTCAATTGCTACTTGTGAAAATGCCTGATGACGTCTCACAGTTGGGAAACTTAATTTTAGCACAAACAAGAAGTCAAGGAGGGACAAAGGAAGGTAATATCGCCCACCTAGTACTTGAACCTGCACAAAAATTTGCATTGGAAACATTAATCCTACTAAACTTCAGTTAAAACATATTAAGAAATAGCTTTCATCCATTATGTTATTTCTTTTTCTTATTGTTTCTTTAAGAAATAAAATTGGTGGGATTCTTTTTCATATTTATGTTTACAGCCTACCTAATTTAGGAATTTTGGAATAAGGGGACTCTCAGTATAAGCACTTATTTCTGTTGATTTTAAGAACTCTAGTTGACATCAAAACAGGTATTTTTAAATTCATTCTGAAGCCAGAGTAAAACGTGCAACTGAAATTCATAACTACTCAGAGAAACAGCAAACCATAACTACACTATAAGAACTCCAGTAGCTTGAGCAACACACAGATCACATGACAGCCCTCTGCATGCAGGCAAAGGTCATTTAAGAGAGGAAAGACATATTTATACCCAATTTCTACATATTAACTAAAAAGAAACTATACATCTGAAGTTTTGAGTTTTCCACATTGGTACAGGGGTTATCAGTGTTACCGAGACTGACAACTGAATGTCCACTGTAACTGTTAGCTACAGCAACAGCCTTGTGAATATCCTGTGCCCATATTACTCACTCTCTTTTCTCTGACTGACGCTGCTGACGGAGACTTGGATGGGAAGATGCAGGTAAACACCTCCCACTTCCGCCAGATTTGAGCTGCAGTAGAGTGCACCTCTTTCTCACTGCCCAGCAGGAGGCACGAGACAAGGGAATTAATACTTTTAACAATTTTGCCTCTGTGCTTCTGGCTTACACTTTGTGTAATGACCAGAAGCAACCACCTATGTACTTGCTATATCCGGCTGTACAGATAATGCCAGCGAAATAGTGAAATGTGTACCAGGTATGAGGTACCTGAAATGTAACAAGTAACATGTAGCTCCAAAATTAATTTCCACCATTAATTTCTATAACATTAGGAATAAAATATGGTTGGTTTTCCACAACTTTTTTAATTCATGAAGTATAGTTTTATGTAGGTTAAATCGGAAATAAGTAACCCAGTATCAACAACTATAAATAACAGGCCATACCTGTGGCTAGAAGGATAATTATTTCCCTGGATTTACAGCTGGTACCCTGCCTACTCTTGACCCAAGATTTTTAACTCCAAAGTTAGATCCTATTTTTGCAATCCTACAGGTCTATGTAAGGATCCATCTTGAGTATTACTGTTCCTTCTTGACCATAAATGCTTTATCTATACACATATGTATGCAGTGGACATATTTCCATTAATCCAAACTTGCGAGAAAGACAAAAAAAAAAAACCAAAAACAAAGCCTCCCTCTGAGCTGGTTGCACAGAACTTAAATATATCAGGCTGGGATTTCTTTGGTGCAACATGTCTGTACTGAAGTGTCATCACACTCATTCTCATTTGTATTACTTCTCCCAAAGCTAATTACAACTATCTTTCTTGCCTAACTTTTTTCTTACTATTAACTTCAGCAAAATTTAATATATTATGCTAGTTCCAAATTAATAAAGGAAGTCTGCAATTTCCAATTTACTTACTGCACTCTAATGCCTTTTATGAGCTGAACTGCTTGGTATATTGTGATCCATAATTTGAAATAACTGGCATTTTTATGCATTAAATTGTAGGTAAAATAGGATAAACGAGCTAAACTCCGATGCTCTTACTTCATGCCAGCACGTTATTGACTCGTCCCTTAGCTTTGGCATCAGGACTGCGAGGGATGCCCAGAACAAGCCCTGCCGGAAGCACAGCTCAGCTTTGCACCAGGTGTTACCCTCGCTGCCCTTGGGCTCCACGCCCCCGGAGCCCACCGACCTCTCCCGCTTTCCCACCCCAGCCCCGGCCAAACTTGGGGAAGTTACCTGGCGGGAGGCACCTGCCGAGGGAGCACCCGGCTCCGGGGGGGCGGTGCGGGGACCGGGGGCCGCCGCTCCCCGGAGAGGCGCCGAAGGAGGAGGATGCTCCGCCGCGCCCACCCCCGCCCCTGGGGCGAGCCCCGGCCCGGCTCGGGCTGTGCCGGGGCTAAACCGCAGCATTCCGCCCCCATCCGCTTTTTTTAATCTCTCAGCTCCTGCCCCCCTCCTCTTACCTGGGCGGCGGGAGCCCCGAAACGCGGTCCCGGGAGACGCGGGAGGCGCCCGAAGTTTGTCGGGGGAGGGAGGGGGCAGATGCCGCTGGAATTAAAGCCTCCCCGGGGTGCACGGTCCGCAGTTTGCACAGCCCAGGCGGAGGAAGCCCACTTGCTCTGTTTAGAGGGGGTAAAAAAGAAGAAGGGGAGCGGATGGAGAGCGAGAGGAAGGCCCCCGTTCCTACGGGCTCCCGCAGCCGAAGGGAGGAGTTAGTTTAATGAGAGGCCGCGCTCCGGGGAAACGTGCCCGAGTGGGCGCACGGACGGGCGGGGAGCCAAAGTTGCGGCGCTCCGGAGCTCCAGCACCGCGGACAGCGGCACCCGGCCCGGCCCCGGGGCACCCGGCAGCAACGCGTGGGGCAAAACCCCGCCTGCTGGACCGGTAATGGAAAATCGGGCAAGCTGCTCCAGTCGTAAATTTTGATCACCCTTTGAAGATGGCATGCTATCCCTCCTGGGAATATGCCAAGTGGTTTCTGCCAGCAGTCTCTGAAAATAAGGATCAAGTCACGAGTGCCTGAAGAGTCACTGATATCCCCCCCAATATACAGAAATTATATTTTATTGTGTGCATTCTGACAGATGAGTGATCCACTACCACTGTCTGGTAAATATTATTAACCTTATTCTGCAGCTGAGGACATTGGGACAGAGAGGTTAAGAAATTATTGAGGTTTCATACATAGAGCCAGATCTCTATATGAATCCAGATCTGCATGTACTTAAACCGTGGGATGATTTTCCTCTTCAGATCATTTCTTTCCGTCCTCCTTGCTTCTTGTATTTAATCATGGAATCAAGAGAATCACAAAATAGTTTGGTTTGGAAGGGAACTTAATGGTCATCTCGTTCCAACCCCCTGCCATGGGAAGGGACACCTTCCTCTAGACCAGGTTGCTCAGAGCTCCATCCAGCCTGGCCTTGAACACTTCCAGGGATGGGGCATCCACAGCTTCTCTGGGCAGCTTTGAGTGTAGTGCCTCAATAACACTACCAGCTACAGCTTGGTTATCAACACTAGAGGTGTTTATAGAGCTTCTCCAGGCACTATTTCTCCAAGAAATATGACTTGAGGTCCTCCAGAAAATTAGTATTGTGAATGTAACACCCCGAAATAAAGCAGCACAGTTTTGTGAGGACAATCAACAAGGAGCATGAGAACAGAACCAGACCTTTTATCTACACAGAGATGACCATGAAGCAAGTTGGATGAGAATTCACATTTTAGGCGATCTCAAGCAGAAAGGGGAGTATTCACCTTTTGTAAATCTCTGCAAACAAAAATTTCCAGAAATTAAATGCTTATTATCTCCAGAGTACATGAAATATTACGTAAATGTTCCAGGACAACAAACAAGCTGTGTTTCAGCATTGTTGAAAAAGCATGGCTAAGTTATTTTTGAACACACAAAAAAAAGATATTTTACATTGAGAAAGAAAATTTTCATTACTAAGGATTCTTATAAAGTGTAAACAAAAAGAACTGACTACTTGCTGTTTGTTGGAGATAGTTTAGTGACTGAAAAAAATAGAGGGAGACTTGGGGAAAGCTCATCAATGATCAAGAAAGACCAGAGGTAGGTAATCTTAGAAACAATATACATGTCCCTTCAGTTCATCAATATTTATATTATGTACTTATGCGCATGTCTTTTCTAAATACCTGTATGGCATGAGAATACAAATTACAACTTTGGAAATGGAAAAGAGTATGGAAGGCTGGACAGGTGGAAGTCATTAAAATAATTAAATAATTATTTATTATAAATGCCTTTTATTTTAAATTATACACACAATTCCTCACAGCCTTCCCAAGGTGTTTACTGTTTAACGTATGTTTAAAAAGTCTTCTTTTTTCTACTGAGCTTCCTTTTGTTAGCTAAGAAAAAAATTTATGTATATATATGTACACACACACATATGACAAAACCTAGTGCCAGGCATTTACAACATTTTGCAAAATGGAGCAAAACTAGAGGAAAGACAGACTTTGAAATCTCAGGATCTGAGATGTAGACAGTAACATAAGCTTAGAAAAAGGGGTTTAGAGTAGCAACACACTTAAAATTGCATCGTGCAAGTTTCCCCAACAACAGCCTGAAAGCAGGTGTGCCAATTATGCTCCTCACAGATTGTGCAGTGAAGACACAGGCCTCTTTAGTGGAAGTGTCTTGGAGCATATCCAGTACTGATCCATGACTATGGATATGACAGTGTCAAAACTCAGGCTGCTATGGCTTCACACTCAGAAGTCACCTTGCTGTACAGATGGTCTGAGAGATGAAGCATGGAAGAAAAGAGCTAAAATGCTGGTGGCAGAAGTCATGAACTGGATGGGACAAACTGCACGAAGCAATGCATGACATATCCTGCTGTGGCAGAGAAGACTTTCTTTGCTGCCCTGGGCTAGCCACTAATTCCCAATCAGGAAGCTCATTTAGGGTAGTGTCCAGTTTGGTATGCTCATTTTACAGGGCAATCAAAACCATCCTCATGGTTAACACCTGGCAGTGTGGGTAGCACTGCTCTGACACGGCTTGAGTTCTTGGCATCCATGGCCTCAGTGCAGTTTCCACCAGACAAAAATTTTTCTCAGACAGTGAAAAATCAAAATTAAACAAGGGCCAAGCAATTATTACCAGAAATTATCAAGGACTGAATAATGATCATCTTCGAATGGAATTAAAATTACAAGATGCATATACATATTTTTAAGACAAGAGATCTTCTTTGTCCTCCTCCACTTTTGCTATATAGAGCACACAGGGTCCTCTTATGTCAGATACAGACAAGTATGGGACAGCAGCAGCAAGAATCTGCCTTCAGTGAAGAGCTTACAGTTTATTAAGGTAAAAGTCTTGAGAAGAATAATGTACTTACTGTGTGGGCAGCATAGGTTTTATGTGTTCTTAATTATTCATTTCTTTGCTGCTAAGTGCTTTGATTTAAAAATGATGTGATGTGTACATGCAGTGTTGATACTCAGATAACTTAATTGTTTTGGTAATATAACAAGGCATATGATGTAATGTCAATAGACTGCACCTTGTGTGCATTACAGAGCTTCTCCATGTGGATGCTTATCCTCTAGTGACAAAGCTAATGATTCCTAATACGTGCACAGGGTAAGAAAGAGACTGCTGTGATAGACACTTAATAAACGGTTAAACAGATTGCTGGGAGAGACAAGAAAAAAGCCTCAAAATCTTGGCTTTGAACTGGTTTTGGAATGATATAAGCAGATGCAACAGATTTGAATATGAAGAAAAGGAAAAGCCTGAGGGAGAAAGATACCCAGCTACTGCAGATATTTGTTCATAATTACAAACCTATCATCTTCCCTCCCAAAAATATGCTTCAAGCAATGCCAAATTTACAGTGTGCTCCGAGGAGTAATCCAACCTCAAAAATATTAGTTACTATAGGACACAATGAATTTTCTTCTCCAGGTGTTTCAGTAAAAGGAGTACAAAGCATCTAAATAAATGTAAACATCCAAGTGGGTATTCATGCCTTCCAACTGACGTCGTCTGAATTACTGCTTAGGAAAAACTCTCTGTTGACTATACAGAAAATCTACATTTCTAATCATATCACCTAAACAGCGATAAGTAGATGGCTTTCATTCTTTTTTTTTTTTTTTTTCCCACAGCCATTTGTTCTGAAGCAAAATAGAACTGGAAAAACACAAAAGAGAGAGAAAGGGAAATAAAGTCTAGACAATTACTCTCATTATGGCTCAGCCACTTGGGAGCAGTAGCATTTATTGCTCAGGTCTTGAAGGAAGAGGATTTAGATGGGATAGGTATCAATAGCTCACTGTTCAGAGCAAAGAGGAAATGCTCACCTTTATGTAATAATTGTGTGCTACGTGGTCTTTTTAAACACATGTAGTCTATACTATTTATTGTGAGGGCAGTGAGGCCCTGGCACAGGTTGCCCAGAGAAGTTGTGGATGCCCCATCCTTGGAAGTGTTCAAGACCAGGTTGGATGGAGCTCTGGGCAATGTGGTCTAGTGGAAAATGTCCCCACCCACAGCAGGAGGTTGGAACAAGATGATTTTTATGTTCCCTTCCAACCCAACCCAAACCACTCAGTCATTCTACGATTCAATGAAAGAACGGTCATGGTTCTGCAGTAAAGTGTATCTTTCTGGACAGCTTGTGGGGTTTTTCTTGGTTTGGGTGTTGTTGTTGGTTTAGTTTATTGTTTAGCTGTTTTTTTTGCATTTGGGATTTTGAAGATATTAGTATTACTGATAGGTAGCAAAAAAGAGCAGGAAATCACCGCCTGCAGTCAAGATAGGAAGATCAATTAGAGCAACCATCTTTCTTCTCTATCTTTATAATATTTGTCCCATTGAAATTAGTATTTTGGAAGTGATTTCAGCAGAATCAGGATTTTATTGAACAGTTTTAGTAGGTATGAGGTATGAAGGTGTCAAAAAATGAGAGGAGGAGAATAGGCTGTAAACATAACATCTCTAATTAAACCTATAATGACATATAAGCAAATCACTACCATCACTACTGTGATTCACATTTTGTTTTTAGAAGCACATCTACTAACCCCTTTCTTTCCCCCAGTCAGCCTCAACTTAAAAGTCAGATTTACATTCTACTTGCCCATAGGTATTGCCCAATTTGAAGAATTTCTGACATGTCCACCAGAAAACAGAGGAGACAAATTAGAGCAAACCCATCATTGTGATATCAGACACATGAATGCAAAATAAAGTATTGGATTATCGGAATGAACTAAGAGGTCACTCACCTTTTTCCAATTTCTTATCTTAACAATTAAGACTTTGAATGATAATTTGACTTGTGTCAAAAATAGTTGTACTACTGTAACAGTACTGCATAATTACAAGTACTATCATGCTTTTGAGTGAAAATTAGCTCCTGAACCCCTTGTAGGGTAGAAGGTTAAGCACTTTGATTGCTTCCTACCTAGAATCTGACCCAGAATCTCAGTTTCATAATGCCAGGCCAATTTCTAATTGATTTTATATCACCATTGATTATTACAGCTATGTAAGACTTCATCCAATTGAGTTATAGAGGAGAGGAGGGGGAAAAAAATCTATCACAAAGATACAGAAGCATCCATCAAAGATGCATTTAGAGCAAATGGACATTGCACTTTTTTTTTTTTTTAAGTTGTAATTGTATTCAAGGGGATGACATTTAGCAGCCATCCACTGTAGGTTATTGAAATATTCTGTGACCTTGGCTCCACTTCCAAATGGAAAGCAAAACCACAAACAAAACTGCAGGGAATACAGAAATCAAATTTTGGTCTCAATTACGTTGTTTTGAAATAGTTCAATAGTATGTTAATGATCTTAATTAGTCTCAGAGATACCAATTTTGGAATCAGTGCTTAGCCAAAAACCACATGTTGAATAAGCCCACAATCTGTAAATGGACAGAGTTCAAATACGAGTGAATCTGTACATATTTACTACAGTAGCCCAGCTATTTTGGTGAGGGCAGGGTTTTTTGCCAAAATAGTTGTACCAGTAGTCTTGTATAAGCCCAATACATACACACAAAGCACATTATACCTTAGTTCATTACTTTATAAGATTAAACCACGGTGATACAGCTGCAGTCACATTGGATGGGCATTTTCCACCCTCCTATATCCTGGCAATTAAAGCAGTAAGCATGTGTTTAGCAGTAATGCTCTTTTTTATCCATGTCACTACTTCTTGGAATGCAAAATCACAGTCAAAAAGAAATTTTTTAAAAAATTTTATTTCAGAAGACATAGGAAAGTGTAGAAGTTGAAGGCCAACCCCTCAAGTGCCAGCCTCTTTAAGAGTTACTTATTACAGCTTGAGTCTGTTCACTGAATTTAGCTGTTAAGTAAAGGAGTAGGAAGAGAGGAGAGAGAGAACAGAAGCTCTTTGCCTGACAGCAGTTGTTAGAGCAGCACTCCTGATTATTGTAATGGGTTCACTTGCCAAATGCCTTTCATACCAAAAGCAAGGATGTTAAACGTTGAGACGGTGGATGTTTTTTTTCCTCAGTGAAAAAGTACTCTCCATATCAACCCCCCACCGATAAGTATTAAAAGCATTTTGATGCATGAGGGAGTCTTATTTCCAGGGGGACAGTATCTACCTGTCTTTTGTGGTTTCTGAACACTTTGTTCATAACAATGAATCAGTACATAGGAGTCCTTTTAGACTTTACTAAAAACTAAGGTTTAGTTTTATCTCTTTTGATCTGTAGCATTCATAAATAAGGTCTATTTCTCACTTCCCACTCCCTGGAAACAAAGAGACTGACTGAACTGAAAGCCTTTGCTCATCTTTTCAGCTCTTTAGCAGCAAAATTCCTTTAAAAAAAACGAAGATCAGTGATGTATTTTTATCAGCCAGTAATCTTCCCCTAAAACTACACAGTTAATATTTGGATACTTTAAAATGAACAAACAAACAAAAACCCCGCACTTCAAATACTTCCTCTACTGAGTGAGAGGCAAAAAAAACTTTGAGCAGCATATAAGAAAGCAAGCCTCTGGTTCCTTTTAAAGGAACACTTCTCCCATGCCTCCGTCAGGGCACGGCTGTCACCAGCGGGGCTGCTGCAGGTTGAGTGAGAGAGCACAGTGCTGGAGCAAATGCCAGTGGGAGAGAGAGAACTCCAGAGCTTCCCCCAGCCTGGGAGGTCTGGTGCTGGGAAAACACATTGTGAGGAACATATGGATAGTGGGGAAAATCGTAGCTGGAAAGACTGATGATTGCTCCTATGAAAAGTGCAGTTGAGGCAAATACTACACTCTTCCTGTCATGGAAGTGGAGTGATTTCAGACCTCACAGTAGAACTGAAAACATGAAGATGCATCGAGAGAAAGGAAGGAATTCATGCTGTTGCTGATGCTTTCCAGTAGCAACACTCAATGAAGGCAATTACTCGCTGGGTATGTGGTAACCCAATTGGAAAGGGATTAGGAAAAATAAATCACCCCAAAACCAGTGACTGGGATTCTGAAACATAATTTTATATTAAAAACAACAATTTAAAAATCTGCTTTTCCACTCTTTATTTTAACAGGGGCATTCTGAAACCTCAGCAATGTTGCTAGGACCAAAATCACACACACAAGAATGTAAGGACAACAAGAAGACCCAGTAAGGGTAGTCAAAATAGACTTTTTTTTTTTTTTTTAATTTCAGACTATTATTGGTACTATTATTACTGCTTACACTTCCAGACAGGTGAAACCATGTTTCCAGAAGAGGGAGTGTTCTTTAGCTTTCATGTTAGGCTGGGAAGATTGATTTTCTTCCTTTGGTGCAAAGCAAGTCATGTACCTATATGCTGGCTAGTTTCTTTCAGTCACAGAAAAGAACAAGTTTTGTGTACCCCACAGATTTTTTAAAAAGTAATAATAATATTTTAGTTTATGAAGGGAACAATTCCAATTGCATTTTAGAGCACAGATGATTATACAGATGAGTACCTCAGCATTGCTTGAGCTTTATGGGAAAATAAAAATTATAATTATTGCTCCCAGCCTACCTAACTTATTAAAGTACCGATTTATGAGGCATTTATGTTGGCTTTTACACCGTCAAAACACCTGCAATTCACTTGAGGCCTTACAGACATGCAGTTGTCTTTGCTGATACATTATGCACAGATTTTAAGTATGATATTCCATTACAGATGCTTCAAGCCATCAGCCTGCTTGCAGAATTTAAAAGAAGTAGAAATAGGAATTTTAAAGGACAATTAAGAGGAGGAAGAGAACTCTGCGTGGAAATTGCTCCCAAAATTGAAATGAGTTTTTCAATGATTTTTCTAAAGGACTTTTAGGCAAGGCAACAAAGAGAATGACCTAGTATATTCAAAGAAACCTCAATTCCTTTTGCTACTGTTCTGTAATGGATGTACTCAAAAATCAGTAATATATGTCTGAAAGATGAGAAGTTGGAAATTTAGCACCACAGTTATTGGTTGTCCTTTATTACAAAGTCATTGAATTGCTCCAGGTTTTCTTACCATCCATACGGATAAAAAAAAAAAAAAAAAAGAAAAGCTGCAAAAAGGATTAATTCTGAAAAATAGCACACAAAAGTAGAAAAAGAAATCAATAGCAACAGGAATCTAGGGAATAGATTAAAAAAGAATCACAAGCGCTGAAACAGTTACTTATAAATGACAGATGGAAAGCATAAATCAATAGAAAGCTCTGAAGAAGGTATCACGGGAATAAATGAATATATCCTCCAGAAAAATGAATGGTTTGTGTATGGCAGACAAAACCAATGGAACCGGTCATCATGAAATGGAAAAATGCCATCACATCCCATAACACTTTGTAATGACCTTGATAGGAAGAAACTGGCTGCTGAGAATTTACATCTCACTTAATTAGGCAGGATTTTGTGCAGGTTTGAAAGCCTTTGCTTGATCCTTGTCATGGTTTGTCACCAGTCAGCAACCAAGTACCACGGAGCTGGCAGCTACATTAACTACACCTTATTACCTACAATGTAAGTTGAAATCATGTCTTCCTCTGAATCAAGGCGAGAGAGTGGTAAATACTATAATTCTCATATTTGTTGACTACCTTTTTACCACTTGAAGTGCATCATCAAAAATAGCACGTTGAGACAAGAGTGGTCAGAAAGCTACTGAGTCACACCTTCTGATTTGGGAATGATGATTCAACATTTTTCCTATCATGCAGCTTCCCAGAAAGTTTTATGAATATATCTTCTTTGAATTCCAAAGGGAATTTCTACTGTCAAGTGTGAATATACTGGTTAGGCAGCTTAGAATAAGGAGGAAGCCAGTTCATTTGCTCTGCTTAGATTTTAGTAAGCAATGCACCTTTCCTTCCATATCTCGGGAGAAAGATCTCTAAGAATAAGTGATTTCTATTTTTTGAAGAGTTTTCCTATCATTTTGTTCCTCTTCCTGATTACATTTGTGTTTCAAAGGACATACAGCTAATATGGGAGAGAAGATGCTGTGTGTTCCTAATAAAGATTAAATAGATTCATCTAATGGGATTTAATGCAATAGTTTTTGTTTAGTTTCTTAAGCCCTTCTTTCATGTATTGCTGTTAGCTTGTGTTAAAAGAAGACAAGCATATGTATAGCAACATTTTCTGAAAGTTTCCCTTTTGCGGCGCATTAATGGACCTTAAAATGTGTGTAAAAATCACTTCAACGACTTTGATTTTGGTGCTGTGGTGTCTTGACTCTTGCCTTGATGTTAACACACAAAGGCAGCATGTTCCTGCCTTGATCTGGCCCAGTGTCAGGACAGGGGTGATGACTGCCAGACAGGCCACCTAAACAAGGATGTCCTGAGACAGATTTTGTCCCATAGCACCTGTTCTTTGTCTCAGCATAAGGATATATAAACTAGACAGACAGAAATATAAAAAACTGACTGGGGATTCTGCAGGTAGTAGTGATGCATCTAGAAACTTTTGGTCTGGAACAAATTGCTCTCCAGCAGTTCTTACCTGGGAAAGCAGCCTTTCAGGGACTGTAATTTGAGCAATTTAAATTAGACTGGAGAGGGAAGCCTCCAAAAGGATAAATGAGAACACAGACACCATGAAAAGTACCTCAGGATCACATACTTGGTGATATCTGTAATTCCTGAAATCTTACATGGTTTTTTCGAAAATGCCGGTGTGGATGATGCACGCTTTGTATGCACTATTGTTGTGTTTTCCTCTTCCTGAATCCTCCCTTGCTTTGCTGACCTCCTTTTTCTTGCATCTGGCTGTTTTATCCATGGAAAAAGCAGAATTGGAAGTTCACATTTTGCTCTGGGGAAAGGGCAGAACTCAACAATTTGTGAAAAATTCTGAAAATGAAGCAGAAAATTTTTGTTCATCCTCTGTTCTTCCTTGGTGCTCACCTGCTCAGCCCTACCCAGCAGCCACTTAGGTTTGAACCACTTGGTACTTCACAATCCATTCTATGTATTTTGGAGAGGTCTGAGCTTATTCCATTCTCCTCCCATTAAGAAACAGTTCTGGACAAGCAAGGAGAGGAACCACAGGATCTTCAGACTTCACCCTTACTTCTTGTGAGTGTGTACTTACGAAAGATTGAAGTCAGATGAATCTTTATGGAAACCTTGTGAAAATAGCTGCAGATTTCCGGTCTGACAAGGAAAAATACAAATGCTGTTTCCTCAGTTCTTTGATCCATTCCTTATGCTGCTCTCACAGCTTTCTTTCTCAGCTTTTAACATTAGTTCATTCCTATACAATCCACCTATAGCTAGTATTCAGCTGTATTGTACAAGCCTGCAATATTGCCTCTCCTTGTTTCAAAAAGAATTCTGTACTACTGCCTCAGGCAATCTCTCTAACCTTCCCTTTCACATCACAGTGTTTGAGAAAGCATTTTTCTCTCCTTTTCCCAGCAACTTCTCAGCTGTACCCTTGACATATTTTAATCAGGGTTTCTCTCTGACCAAAGGACGGACACCTCTCTCTTCCAATTAGTTAATGGTTTCCTACTTTCTGCTGCTGCTGTTGTTGTTTCCATCTCACTCGCTGTCCTCCTTGACCTCACAGCAGCTGGAACTCTGAAATTAGATTAGACAGGTTCATGCAACTCTCTCAGCTGCACCGAGGCCGCTAGAGTAGTTTTGCTATTTGTGTCTAAAAATGTGGCCTAATTCATATTTTTTATATAAATTGCAGCACTGGCAGGTGTGTTTTGATGGACATGGCTATTTCAAATGAATGTAGAAAAAAAGCACAAGTAGGAGGCACGTGCACTTTCTTTTGTAGCACAAACACATATAAGACATATAAGCCTTCCCAAAGACTCTATTCAAAGCACTGTTCATTCAACTCTGTCCTAGACACAGCCTTACAAAAGGAGAACTACTACTAATAATATATTCCAGTGATTAGGAATGGTTTATTATTAAAAATGCTGTACTGATATTATGACTGGTAAGGAACTAATCTTTCAATTTTAAGTATGTTGTAGTTGTACTGCAAGGCTTATGGTAATACTAGAATCAAAATGTAGGGGAAAAAGGATTTTACATAGACAGACAAATGTCTGTTTTTCTAATTCCTGCCTCTTGTGAAGCAACATTAACTGTTTGACTCAAGTATGCTCTCTAATTCTCAGTGCTTATATTTTACAAAAAATTTAAAGAGATATGGGCTTTAGCAGCAAGTACTCACAAAGAGTCCTTTTCTGCAGGCCATGTGCCCAGTTTTGAAAAAGTGGAATGAAGGCCATGCAAAGAAAACATCACCTGAAAACTACAGATGGCATGAGAAACAGAAGATAAAGCCATTGGTTGAAAATGCAAGTGAATGTGGTGGAATAAATTAATTGCTGTTCAGCAAGCACCTGTCACTAATTAGAGTGCGTGTGGCAGCATCCATGCTGCATACTGCAGAATTGTAGAATGGTTTGGGTTGGAAGGGATCTTAAAGAGCATTTAGCTCCAAACCCCCTGCCATGGGCAAGGACACCTTCTACTAGACCAGGTTGCTCAGAGCCCCATCCAACCTGGCCTTGAACACTTCCAGGGATGGGGGATCCACAGCTTCTCTGAGCAACTTTTTCCAGTGCCTCAGCACCCTCATACGCACATTAATCATTGATCTATTAATTAAAAAAAGAAAAAAAAAATCAAGCCAGCAGAGGAAGAGGTAGCTGTTATTTCTGTTATCGCATCTATTTTCTTACTACATGCTGGGAAAAAGGAACTTGTTGCTATTCTTTATAGAGCAAACATGATGGTGTGCTAAAGCTTCTGCTGCTTTTCTTAAGAAGCTGTGCGATTTAAGTTTTACACTCCTAGCAACAGTTCCTTTTTCACCTTGATGCCTCTCTGCTGTTAAAGTAGGGCAGGATCAAAGAGAGGTGTTTGTTAAACAATTTCTCTAGCACCTTCATGCTCAGTTTGGGTTCCTCTGACTGTGATATTTCAGTTTCATATATACAAAGGGTCAAATACAAACTGCCCAAGCTCTTTGTAAACACTCAGGAAACATCCCACCACCCACACCTCCTTTTATTTCTGTTACATTCTGCCAAACAATGAGGAACCCACACCTTAAATTAGGCAACTGAAGTCTGACGGGTGCATATGGTTGAATACAGGAAAAGTAGGTCAGATGTTTCAACTCAAAGAGCCTAACTGGTATGCTAATTAATCTTTCTGAATCCTAATGAATAATTAAAGACTTCATTTATATGATGTCATTACTTTCATTATTATAGTAACATAAAATAATTTCCATTTTTTTACCAATGCAACACAATGATTTATGAATGTTAAGGATTTCATCCCTACAGCAGTCCTGACAGATACATGTTACTATGCAAGAAAGTGAATTACAAACCTGTTGAGTTACAGTGAAAGTTAAGAGGAAAAAATCCAGAAAATCCAAACCAGACAAATGGGGAAAAAAACCCCCAACCCAAGCAATAATAGCTGAAGCTGTCATAGAACATAGAATTCCTGATAGATAATCTGCCACTCAAGGAACAGCAACTGATCTGAATAAAACACAGAAGGACTCACTCCCATTGTCAGTCATAGCATGAAAGATATTCACTGAAAAGGCAAAAGTCCAGAAGTTTATAACTGTGTAAGCTAAGAGGTACAGAATTGATCCTGCTAACTGTTTTAATCCTCCATTGCAATGAAGCTAAGAAAAATCTATCCACTCTGTGGGCTGCAGGACCAAACAAGTAGTGTCAGGTCAAGGCTACTGTGCATATCAAATGTTACTTGATAGAGTCCTTAAACATCAATGTTATTTCATCATAAAAATGAATAATTGAATACATAAAGAGACTTCAACTCTACACCAAGATTCAACTTCATTAAAAAATAACTGCAAGGACTTGACTTTGAGAGTACATGTAGACAACCCTCCCTTACCCAGAGGTAGCTATGGTTAGTAAATAAAGCATCGTTTGGATTTATATCACTCTCCTGAGGTACATGATTATGTCTCCCACAGAAAATCAGTATTCCATTTGCTGCAAATGTATTACTGCTTTTTTGAGACCCTCCCTTCACTGCCACCTAACCCTTAATATGATGTATTTCAAAGCATTTTGCTGAGTTCAGTGCATTTTGATACTTCTTTTAAGTGTTTTGCACTTCCTTTTCAATTCTCTTTTCGCAGTGCATCAAACTTTGTTTATTATATTTCAAATACAGGGGCAGATAAATAGTGTCTGCCAAGATATACTTTCAATTGAGGATTCAAAGTGCCTGCTTAAAATTCCCTTTGAATAAATTGTTGTTTGTAGAAAAAGAAAGATTTTTGGCAAGCCATTAATTATCACACAATTTGTGCTAGACAGTCATAAGAAGTGGATGTAGCACATACATTTTATAATTAAATAGCAAAAAAGGTACTGACCATCTTTCCCAGTGAAGAATTTGTTGCACAATCCTAAGTAAATAACCTACATATCCTATAAAAAGGATTTTAGGCACATTTTTCTGGACACACACACTGCTATACATTTGGCTGTTTCCTTTAAAACAAAGAACCTCTACCCTCAGAGCCAAGATAAGCCATACTTCTTAACAGTTTGTGCCTGTTGAATGATCAATTCCCAGGAGAAATTGTGTGGGATCTGCTGCTCCATTCGGATCCCTACAAATCTATGTGGCCTGATGCGATTCATCCAAGAATCTTCAAAGAGCTGGCTGATGTCATTGCAAAACCTCTCGATAAATTTTTGACCGGTCTTGGAAATCCAGAGAGGTCCCAGCTGACTGGAAGCTGGTGAACATTGTCCTGATTTTCAAGAAGGGGGACTTTGGAAACTACAGGCTTCTCAGTCTCACATCAGTGCTTGGTAAATTTATGGAGAAGATTATTCTGGGAGGTATTGAACACCTGGAAGACAACACAGTCATCAGTCACAGCCAGCACAGCCTCATGAGAGAAAAGTCCTGCTTATCAAACCTGGTTTCCTTTTATGACAAGCTAACCCACCCAGTTGATCAAGGGAAGCCCGTTGACATGATCTTTCTGGATTTCAGTAAAGTTTTGATACCGTCTCTCCCAGGATCCTTCTGGATGAAATGCCCATCTCCCAGCTGGATAAACACATCATGGGATGGGTGAGTGACTGGCTCATGGTCGGGCACAAAGGGTTACAGTGACTGGGGTGACATCAGACTCGTGACCTGTCACTAGTGGGGTGCCATCCTCAGCCCTGTGCTCTTCAACATCTTCATAAGCAATCTCTGCAGATAAATCCTAAAAATATTCAGAGAACTACTGAAACTCTGTCCAGAAGCATCTTCAAGATGCTTTTGAATAAGTCATCTTCACTTCAATATTTGACAACTAAAATTCTATCTGATTCATACATTTGCAGTAGAAAACATGAGAAATTGGGCTTTGAACTTCTCTTATTCATACAGGACTCAATTAGGGATAAATATTGCTGAGTTTCTCCTACACTAGGGACATCAAAAACTCACCACAGATACCCATCTTTGCTTTTTTGCCCTGATTATGTTTTTTTTCTGTATTTAGTTTAGCTGAGATGGAGTTAACTTTCTTCGGAGCAACCTGTATGTGGTGCTATGTTTTGGATTTGTGACTAAACAGTATTGATAACACATCAGTATTTAGACTATTGCTGAGCATTGTTTTTTTTTTTTTTTTGTTTTCCCTGAGGAAAAGAAGATGGGTAAGAAGAAGAGTGGGTGTGACACAGCTGGGACAGCTGACCCAAATTGGCTGAAGGGATATTCTATGAACCATGATATCACGGGATACAGAAAGAAGGGGCTGGGCAGTTTGAGGGGATGGGGAGGGCAGGGCGAGTTGGCTTTCAAGGTGGCTGCTGCTCAGAGGTTTTTGGGCATCCCTTTGCTGGCAGCAGGCAGTTTGTGACTACTTTTCCTCAGTTTTTGCTTGTTTGTTTCCCCCGCCTCTTTTCTTCACCTATCAAACTGTTTCCATGGTGACACGTGAGCTTTCTCATCACAGGGAGAGGGAGAGAGTGTGAGCAGCAGTGTGGGTGCTTGGCAGCTGGCTGGGATCAACCCACAACACCTGCAAAGTTATTCTATGTATTTTCTCTTTTCCTGTATCCTTTCTTGCCTGCCCAGCAACCTGTTTCCCAGTCTTGATCAAGGTCCTTGCTTAGGGACAGAACTGAAGGACACCATATGGAGAGCAATTCCCTCCTCTCTTAAGCTGTCTCATACTACACAATTCAAATAAGTGAAATGTGCTACACAGAACACCGAGTTTTTAATGAGGCTGAACATTTTGCAGCTGGCAGTTTATGATGTAAACTGGTCCTAGTGTCACCTTTTTAGTAAAGAGTTTTAAAACCAACAGAATTGTTTCCCCGAGAAAGGCAGTCACAATTGCTCAATTCACACAATTAATTCCTCTTACATAAACTGATATTTCTAGTGCAGAAACCCATACCTGAATCCTTCTTCCAGTGTCTGCCTGAAACATAACCCAAACAGTAATTGCACTGTTACTTTAATCTAGTTAATTTGGGTATTTGAAACAACCTAACCATAGGAGAGTAGATTTAAGCTTTTATATTAACTCACCTGGAACCTCAGGGGAGGTTCTCAGCCAGGCAAACCTGTGTCTGTGCTCAGTGTAGCCAGACAAACCTACCACCAAGTGGCTGGGCTAGGGGAAATTTCACTTTTAAAATCTCAGTGAAGCCATGAACTAAATTAGATATGATGACACTGTATATGGACTTTCATAATAAAAATTATACAATTTATTCTACACATTTGCTCTGTTTGCAAGATTTTTTCTTTTTCAGATCACAAGGCAAGAGAGACTATTTGCCCTATCCACTTGCCTGTGAAATTTCATTAAATTTCTGGAGGAATTATTCAGATATTTGGAGAAAGAATAGGATCATTGAAGACATTTCAGGAAAGAGAGTCTGTAACCACTTATTGGCGCAACATCTTCTAAAAGGTCACTGATTATTACCAACCATGTCTATTAAAATCCAATTTTAAATGACATTTTAAGAAGTGCGTTGGGCAATAAATTGCTGGATTGAAAGTGTTTTTCCAAAGAAGAGAAGGTAGCCACAAGGGCAGACATACATTGCAGACCAGTAATATTGCAATAAACTAAAGAATACTATCAATCTTCTGAATTAAGGCAGGGGGGCTGATCCATTGTATTTGCTGAAATAGAGAGAGTTGTCACAGAAAAAGCACAATGTTACATGGTTTAATAACTGTTACCCTAGTGAACACTAAAGGACAAGGCAGTTCCTGATATGCCCATGACAAACCTGATATCTAACTTATTTTAGATGGGCCTGCAAAAAAAATTTTCCATTGCCCTTTTTTCTTCCAGTGGGTTCTGGCATTAATTGCCATTGCCATAAACGTAGGCACAAAAAAGAAGGCTGAGGTTTATCAGGATTCCTCCCCCACCACCCATCCTGCAACAGAGCCTGAAATCTGGTGCTGCTGGATGCTGGGAAATCTACTGCTCACACAGAATAGAACAGGGAGAGTTTAACAGGAATGGATTATTCAAACAGTCCTCCTGCAATTTTTAGAGATCCAATGCCTCTCTGGTATGCTTTTGTTTTCCTCCAGCTACACAAGGGAAATAATATTAACTCAGAGAAGCTCCTATTTACAAATCTGCTGATTTTCAGGAGCAGCAAAGCTCATGAAACCAGGTGTTATATGATGTTGAACTCTCTGATGTGTAACAACTACATCTGAATTCTGGGAAAAGTCTTCCTGTGAGTGAGGCACTGGCAACATCTTTCTCCCTTGTGGCTTCTCTGGTACTTGGTAAGGACAAAATTCACCCCACAGCCTTTCTTTCCCTCAGAGTGAGTTAAAAGTGTCTGTCTCTTCTCAGCACCTACTGTCAGAAAATGCAAAACTACTTTCTCTAAGACCACAGTATCTTCATTAACAGAAGACTTAGATTTTTCAAAAGAGTGGCTGGATGGAAAAGCAGCCTGATATCATAACCTACATTGTCTTAGGAAATCCAGGTTTCCTACTACCTTCAGGGAAGAAACTTTTTTGTTATATTATTGTTTATACCTGATTTGGGCAAGTTTGATCTCTTTGAAATTTAATTGTTAGAATGCCACTAAGACTAAATAATAGCTATTCCATGTCTTACTATATAGAAACGGTAGGAATGAGGGAGTGAAAAAGCAAACAATTCTAGCAAATCACGTCCCACTAATGGCAACATAAATCTGCAGCTACCCGGTGGACCTCAGTGAATCTACTTTACATTTATGCTGCTGTAGCCAAGCATGAAATTCATCCCAGTGATTTATTCCATAGATAGGAGAGATCTAGGTTGGACTCAGTTCTGCACTTAGAAAATGGTCTGCACTTGAAAAATCCTGGTAGAGATACAATTCATGTTTGAGGAGGGTTTCCAGAGCAAAAACTTTTAAATGTGTCAAGAATGGAACTACTATGAAGGGCCAGATATATGCAGCCACCTGTGACTTCAAGTGCCTGTGTTTCAGGTATGAAATAGTTCTCAGGACTCAGATTTAGGGAATAGATCTGTAAAGGTGATTATTCCTCACATTTTAACAAAGGCTTCAACTTCGTGTTGCATAATTCCTGTGTCTGTAATCAAATTCGTACACCAAAACAAAAGTTATACCTAAGAAACAGAGTTGAAGAAGAAAATTGAATAAATCAGAACCAAAAATCTGTTGGTAACCTTACTCTTTAATTTGGAGATACAAATACTTAAAACTAGTTTTATCTTAATTACACGGGCATTAAGGCCATAAAGAGGACAGAGACAGACTCTTCTCAGGGGTATCCAATGAAACAAGAAGAAGCAATAAGCAGTAAAAATTGCAATACAGAATATTCCACTGAACATAAGGGGAGTGCTACAACTATGAATGTTTAAGATTCCTGTTAAGTTGTTGCAAGTTACTCAGGTACTCTTGATGTAAAGCAGTATTTTGACTTCAACAGAAGTCAGACCTTGAAATTTTCTGTACCTCGTTGTTCAGCAGCTTGGAGTTGTTATTAAAATAGATCTGTCTTTAGGAACTGAACTGTTGCTCTCCAGCTCTTATTCTGTTTCTGCAGAAAAACTAGAGGAACACTCACTGCCATTAGTGGATCACAGAATCAAGGTCATCTACAGTGAATCCTCCACCTCTTCCCCAAGAAATGCCTTTTAATTTATTGAACACGGTTTATTATCTGAAGAAAACTGAATTAGTAAGAGTGTTGGACATTGTCTACTCTGATGAAACTCGAAAGGGATTTTCTGCCTCTTCCAAAACTGGTCTGATCTGAAACTTATTTAAAAATAAAAAAATATGTATTTCCACTGATTTCAATGACAGCATTTGAGAAGGATACCACATCAGAATCCACAAAAGAACTAGAAAAAAATCAGGACAAGGTAAATTATATGTTTTCCCCCTCTACTGACTACACTCTACCCTTTTCAGTAGTTGCACAATAGATGCTCTGTAACAAAGTTCAGAAGGAATTTACATACCCATCTGGATAAAATATAAAATTCATTAACACCTTATATTATAGATGAAAATTGCAAATTTAAAACCTTTCTTCTTGTGACAAACTAAAGTCTTTTTTGTCGGTAGTGTGAATTGATGTTTCCCATCTTTTACTTCAAGTGTTTGGTGGGAAATGTACAATTTGCACTTCAAAGACTCGCTCCAGATTAGTCCTGTTCTTTGCAGCTGTAGGAAAGTCTTGCAATTGTATCACAAGAGTCAAGACATGTCCATATATTTAAGGTGACAGGCTTATATTTATTTAATTCCATAGAAAGCATTAGACTGCATATTGTTCTGAGAAGCATTTCAGTGTATTTGGATCTCTGATCTATATATTTAATCATATAAATGATATGCTGGATGCCCATTGAAGTACAAAGTCTCGTGTGTGTAAAATAGTTTACCAAATAAGCCTAAAACATGAGGCAAAATTAAACCCGGCTCCATGGCCCAAAGCAATCCTCTCAAAACTATTCCTCCTGCCTTAGGTCATTATTTGATTGCACAATTAGCTTTTAAATCCACGTGGTACCAGACTGAACCCTGACAACTTTAGTCATTAAGTATTCCTGACGGGGAATGTCCATCACAAAGATTTTGTGTGAGAGGTCATCAGGGCATCCATCATACCCTTCAAGCACCAGAAATTATTCCTGCTATGCATGTTTAGAGAAGCAGCTCTGTAACAGCGTGAAGGCTCTGAAATGCTCGTGCTTCTGATTTGTATCCTGCATGGAGAATATTTCTTCACAAAAGGATTTGGGAAATGTATGATCCATAAAGCGCTGTCACAGCAAGTAGCCGAGGTGGCCCCGCTCTCAGTGCTGCATGCCTCTGGAGCTGGCAGCCAGGTGATCCACATGCTGTGGCGTTCTGCTCCTGGCACTGGAAAACCAGTGCCTCATGGCAGGACACACACATTGCTCCTACCAGCTATGGGCACACAGAGCTGCTCATCCCCTGCTCACTGCTGTCTCCCCCTACATGGCAATATATCAAAGCCATAGAACTCAAGGCACTGCTGCCTAGGAAGTGGGCTGAATATATCCTCTGGAAATTATCAAACCCTTGGGGGCACTATTTGCAATGAGTCTGTGACGTTACAATTTATGGGAAGTGTATCAAACCCAGTGGATAAAACTGTGCCAGGCACCCCAGGGAGAGCGGCCGTGGTGCCTCCCAACCAGCCACCTCCTCAGCAAGGTCCAAGAGGCCAGAGGACGTGGTTGAGGTCAGGGGAGGTGGCTGAGGCCAGGGGAGGTGGCTGGAGTCAGCCACAGCCTGGCCATCCCCATGCACTGCCCCAGGGAGAGCGATCCTGGATGGGATGGTGTCAGCTGCTGCCGGCATCCCCCAGGGCACTCAAGGCCTGGACACCAGTATTTCCCCCTGGTGAAACCAGCTGATGTGTAAGGTTTTATCAGGCTTTTAAAGCTTTGATTCTGTGCTGTCCATGACAGCCTAACACCATCACCCTCCTCAAAATGGCACCCAAGTAGCAGAGACAGAGGGAACTGCAGAGCTCTTCCACTAGCTCAGCAGGGCTGGTTTGAGTCCCGCCACTCTTCCAGGGTGGGAATGGCCACGTTATCTTCCCACTACCAATGCTGATTAACTTCCTCCTTGTAAAAACTGCAGCTACACCAGCAGCAGACAGAACTAGCCCCAAGCTACTATTTCCATTGGTTCCTAAGTATAATGTAAAAAGAAGCTAAATCCACACTCTAGTGATGGTCAAGTAGTATGCCCGTTCAAAATAAAAGACTGATCACAAAAATAGAGGAATCTTGTAAGGTAAAGGTCTTAATTTGCCATTAAGTCTAGCACAGCTCAGTCTAACTTGGAAATGTTGACAGCACTTGTAATAAAAAAAAAAGAAAGAAAAAAAGCAAACCTGTCTAAAATCTCTAGTACTAAAACACTGCCAGCTACAACTGATTGTTAAACTAAAATAAATGCAATGGAGAATTCCTCAATAGCAAGAAAACATTTTTCACAAAGCATTTCATCCCCTATACTTTTGCATTCCCTATCGTTAAACAGCAAGTTCTTCACAAGCCTTAGTGCTTTTATAGCATTTCTGGAAGGTAGAGGAATACCCTTTTTTTTCATTTTACGTATGGAGAGCTGAGATAGAGGCATAATTTTTTGGCTGCCAACATGTGGGCAAGGAAGGAACAGATTCTACAGACATTTCTTCTGCAGGATTTGCCACAGAACTGTTCTGGGGAGCAGCCAGAAGAAATGGCTAAAAACTCTTAGTTACTTAGAGTTTCTATGGCCAAACTGTGCTAAGCCATCACTATCAATGAAAACTTGGCACCAGCAGTAGGGAGAATCTGAATATGTCCACGAAATATTGCTTCTTTTTTTCTGGACTTTCTTAAATGAGCCTGAATTCTTTCCTTCTTCGAGACAAATATTACTTCATTCCAGAATACATGAGAATTTTTTCCTCTACAGAAGAAAATAATACAAAAAGATTACACAAACGAAATATTGCTGACTTTTCCGCTGCCTTTTCCTGCAGCATTTTCTACAGAATGGTGTTCTCCCCAGACTTATACAGTCACATTTATAGTGTAGCTGCATAGATAATATTTCTTCAATGCTCCCAGATTCTGAACTCTGGTTCTTCTGTATTCTGTCATCTTTGTCTCTTTGTCTGTAGGTTAAAATATTTTATTTTTCAGAAGTCTGTCTTTCTGCTAGATAAAGAAAAACCATATGAATTTAATGAATTAACCACATTACTTCTGATATGAACTCCTTTAGTTAAACTGTTCATGTTCATAAAGCTGTATTGCTTATGAATCCTTGATACAAGTGGATGCAATCAGAGCTAGTCATTGCTGCACTGATAATTTTAGCACTTCAATTTCAAAAAAAAACCTGATTGTAATGATCAGCCTCTTGGAGTTTGTTTTATAATTTCTGATCCTTTTGTTTTAACACTCTGTATGGCTCTAATAAGATAAAAGGAATGCCTACTTTAAAAAGAAAATCATGTTTTCTGCTTTCTTCCTCTTTCAGAAACTGAAACTCCTCCAATGTATGACAGATAATCGAATAATGAAAATTATGTACTCATTTTTAACTGAAAAAAGCCCAAACCTTCTTGCAGAGCAATTCCATCTGGGAAGTCTGAAAGATAAGAGGAGCTGCTATGCAGCATTCAGATAAGATCCTTCCCAGTGCTTTGCAATCAGACAAAATTCCTACTTGTTTTAATAGAAGTTTGAAGGAGGCTAAAGTACTTTGATACTGAAAGCTTTTACATATGAAAAGCATGGACATGAGAATTGAGGCTACTTATTTAACATGAAAAGCACCTCATAAAGAACCCAACTAGAAAGGATAAAATTCAGGGAGAAGTAGATCTACTGTGACCTCTATGAGCTGTAATGCCCTGAGTTCGAAAAATGTCATGAGACCATAACTTACAGAGATTCCTTCAGTAGATAACCCAGCTGATCACTGATACCTGCACAATGAACAATCCTGAACTGAAAAGTTCCAGTATCAGGGCTGAATGATGGTATTTTCTTATACATATCGTGACAGTTTACCTGCTGGAAAAGCATTTATAGTAAACAAATATTTATCTACTTATATTGGTTCAATAAGAACTGCTACAGATTTGGGTTTTTTAAGTTGGAGTTTGCTGATGGTAATTTTTAAAATTTGATCCAGAAAATGCTAAAATGTTGCAGTGGACTGAAAAAAAACACATTTTTTGTTTCCTTTCTGGATTTATGTTCGTTTTATGTTTTTTTCCTATCATTACATGACATCTGAGCAGCAATAACTCCTACTGACGTGTCATAATAATTGTTTTGTTAGTCATACTGTCTTTCCAAAACCAACACAAACAGTTGAATATTATCTTCATATCTGAAGACAAGAAGATTTATTATATTATTCGGAAATATGCCTCCTGTGTCTGCTGTAATGAAAACACTGCAACAGGCACATACGCAGCCCCTTTATATTGATTCACCAAACTCCTGCTATTTGCCACCTTGCTTTAATGATTTCAAAGAAAACCTAAAATACAGACTGAAGGAGTGCTTTAATACATGTTTCTTTCTTGCAGTAAGAGCAGACTATTCTCATACTCACATTTTATTATATCTTCCCTGAGCTATCTCATACAATTGGTTGGAAGTCAGCACAGTGAGACATGTTTCTGTAACTTACTGGGTTACAAATGTTTGAGAGATGTCTTTTAGCTTATTTTACCACAAAGGTTTTTGCATTGCTGAGTTCACCCTTTTGACGGTGTGCTGGCAGAAATTAGAAAGCTATAGATCATGAGGGTAGAGGGGAAAAAAAAAAAAAAGAAGTGGATAAGGGATATTTCAGAACAGCTTCTCCATTTAAGACAAGCAGCCAGACCAGAAATCTTAAGTGCTGAAGAGACTGATGCGCAGAAAGTCTGACTCAACATGTAAGATGGAAAACTGCTCCGACCACAGCAAGAATTTCCCAGATCCCAGGAGGTTTGCAGAGCATTCAGCAGCTGTGGTAGCATGACTCAGAACTAGCTGGCTTTGGGACAAGTAACTGGAGCCACAGCAGCCAGGGGCTCAATTCAGCTAGCATGACTGTGTATGAGAGGATTCTACAAACTAAATCTAGGAATTGGGCTCTGCCAAAACTCTTTTCTGCTTTTGCTGCTATCCTTTTCAAGCTTGTCTGTTTCCTGATTCAATTCAGCCATGTAGTGAAACCATAGTTTGAACATCAGTTAGACAGGAGTTTCAACTTCTTTCATTTTTAATTACTCAAAAAAATTAGTCAAGACAAGATCCTGATTAAGCAGATTGATGCAGGCTCAAGACCATTTCTTGAGAAAAAAAAAATAGTAACTCCACATGCTTCTGAATAAGCACACATCCATAAATCTTCAAAACACTCAGGATGGAATACTTCACAACGTAAGCATACAAAGTAGGTAATTACTGGCTTGCTCACTCTTCTTGCCATTCTGCAATTTTCATTTCACTTTGCCAAAATGCCTGGCAGGAAAATATGGAATAAGAATGACAAAGAAAACAAACTTGAAGTGCCACCCTCAACAAGTTAGAAAGACATTAAGGATAGTTTTGATGATATTTTCTGGAATGACTGCAGTGTCAAAGCATATTGAAAGAAATTCATGAAGAGCTGTGGAATAGGCACATAATAGACGCTGAAATCCCTAAACTTTGGAATGTGCAAGCATATAATTATGGGAGTGCTACATAATAAACACCAAGAAAGCCAGAATAATCACAAGGAGAATAACAAAATGAATACTAAAGCAGGGAATCCAAAGCTATCTGCACACTGAAAAATACCATGAATTCAAAACCGTCTGTGTGTGACTGCATACTTGAAAACCTACTTATTACCAATCTGGGCAGAGAGGGGGAAAGGATGTAATAAAAACAACATCCTTGTTATAAACTTCTCCAACTGGGGTGAAATTAATATATAGGCACTACATGACAAATTTTTTCACAAAAGACACTAAAAAATAAAAAGAAAATAGAAAAGAAAAAGAGAAAATAGAGTAAGATCACCTATAATCAATTGTTTAAAATAAGAAATTTACGTCTGCTCACAGCGCAGATTGAACCTAAATACTTTAACCTCATGCATTAGCAAGAAAAGGTTTACTTTGCCTATGGAGATTCACTAAAAGTTTTCTTCCTGTGACTCACTGATCACAGGCATCCAAACCATGGGGAGCAACAGCCTGCATCAATAATAGTTACAACACCCTTTCTCTAACCAGTATCAATCCACCTCCTGCACATTTCTCTCTAGATACATTTTAAGTTCTTAATTACCATACCTAAAACAATTACAGCTGTAGAAGTGTGCTATTTTCCCAAACATGGAATGTTCTCATTCCCTTTGCCTGGTAAATAAAGGCCTCATTCTCATGAGGACTTAAAATTAATTTCACAAGGAATTTACTACGTCAGTAGTAAAATTCACATCAGTTGGGATCTGTCCTGAAGAAGTACCTGAACCCAGGTAGTTATATTTAGTGCTGCACTTGTCACAGGAAACAAAACTTTAACCATTAATGAAAAACACGTGAGTTTAACTGATGGCTTTTCACAGGGGAGTTATTTATAGAACAGAAATCTCCTTCCATTTCATCCAGCATCAGTGTTGCAACCTGACATACAACCTTTGGGTGCCTGTGAGTGCAGGGAGCCAATGAACTGGCAAATTCCCCTGTCCACAAAGTGATGGCATCAGCAATACCACCAAGAAAGAAGAAAATAAGGTAAAAGAGAAGGACAAGTTGCAAAGGCTGTAGTTTAATTAGGCTGCAGCTTCATTAAATCTGGGATAATTTCTCAGCAGTAAATTGTTCCACCCATGATTGCCCCAACCCATTTGGGAGGGTGTTCATCACTCCGCTGACATGGTGGCAATCTTTCAGTCCCTTCTTGGCTAAAAATCAAAGGAGACATGATCACTGTTATTTGTTACCCTGTGACCTCACAGAATGTAAGTATTTTAATGCCTTTTACCCTCTTCCTGACAGCCCATTTCCAACCTGGCTTATCAGATAACAAGACCTTGTGGTTCTTCTACCGTGGATACAGGTGGAGAAAAATCAAAGCAGAACAAACTGAAGAAACTTGACCAGCCCAGTCTCCTAATAAGAGAAAATTTCCCCTTGTTCACTTTCAATCTGCTGCAGAGTGCCGAAGTCCTCAGCATGAATTTTCAAGCACACAAACAGCGAAGTGGGTGCTGGTCACTTTTGCCATGTCTCAGGTGAAAGGATAAGAGGAAGCTGCCTCAAGTTGCACCATGGGAGGTTCAGATTAGATATATTAAAAAAAAAAAATTCACTGAAAGAATGGTTTAGCACTGGAATAATTGCCCAGGAAGATGGTGGAGTCACTGTCTCTGGGAGTGTTCAAGAGGTATCTGGATGTGCCATTTGGAGTTAGTGTTTATGGGTTTATTGTAGTGCTGGGTTGATGGTTGGACTACATGATCTTGAAGGTCTCTGGATCCTCCTAAATATTTACCTGCCTATTTTAAAGCTAGATGATAAAATAAATGTTAGAGTTCTATATTTTTGACAATATATTATTTCTATAAAATGAAAAGTCAGAACAGAAAATAAAACACTATACTCAACAATATTGATCAGTATAAATTATGCATGACTCATTTTGAATTACTTCTATAACCCAATATTCTCATCTTGCTAGTGGAAATAAATTAATAATAACACTAGGAGCCATTGTACAAAGGTTAAAAACAGGCATGCATGCATTCATCTAGAGAAAACGAAAAAGTTTAGGTTAATGAAATGTCTGAGGAATAGACTCTTATTAATTAGCAGGTTCACAGCATTCTTCACAGCTATATTTTAGAGATGCCAAACTATAATATATTAACGCTGTAGGCAAAATCTGCATCTCCATCTTGAAAATCATTTCAAGCTTATTTTATTCAATCTTGGATCTTTCTTCTAGTGATTTGTATGCCTGAAAGCACTACCTCTTCTTCAAAGTCTTGCATGAGACAGAAACCAAGTGCAATATTTATGGCCCTGTAGATAATGGGATAAAACTGCTGCAAGAGTTCTAGTTATATTTATTTTTTAGTATGGATTGCATTTTCAAAGTTTCATTAACATTGTACCTCACGTAGGTAAGTGTTTATAGATTTTTTTCCCTTCATTGGCTTTAGATTTGATGTTGATATCATCGCTTCTTTTTTTATTTTTGTTTTGGTGGGGGGTAGGTTGGGAGTGGGCTGATCCAAGCTCATTGCAATCAGGAGGAATTTTTCCACTGACTGCTGAATACATCAAGATCTAGTAAAAAAAAAGAAGTACAGTACCTTGAAGCTTAGCAAATGTGGAGCTTTCTGCATAACATGCAGAGAAGGCATGGAGTGAGGAGTATTGGCACCAGCTATGACCCTGCTCCAATCCTTTAATTGCAACCCAAAAGCCATTCAGGAGCAGATAATGTAATGCTTCATTTTTTTCTCTTTTCAGTCTTTGGGCTTTGAAGAGTGTCAATTATTTTATTGTTTATTGGGATTGTTTTTGTGCGATAGATGTTACTATTTTTTAAACACCAAGGTTACTCTGTCACTGAGCATCACGTTTAAGAACCAAGCAGAAAAGTAGTGTTTGTGGTCCTGTGAGTTGTTTTTTGTTGGGAGGAAAAGTTGCTGCTGAAGGGAGGCGCAGGAATGGGTGAGTTGCCAGGCTCACAGGCAGTTCCAGTGATAGGGACTTCTTGTTCTGTGCTTGAGTGGGCAGGGGAAGGAGGAGCTCACTGCTGAGCCAAGTTTGGGTGGCATGGCTCCCGGAAAAAAGTGTACCAGCATGGAGAGCTGCACTTTTTCAGCTGACAGACAGCTCAGGATCCAGCTCTGACTTTAAAACCCACTCATCTGAACTAGAATGAACTCCATCTGGCTCAGCCTGGGATGGAACTATGTCTATCAACACACTCCTCCCAGTTTTTAGCAATTCAAAGTTCTTTTCTGAGGTAACGCTGCATTCAGAAATCTCCCTCCTTTACCCTGGCATGTTCCAGACCTTGTTTTTGTCATTATTTTGACTGTCTTCTTCTGAAAGACTTCCTTGGTTTTCCTTTATTTCTCTCACTTTACACAGCTGATCAGGTTGATGATTTGTGTTATTTTTCAGCTCTGTTCTTTAAGACTTGTCACCCCTATCCTTCTGGTAGTTACAATGTCCTCAAAGCTACAAGCTTCCTATCTATCCCAGTAAAGGTGACACAATTTAGCTGAAGCAATTGAAACACGAGGTCTTTGGCACCAAACAGAGCACACTGAGGTAGATGGAGCAGTAAAAGCATTTGCAGGAAAGGCAGATGGATTTACCTGGATGTAAATCAGTATAAGCCCTTCACTTGATAGAGCTAAAAATGTCACCATTATATATTTACTATATTTATTTTAAAAAATGGTTCTAATTTAAGATTTTTTTAAGTAATCTTTCCACAGTAAAGACGCACAATTTCAAAGTGGGCAATTTTGCTGACCAGAACAGTCTTTCTCCTCTCTTTGTCCAGAAAGAAAGGAATGGAAAAATGAGAAAGAGAAAAAAAAAAACTAAATCCAGCTATTGATAATTAAAGGATGGCCTAGGAATCCTAATGACAAGTTAACAATAACTTGTATGAGGGGAAAAATTTTTATTGTATTGTATTGGGTTTGTGTGGCCAGGCATGACCCTGTAGGACGCCCACAAAGGAGCAGGCTCCTGACAGGACGAGTGGCCCTGTGGAGAGAAGAGCCCACCGTGGAGCAGGACTTGTGACCCTGTGGAGGACCCAGTCTGGAGCTGTTTGTGAAGAACTGCAGCCTGTGGGAGGACTTCAGCTGGAGGAGTTCATGTAGGATTGCCTCCCATGGGAGAGACCCCAAGCAGGATCAGGGCAAGAGTGTGAGGAGTCCTCCCCTGTGGAGGAGGGAGTGCAAGAGACAACCTGTGATGAACTGACAAGAGCTCCTGTTCCCCTTCCCCCTAAGCCACTGCAGGGAAGGAGATAGAGAATCCATGAATGAAGTTAACCCTGGGAATAAAGGAGAGATGGGGGAAGTGTTTTAGGATTTTGTTTCCTCTCTCATTACCCTACTCTGACTTGACTGGTAATAAATTCATCTGATTTCCCCACATTGAGTCTGTTTTACCTGTGACAGTGACTGCTGAGTGATCTCTCCCTGCCCTCATCTCGACCCTCAAGCCATTTGTTGTATTTTCTCTCCCGTGTCCAGCTGAGGAGGGCAGTGACCGAGCAGCTTTGGTGGGCACCTGGCACCCAGATGGGGTCAATCCACCACATGTACATGTACAGAGACAAGGATAAAAGTCTTCTAACTCCAACCAGGCTCAGAAGGAAACATTTTAACTAACAGAGTCATACCGTTCCTGGAAAATTTCCAATTTATATGTGTCTCTTCAATAACGTGGACCTACCAGGAACCCATGTGTTTTGCTAGTCAAAACATTGGGAAATATCCAAAATTCAGCTATCTCTAGGGTAATATGCTGTGTATTTGTTTCTTAACTGGAACAATGACATAATATGCATATTATACACAAACTAAATATTTTATGATGTTTTTAAGTACTAAAATAATCTTTAATCTCTGAGCAAAAAGCACTTAATTGCTTGAGACTGCAATTAGGTAGGCTTCTGTTAAAGTGCTTAATTCTTATCTTAACCAATCACTTAAATCACTAGGGTTTAACTGCTTTGCTGAATCAAGATCTAAAAACTTCATTAACTAAGGTTGAGTCCTCACTCAGCCCAGTGTCTAGACTCAAATCCCAGTCTAGATATTTGGCCTGGCCTGGCCTTCCATTCCGAGTTCCTGATCCATAGTCCAGCCCTACCAGGAGCCAATTTAGTCGCAAAGAGACACAGCCACAAGGTCACTCCTTCCACTCAAGAACAAGAAGTTTAAAAAAAAACAAAACAAAACCATCTTCATTATCTTTTTATCAGGTCACAAATAATGTTCATTCAAATTTTGGCACTTTTTCCACTGCCATGACAAATTCATTGGATTTGTTACAGACTAGTTGTAGCTGGAGCCTACTGACAGCAATAAGTTCTGTAGGAAACCAGTGTAGTCTGCCAATTATTTATGACATAAATTTCACTATTTGAAACAGTCTTCATGAACTACATATTGTATTTGAATAAATACTGAGACAGATTGACATGATTAAGAATACATTAATAAAGCATCATTCATTTAATTTTCTAGTTCTTTGTTCATTCTTAATCTAAAGATTGGCTTAGTTCTCTGCAATATTTAAGCAAGCATCTTTTGTCCTTGATACCCAAAGTATTCATAGTTCATTTCTCTTTAACTACAAATAAAACTAAAAAGAAGGGTGATTTCATTTCCCTTTGTTGACTCAACTTACAATCACTTCTAACTCTGTTGTCTGAACATAACAGGAAAAAAATATTTCTACAAAGCCAGGCCTATGTCCTTTGAAGATAGCACAATAGAGAAGCATTCTTGTTGTGATCAAGTTTTGTGCATGTTCCAGCTTCCTTAACAAGGTTAACCCCACATTGGCATGCATAACTCTAGTGAAAGGAATAATTTCAGATGTTTTCTCTATGTTGTTGGTTTATAGTTCATGTGAAAAGGCTGCCCTCTTCTGACAACTTTTCAGTTTCTTCTAAAATCTTGACACATTTTTCTAATCTCCATTTATGGTTTCTCCTTTGTTTCTCTGTACATTGTATCAGTAGGGCTGTTATGCCCACTCCTTATGCTTATGTTCAGAATGATATAACATAGAAATGAGAAGGTTAAATACACCATGTAATTAATGTGTAAACTGCATGCATTTGATAAACATGATAAAAATCAAGACCTCTTTATACTCAAACAGTCAAGCAGGAAGCAAGTGGGTGTCTGGTATTTTGAGCTGTGGTAGAAATATTAACTGCCACTGTGTCATACTCCCACTTTTTAAACAGGTGTCATTTTCATTTTCAGATACACCCATGGCATGGATCTCTTTATCCACAGCACCTTGGCAGTATCTGCATGAGCCTTTTAGTCTGAATCCTGACTTACCACATCCCACTTCTCATTGCAAACTGGTCTCAGAACAGGCAGAGCGGGTTGCTTTCAAATGAAGTTAAATAGAAAGATGCTTTCCAGGAGCACACCTAATGCACTCTGACCAGTGCTGAGGAGTCAGCTCTTACATTCCTATGATACACAGAAGGATGCAAGGCCTGAAAATATAACTGGATTTTGATGCCACAGTGCAGACCCTCCTTGGCAGCTGCAGCAAATCCAGAGCTCTGTGGCACCAGCCATACAGGTTGCTTCTTACCTTGTAAGAAAGGACAGACAGTTCACTTGAGATTGACAACTGAACACGGAATTTTAGGAATTACACATTGAGCATTTAGTACTAAAATTATATTAACAGCCTCTGAACTAAAGCCTGTCACCCAGGAGTCCCCCTCCAACTGAGTACTCCAATTGCTGGGCTATCCTGTGCTTTCTCTGTCCCAGTGGGTCTCAGTACCATTCTGTATAAGCTCTGAAGAAACCTTGGAAACTTCAAAGTGGTAAAAAAAGTTGAGGTACCACCTGAGTGCTGTCAGTGGCAGCTGTCAAATGCAGAAAGTAACTGTGGACATACCCTGTTTTAGTACCTCTTTAGGACCCCATGTTTGAATCCTTCCTTCCTGGCTCATATCAGCTGGGCTGTATTGACCCATCACTTTCCATCCGGACATTAAGGCCTCATGTGATTATTAATTAGCCTGAAATGCTCCTTCAGAAGTAACCTATAACTCTATTTACAAAACTTGCATAAAAAGAGTAGATATTTTTATAGTCCTTTCTTCTTCTTAAAAAGATACCTGACCTCCTTTCAGCATCTCCTTATTAAATTGCTTTCCACTTAGCTGCATATAAACTGAGCCCTGAATTCCACCATCATATATCTGCACTTCACCTTATACAAACAAGTAATTCCAATGCGTAATCAATCCTTATCTGAGGCAGAGTTCATAAACCACAGCCTTACCGCTATATAGCATCACTGAAATCAATAAAGCCATCCCAAATTTAACTAGCAAATGGTCTTGTCCTACATGTCTTTGATCTAGACCATTTCAGCCTACCATGAATTAAGATAATGATTTAGCAAATCTCCTGATGTAGCATCTCCTGTCTTATATCCACTGATTTTCATCCAAGTAAGCTCCTGCTTGCTCCAGTGACTCCTAGCACTTAATGGGTTTCTTGACATATCCTCTCTGTCATGCCATTACAAACAGTATAAAGAAAAGATGAATTTATCAAATACTAAAGAGGTCTTACACACACACACAGGAAAAACAAGTTTTTATGAGTTTTTTAAACCTGCCACTTAACAATTTGATCTCCCTGTGACTACACACTAAATATAAATACTGCATTAAAACTCCCAAGCTTGTTGCATCTGATGGAACCAACTTGGAGCTCATTACTGCGAGTACATACGAATGAGATCCCTTTGGTATCGCTACAATACAGTGGTTAATTACAGAGCCTACATTTACTCATGGCATACATCTTTCTTCCCATGTACAGAGATTCTCCCTTACTGTTTAACAAACAAGATACAAGCAAATTTTTAAAATAATGTTAACAAATTTATCACCACAAATTGATAAGTGTTTCCATCTTACAGGTGAGAAAATCAATGGCATCACCGGGCAACCCAACAGGGCTTATTGCCAAATACTGAACCAAGAGAAAACTGGAGCATTCAGGGCAGTTGTGTAAGGCAAACATTTAATTTTAAATCAAATTGATCTGAAATTACCTAATTCACCATTTAAGATTTTCTCAAAGGAAATTCAAATTCTCAAAGGGTGTTTTCAGCCCTTTCTGAATTTCCCCAATGACACCTTTTTGTATTAAAATGAACAATGTTAGCAGGTATTTTGCACTCTGAACACAAATGCACAAGTGAACTGCAACAAGTCCAGCCCCTCTTCAGCTCTGATGCAGAAGTTTGCTCCACTGAGCCACCACCACTACTTGCTTCAGAACAGGGAACTCCCTGGAAGATTTTCATTTTCTGCCTGACTGTGGCATCCTCTGCTGAGTCTGAGGGAGCTGACACAATTAGTACAAAGTAGCATGTGGCAGCGAGCCACAGAAAGCACTGCATTTCCGAACAATTACAGCCCATTTTGTTGGTGCTGGGAGACACAAGGCTACAGTCCAAGTGCTCAGCCACTTGAGAAGTGCAATTATGTGCTGGAAATGCACTGCCTGGAAGAGTCCCTCTTACGAAATGGAAATTACCAGCTAAAATTGGAAATTAGGAAAAGAAAGTTTCTTTCTGTCTCGTGCTCTTTATTGGAACCTCCAGAGTTATCAACCCTGCTGCTTCTTGCCTTTTTACCCAAAACTTGCAAAAATCAAGGCAAAAAAATCACTATTCCTGTCCCACATATTTTATAGGGATGTTTAAAATGTGTGAAAATCATTCCCTTTATAAAATATTATCATTCCCTTATCACAGCACTGAGCAATACTTAGTCACGTCTGTATGCCTTCCTGTATCGACAGAGAAAACAGAAAAATTTTAGGAAGGTATCTCAGTCCGATAGATTTCTGTGCCACACATTGAAAGATTCTAGTCCCAGGCATTTGAAATCTAATCTCTGGTCTCTGTGCTTATTTAAAGGGATAAAAGTAGCAGGTATTTGGAGGCAAGATGATGAAAGAAAGGAGACTCAGAGACCTGTTAAGGTCAGACTAGGATAGATGAGAGAAAGGCTGGACAAAAACCTGCAGAATGAAAGGAGAGCAATAGCACTTTCAAAAAACAGAAAAGAGGAGTAATTTTAAAAATCCACCCCTTCATACATATGCATATGAGGAAACAAAAATGTCTTTTCCTGTGTATCTCCTAATGACTCCTTCAAAGGAAAGAACAAAGAATTATATTGTAAAATGCTAAACTGAGACCACTTGACCATAGCTATGGTAATTGCCTACAGTAATGTAATTGCTATTTCTACAGAATCATTTTTTTTTTCAAGAGTCAGTCCATAAGCATGTCTCTCCACAAGTCTGTATATTTTTTGGTTTGTACAGGCAAGTAAAAGCATGTGCAATGGCTGGTTCAGAGCTTTGCACACACAGACCAGCATGCTGGATCTGCCTCGAGCAGTGAAAACGTACCTCCCCTGCCTTAGGACACTAAATTCCACCTTCCTTACAACCCAGTTTTTGACTTGCAACAAAACATACAACTCACAGGTTTTGGACATCCCACTCCACTGACATTCAGATTAAATTGGTTAATAGGTTCAACCAAGCATTGCTGTCAAGCATAGGGACAGAGGGGGCATAGGAAAGAAAGGAAATGGATAATGTGCATAGGATGTATTTGCATGAGAAATCAGCATTAAACACATAAAACAGCCTTCAGAAGAAAAATACACCCATCTGTCCTCCAATCAGTTCCATCAGGAGAGGCAGTCTGGGACAAGAAAACAATTTTTTCTGAACTGGAGGAGGAAATCTTTGTGTAGTGTTTATTCCTGTTCACATCCCAATAGGTGGAAAGCTGTCATCAGTCTCAACCTGAGCAGCAGCTCTAAATCCAAGAGACCCAAAGAGCAACAAAATGAAAATACATTTATTTCACTTCTAACTTATTCTCCTCAGAATAGATTTTAGAATTACTTTGTATCTGAAACAACACTACTCTGTCCATAGCTTTCATTAAAAAAAAAAAAAATCTGAATGTCTGCAATAGCATTCATCTATGATGAGCATAGACAACAGATTTAAATTGGAAAATTTACAAATGTGCTCACAAATATTATTGTTCCACTTCTCACACTGAGATATTACATAAAGAGAAAATGTGAATTCATTTATCCAATGAACACAGCACAGCAAAACTGCTGTGTATTAGATCCATAGATCACATGTCCAGTATATTACATTCACTTAGTAGACAGATGTTTCCATGTAAAAGCCATTACAAATAATAAATAATTAAATATACATAAGACAAATAATGTGCCAGGATTATGCAGATATTTCATATTTAATTCAGTAGTTTCTTTATTGTTAACAAATAGTAATGAACAGACTAGTGCATGTTCTCCACCATGATACATTTACTTTACTCAAATAATTTTCCAAACACATACATGTCTGAACTTTTCAATTAATTTCAGCCTAAGGCACTCAGAGCAAGTAATGCATATTATCAGGTAGACTCTTGAAAATAAATCTAGCTTATCTCATTTCCTTTCTCATTGAGGTCTTTATCCTGAGGAAGCATCAAAATGTCACTGCTCTGAGAGAAATTAGGTTACTAGTAGCTCTCTTTTCATGTACCCCTCTCAGAGCAAGGGATAGGTTTGAAGGTCAGTTCAGCATTCTCCATCAGTACAAAATCGTATCTGCACAGCTGCAGGCTAGAAAAGCAGAAAAAGAAAAGAAAATTACACAACAGAAAAAGTTAACTTTAACTGAAAAATATTCCAGTATTTGAAGTATTAAACCTCCAGTATTTACCAGCTCTCAGAGACAGTACTCAGGACAAGAAGAAGTGTCTCCTTGTCTAAGTTTATATCTTATTTCATACATTCCTAGAGTAGCTTTGATGGCCTGAAAAACAACCAAACAGCAGCTGGATGGTGCAAAGAAGTGTATCACACTAGTCTGAAGTACAAAGATGCAGAATTTCATCAATTACAACTATTAATCTTCAAATTAACTCTTTAGCACTATGACCCAAAATCTGCACAATTCCTGTTGACACAGGGCCTGAATAATTTATTTTGAATTCCATAGGTAGGAAAATTTCTCTGCTTTTATTTCACAGAGGAAAGTAGAGAACCACATCATAATATTTTCTTTTTCACTTGCAATGACACCATGTGTAAGAAAGTTTGATACAAGAGAGAAATTTGTCTTCTAAACATCCAGAAAACTCACAGCTGACTAACATTACATGAACACATAAAGAGGTCACAGAGGGAGCCATATATACATGAAAATTGTGATTTTTGAGGTCAACATAAATGCTCAGCCTTTTAGGGCAGAGGCAGGTCACAGTCCTGCTTTTCATGCACTGTTGTAATGTATGGGGAGAGGTGGTTTGAACAGGCAAATGACTGACACACCCTCTGATGGCACCTCCATAGCATACAAGCTATGAGATTCATTTTATTTAAAACTATCTTCTCTATTGCTCTGAACTCGTAGATGTGGCTATACCACACCTCGGCCTGGGAGGTAGAATACAGTGAAAGAGCAAAACGAGAGAGAACAGCCCACCAGGCATTTCTGCTGTTGCCCATTATCATGAGATTTCCAAACAGTCCAGGCTGCACCTGTCTGTATGTGAAAGGACTGTCAGACTTCTACTTAAGAATATGACACTTTTTAGGGTCTCTCCAAAGTTATGACAGTAATTTTATGACTAAGAAGATCAAAACAAATTCTGGTGTTCTGTATAATGTAAAGCATAGAATTTCATCCAGCATATGACTGAATTTCATCAACAATTTGTTTTGATTTGAATTCAATATTTCACTATTATAGTATTTTTGTAGCATTATTTATATGTAACGACAGGGGACAAAGTAGCCAAACCATAATGCTGAATTCTAGAAATAAAAGCTTATGTTTTCCAATATATTGTATCTCATTTGAAGTGCAATCCGTCTCAGCTTGTGATTATTGAGTAACAGGAATGCCTCACAGGAGAGCAGCCCTGAGCAGGGAGCAGGTTCACCAATAAGGAATTATTGGTGAACACAAAATAGTGTTTTGGTTAGGTGAGGCTTTTTTAACCCCTAACCTCATATGGCTTCTCTGCTGTCTACTAAAAAGCATGGGCATGGCACACTTGTTCAGTAGAGGTATTTACAAGGTCTTCTTTTTATTATCTCTGTTCTGGTTTTGGTCAAAAAAGCCCAGAGGTGTCTGGGCTAAGTATCTTTGAGACATTCACCTTCCCCATCAATTGACTTGGAACTGACTGACAGATTCACAAGCTTTTTGGGATAACTGACACCTGCACATGCACAAGTTAGCAAAGCTTTCTGGTTTTATGGGTGAGCAGAAATGATTTATCTCAGGGATCAGAAGAAGCGTATGAAAACTATGTGTACCTTTCAGCACTCCCATATTCACACATCATCTGTGTGAAAAGTGGACCAGCCCAGCAGACAATTGTCAGTGATACTCCCCAAACTCCCACAGTTTGCTATTAACCCAGACCTGGAGAGACTGAGACTCCTATTGTCTTTTATCCCTGCATCTGTCCCTTGGTTTTTATCTACTTCTTTGTTATGAATAATTTAAATATTTTTAATGTAGTTTCTAGTTGATCATCCTGTATTCAAGTAATTGTTGTAATTATATGCAAATAAGGTAAATATAGGTAGTTATAATTACAATGAGCAATTAGGTAATTATACCAACCAATAGTGCTGTAACATCTGCATTTAAATTACCTTCACATGCTGATTCAAAACAGTATTTTTCACTGTTCTCTGAAAGTATCTAACATGAAATCTGTGTCTAACAGCTGCAATCTGAGAAGGCTCCACATGAAGGACTTCAGTGGATCCTATATTAAAGCCTATCAAGTGCATCTTACTTTTAAACTAACAAGAGTCAGACTAACAGGAATGAAAGCTCAAACCCAATAAGGTCTGTTCACTGAAAATCTCTCTTGTTTGCTTGCTGGACCATTATCTGAGAAAGTTTCAAGTGCTGACAGGCTTACATGAAATATATCTTCTGATTTATCACCACTGGGCTGAGAAAAAAAATTGGAATATGATTAAGAACTTTTCACCCTCTCTCATCACCAAACACTTTCAAATAAAATAATGCCATTTTCACCTGAGAGCTTGAGACTTATGGCTTTCAATAAGTTAATAAAGTCAAATGTATGTACATTTTGGGATACTATTTTGATTAATGAGTGTTTTGTTTCTTCTTAAGTCTCTCCCATCCATCTCCTCCTCTTTCTCAGTAAATCTAAAATAGTAGATTAATTTAAGAAGGTTTTATAATTCTTGCAAAGTATCATACCCAATTCCTACTAGGCTATTATCACACACCATGTAAGAAATCCTCAAATTTTATATCTCAAGTTAATAAAATATACTGACTTAAGACTTACTAAGTATTGTAGTATTATTCTCACTCATTACTCATTTGATATTACTTATTTGATAAGCATTTTTAGGTTTTTATTTTAAATCCTGCCTTTCTTGAATCTGCCCTTCATAAGAAACAAATTAACAACTCTCCAATAAAGTACTCTTGCTACTCCTGTATATTTCTTACCTAGTCCATGTAATATGTTCTTTTCACAAGATGCAAATGCAAAATTTAATTGCTAGTGTTACTGTACAAGTAAACTTGGGGATTTAAAAAATGAACACACGGTTATACTGCTGAAATATTTTAAACCAGAATTAATAAAAGCTTAGTAATTACACTCAATTACAAAAAAAAAAAAAAAAAAGGCAGATTATTTGATTTTAAAGCAGACACAGACTGTGTTCTGGTCTTAGAACTTTACCTTCATCAACAAGACCAAATAAACTATTACAGCCACACAAGCAGCTGAAGTGCCCCATTTCACATCTGAGTGTGAAAAGCTGTGTACAGACACATGAGTAAAATCATAAAAGTGCTTAATAAAATGTATCTTATGGAGGAGAAGTTGACCATACAAGTGTAAGTCAGGCTGGTCCTTGAAAGCACAGCTGTGACACACTGTATGTGTGACACCTCCATGTACAAGGTGCTGTGCACTAAATGTTAATGAACACAGCAGGTCTTCCACATGACAAATTTGATCATCAGTAGGATGATAAGAATATTCATGCACTTAGGAACATGCAATTTAAAAAAAATTAATGCAGGGAAATACAAGTTACTGAGAAAACATCCTGAGCAGCTTTGTTGATACCCAGCTGTGATACATTCCAAACACTCACCTTTTTGGATTATTGAGAGATTTCAGCTTCATCTGAAGAATCCTAAGCTTGTGTTTTGGGCCTATTAAAGTCTTCGTAGAAAAGGTCAAGGAAATTTTTGCTATTTTTTCAATATCTTGGTGAAATCCAGTTAGTATTTTGACTCTTTTATATTGCTGAAATGTTGAAGCTTCACTAAAGAAAAATATTATTTTTAGTCAGGCTTTTGTTATCTGAGTAATATCTATCATTGCTAAGCATTAGTATTAAACTGGGAAATCTTGTGATATGTATCAGCATTCAGAACAAGGACAGCTGGAACAGGATTCAAACCAGTACCAAGCAAGGACCCGGGAAACAATCATTTAGTGTGAAGGCATTGCCCTGACACTGAGCCACTTCCAGCAAATGGTGCCATAGCCAAGTCTTAACAAACTCAGGATACTTTTTCAACTTACAAGCTAACAATTTAAAAGGTTTGGAAAACTCAGAAAATTAGTCCTACAAAGTGATAAAAAAAAAGATTTAAAAACAAAGCACAACATACCTATTCATCTGTGACTCTATTGTGTTTCCAGCATAGTCTGTTATTTTAACTTTAATGAAACCTCTCCGAATGCTTTTATTCCAGGTAGTGATATCAAGTAAGTAATTATACACTGCAGAAAGAAATAGGAAAACATAAGAGTCAAAGGATGACCTCAATGGGAAACAATTGGTATTATCACCCTTTTAAAAGTATTCACTGCTTGATGACAGGAATAGTGACTCTTTACTTTTATGCTACCAGTTCAAAGGAGAATAAAAAGCTGACCTGCTCCTGACCTGCCCTGTGCCCTCAGAAACCCTGACCTGGCCTTCTGTAGCCATCATCAGTATTGGAACCACACGCCTTTACTGCTCCCAGTCAGGACACCAACTAAAACTTCCTTTATTTTTTTGGCATGTTGCTTATTACCATTCTCTCCTAAAAGACCAGGCTTCATATGAGGCCTTGTCTTGCTTAAGTTTACAATTTCACTTCTTTTTAAGACCTCTTGCTCATTTCTGTTTCCTCAGGTTTCCAATTATCTAAGAATTAAGGCTTTAATTAATACACTTTTTTCAGACTGGTTTATTTTCCTTCTTGACTTTGCATATTTTCTTCATCTTGATTTTGCATATTTTCCCTTAAATTTATACTGTCATTACAATATTTCTTATTCTGCTCCATGTGCCTCCTCCTTGATAATATTTGATAATATTTGTCTCTCTCTTTTCTCCCTTCTACCCCCACCAGAGAGGGACAAGGGAGAACAGTAGTAACAAGTTTGAGTTGAGCTGAAAGACACTGGGAAGAGGAGTTATTTTATCTAAATTTTATGTGCAAAAATTTATGTAAAATCCATCACTTCATTCACCTCTCCTCAATCCTTTGGAAGATACAGTGATGTCAGCAAGCATGACAAGGACCGTGTGTCCCTGGTCACAAAACTTGCCAAGATGATGGACACAACTAATGGGAAAACCTAATTTCACATGAGTTCCCTGTAAGCCTATCCCCATATCCCAAATCAAAGAACCTTAGACAAAACTAATTAGAAGTGTGCGTTGCACTTGTTCAGGGTGCTAAAGTCTTTTAATACAAACAGAAATTGGATGAGAATCTAGGATGGACCTATATGGATAGGTAGATATCTGTGCAGCTGGAGACCATGCCATGAGAGCTCATTCCCATAGAGTATAACTCTGAAGAAGTCAGCGGAGTTTTCCCTTCACTGTTTTACTCCTGGGGAGACATGGAGTAGCTTTAGTTGACTGTGGGGTGATCTCCTCCTGGGGTGGAACACAGAGGTGTCTCTTTTTGTCCCCTACTTAGGGCAGTCTTGCTTCCCATTTCTGCTCTCTGAAAACGGCAGCATCAATCTCATCTAAGCAGGTTCTACCAATCCAGCTTTTGCCCTCCCACTTGATTCTCATTTTCTGTCTTCCTTCTTCCTCTTGGCACCCCATCCCACTATATTTAAAGTCACATTTCTTTCCCAGTTCACACAGTATTACTTTTTCTTCTGCCACCATCATTCTTCTTCTTCCTCCAGTCTGTGAAGTGACCCTTAGCTCATGGTTTTTTACATCATTTTACACAGCGGCTAACACTAACTTGCTACTTTTAACATGCTTTCACTCCAGCTCAGCCAAAAAATAAGTCATAAACTTCTATAAAGAGGTTTTATGTATGTATTTAGTCACTCACTGCAGAACGGGTCTTGGCCTGAGGTATCAAAATAAGCTTTTGTTGGTGAACTATATGATATCAACAGTTTTTTCCATCTATCAGCATGATAACCTGAAATACAAAGTTTAAATAAAAGTTTAAATATTTCATTTCAGACATTTAGTGATACATGATACCATGATACACATAAAATTACACAAAAGAATCTCACTCAAATTTGGCTATAATTTTCTTAAATATCTTCTGAGAAAGAAAATTGACTAGAAAAATGAAGGAATCCTCTGAGTATAACAAATTATAGTATGCAAGTATTTCATTCCTCTAATATATTAGTATCACTAAAATTATCATAATGCAATACTAACCTCTTTAGTCTAGATACTAACTCCAAAAAGTAGTGCTTACAGACTCCTGCAGAGGTAGCAAAAACAAATCCAAAAATGTAGCCCACATATTTGCAGAGAGCACTTACAGAAACAGCTTTCCTTTCTTTCTTTTGAATCATTAAATATTTTTAAATTCTTTAGCCTATTTGTAGATATTGTTTAATAAAATCTAAAATACTCTGCAACCCCCCTACGCTTATGGATTTAATGTAGAAAGAAAAGTATACAATTCCATGACTATTGTCTTTGGGACTTGATAACAGTCCTTGTTTCTAGAACGGATGATCCTGTTCTCTCCCTAGAGAACAGCCTAGTTCCTAGACTGAACAAGGAGGGCTAATTCCAGGCTTCGGAGCTGCCACTGCAAAGCAGGAAGCAGGAAAGATTGCAGCAGAATGATGTTACTTCTCAGTTCCCAGACTCAGCAGCTGACTGGGGAAATATTTCTCCACCTCTACCTTGGGCATTCTGTCCAAGTGCATCAGGCATGGCTAATAACCATGCTGGGGAAGTCCTGGAGCCTTTCTGTCCTACTATAAAGGCTCATTATGGTTGGAGTTTCTTATAAAATAGCACAGAGATCTCTCTATCTGTGCTTTTTCTTCAAAACTGATCTAACTAATATAGGGTGCACTTCCTTGTATAAGGATGTAAAAAAAGACAAGATACAAATTGAAAGTTAGCTTCCTGTTATATATTTTTAACATTTCATTCTCATAAAAATTCTTCCAACTAGGAAATGCTCACATTATTGTAGCTTTTTTCAAACTGCACCCAGATCCTCTCTAAAAGCAGCAAACCTCCAAAACAACTAAAATTCCCTCCAAATAAAACCTTGATTCCAAAGGAAGATCCAGAGAAACCATGAAGTTGCTGTAAACATTATTACTCTTAAATAAAAACCACAGATACTCCAGGGATCATAAGACACTCTTAAAGCCTGAAATGATGAACAAAGTAAAAGCAGTTTCTCTCTAGGAAGGGGAAACACTGAATCCATTCCAGACTGGAAAGCATTAATACCAAAGATTAGGAACATTCAGCGCCTGTGCCTAGCAGAGATAACTATAAAGCAGACAAACCCATGAACTTTAAACTACTTTAACAGTAGTACTTTGACTTCCCAGGAAATCTCACCCAGCCCAGAACAGATATGGATGGTAACACTTACCCAGTACTGGGCAGGACATTGGCTGGAAAGCATCACAATCAGCACATTTTCCTCTCTTGTAATCCAAGTAAGAGTCACAAGGATATGTTATTATGTCGCACTTGCTTTTCAAAGATGATAAGAAGAGGAGGACAGATCTTTGGTGGTCACATTTAAAATACTGAAATCCTTCGGGGGAAGACAAAGAAATATAAAAAGGATATTTAATAATTTTTATTAATGAAAAAAAGATGGTGTAAAAGTAGAATCACAGAACGGTTTGGGTTGGAAGAGACTTTAAATATCATCTTGTTCCAACCCCTCTGCCTTGGGCAAGGATGCTAGACCAGGTTGCTTAAAACCCCATCCAATCTGGCCTTGAACACTTCCATGGTTCATCCTGTGGTACATCCACAACTTCTCTGGAAAGCCTGTGCCAGTGCTTTACCACTCTCTGAGTGACAGTTTTGGAAAAAAAAAAAAATTACCATGAGGAACAGTTTGGAGATTCTTCTCTCTAGTTGTCTGGGAAAATAAATTCCTTCCTTTCCTGACAAAGCAAACTATGGGAATTGCAGAGATGAAGATGATGCTGGCTTAAGGGATTCTCCCATACTCACAGACACACAAGTGGAAGTCTTATGCCTTTGCAGCAGCTTTAACTGGTAGCAGCACTGTGCAGATTAGTAATGGGAAACATTGACGGAAACAGCCGTATCCAAAAAGAGTAAACAAAAATTATTGCCAGCAACCTTGCCTACAACTCACGGAGGTTGAAATAAGCAAAATTCTGCATCGAAAGATCATTTCATGAAACTGTTTTCATCCTAGAGCCTAAAAGACACTTCCAAAGCCAAAACCTTGTTCAGCATTTCCAGCCAGGAGGAATCTAAAACACAGTGGGGACTTGGAAGCTTCGCCTCCCATGTCATATGCAAGGGATTCTGCCCAAACCACTGGGATACAAACATCTTCCCCCATGCCTTGACCTATATAACTATGGAAAAGTAATGATTCTGGTTGTATATATGATACAATAACATAATTCCATCTTGCCAATATTAATGATATGATGGGATATGTAAGTTATAGCAAGATTATTTTCAAATATCTTTATTATTTTTCTTTTGCTGCATAGGGATGGAAAAGAATACAGTCTCAGCTCCCATATTATTGACTAAGTGCAGTGTACATTTAATTCAATTTAACCTTTTTTGATTTGATCTCAAACTTTTTTTCTCATTAAATAAACACATTTTTATTTACCACTGAAAAAGGTTTTCGGACAACCAGGCTGATCCATTCCTCCATTTGGATAGAAATCAATGGTTCCTAAAGGCTTCTTGAAACCTAGTACTAATGCAAAAACATCATTAATGAAAAAACACATAAACAGAATTATAAAGGCAATTATTTATCATTACATTCACTCAAAAAATCATGGAGGTCTTAAAGAAAATTTTTGCACTTTTACCATTCTTTTTTGTACTGTAAATCAAAGTCATACTGTGAGGTAAAAGTCAAGGGTTTTTTTCTTTTTAAGAAAATATATATATATATATACACATATATATATATATGTAAAATGCTGTACACAAATATATACAAAATTGTGTAAGATTCCTACTGCTACAAAAGGGAAAGAACAGAAACAGCTGTAACTGAGATATTATTTACATAAATAAATTTATGAAATTCATGTTCTCTCCAGCAACCAAAATTCTTTCCCAATGCAATTTTTATTAAAGTACAAATTTCCATCTTTTGCAGGACATTGGGTTCTGAAGTACACTAATATCAGGAAATCAAAGTAAGAAAATCTGTATCTGTCCTGTAAAAGTAAGCAAAATTCCATGAGTAAGAGTTAATTCAATCTGATCTACCTTCCTTTCCACCACACATTATTCACTTAATGGGAACATTACAAAAATTGGTATTTTACAGCCTCATATACAAATTTGTAAACTAAAGTGCTTAATTTTTAATATTACTAAAGAAACTGATATGAAACTACACAAATAATGGGACAATTGTGATGTGAAATGTTTACCTATGGTTTCTAAGGAAGAAATGAAACCAGATTAAAGCATAGATGAAACAGACTTTACAAGCTTCTTCCTTTTAACCTTATAGTAACATGATTTAGAATTTTAACCAGTGGCTCTGTGGTGTACTAAGCTGATACAGCAAAGCCTGGCTGTCTCAGAAGGGATTAATTTAGTGATAACCGTGTGCTTACAACCTCTGTGTTCATACACACTTGCACAGCAAAGAAATGTTCCTGGTAACACAAAATATACTCCTGCAGCACTACTTGGATGTTACTGAGATAGCTTATCCCTTCTCTTTTGCTTTCCTGCCTTTCCTCCAGCTGAAATAGGCAAGTCAAGGCTCTGTCATTACCATCAATATCTGAATGGATTACATCCACAAACTGTGCATCAGTAGGATCCAGTCTGTGCTCTGGTGGTTCTCCAGTGAATGAAGGACCTGCTGGATCCAGACCTACATAAAAAAAAAATAGCATTATAAATCCTGGGCTCCTTCTACAGATATATAAAAGACCAACATCTGAACGTTATTCAGCAGTGATTCTTCATTTTCATGACATAAAAATAAAGAAATAGCACATTTCTTCTCATCAACTTGTTAAGAAAAGCAAAGACTCCTACCAAAAGACTGATCAACCTGTATCTATGAATTTCTCTCTCTCTCTAACTAGATGCACTCATGTCCCATTTATTCAGATGAATACAAGCCTGAATAAAGCATTGGGAATCAAATCAGGAGAATTTGTTTTGTCCTTTTTCCCAGAGAATACCATACCTATGATACATTTCACAAAACCAAAATGCACAGTATAAGGGCTCTAACCTCTAGAACACGACTAGTCAGACACTCAGGTAGCATATCATTTAACTTAAGTGGCTTTTAGATGTAGCACTCAATTTTCATTTGAGAGACTAGAGGTAACCGGGTTGGAAAATTTAATCTGTAATTTATGTGCTGAAGGCAGATTTTCCCAATTTCCTGAACTGCTATCAGGGCTATATTTTTCCTCATGCATGTCATTAAACATTCAGTTCTCGTTTGTCGACGTCTCAGTGCTCTGACAACAATACAAGGTACAATAGAATATGTGCACTGGGATTAAAAGCCTTACCTGTAATTCTGCCAAGTTTTCCATTATACTTCTGGCCAACAAAACCAGCTATATGAGCCCCAAGACTAACTCCAATCATATATACAGAGTCAAGAGAAGCTCCATCCACCTACAAGGGGAAAAAAACCACCAAAGCCATAGCCACACACAGAATTAACTGAACAGAAATCAGTAGGCGGATTTAGTTTTCACATTTTGTCAGTACTGTAAGTTATATTTCTAACTCTTTAGCTCTAAAAACAATTGGAAATTACAAAGTTCCTTTCAGTATGCAATTCTATGTTAGTTGAAGTATAGTAATTATGAAATTCTTTAACTAGAAAAATGTGAAAAGGAAGCTTGAGTTACATTTCTCTTGAAATGTCACACTAGTTAGAAGGGGAACAGGGAAGGGAAGAGGAAGATGTATCAGATATAAGAAAAGTGACCCAAAACTATGAATGAGGAAAAAAAAAATCTTGCCCTGTTTTATCCTTCCAATAAAATAAATTAAAAACGTAATACCATTAACAAATGCTTATTCCACACAACTGCTGAATAATGGTGCCAAATGCACACCTTAAAATGCCCATTCTACAAAGCAGGCAATATTCAAAAAAACCCATACCAAAACCTACTGAAGAACCCTAAAACAATGTCAGTGGACCTAGCTGGAATCCCTGCAAAATGATGGGGTGACACACAGGATCTGAAATATTAATATGTCTCAAAATAAATTAACAAAGGCCTCACAACAGCTTGTAAGTGTGAAAGCGATAGCTGTGGGACACTACAGACCCCCCGCCCACCACTTTCAGGACTCACACACACTGTCACTGTTTGCCAGGCAGATCTGTAAACAGCAATTAACTTGGAGAGCCTCCTCATAGTCCTATTTAATTTTTTTATTCCATAACAACAAATCTACTGGCATAATTGCAAATCGCTATCACTGTATCTAGTCCCGGAGGACTGACTCCGATAGACTTTCTCTCCTTTCACCTCAGCCTTTGTCAAAACGTTGGATGTTTTTCTCAAATTGCGTGTGAATGTTTTTTTTTTTTACTACACAGCATTCAAAATTTCTGAGAATGGCTGAGAAATAAGTGGTAAGAAAAGACAAATCAGACAGTGGCATAAATAACATCATAGCATACTTTGTTCATTTGATCAAGCAATAAATCTAAAGCCCAGTTAAGACCACTGGCATCAAACATTGTTTCAGCAACTGCCTCTAGAGACAAGAAGTTTATACCATTTTGGAATTAATATTTGTATCTTTGCCAGTGGTTTATTTCTCATTTAAAATCTGTATTTATAATAGATTAATAGTGAAAAGAGTAGCACAATGCCTTTGTAAAATGTTAACACTGCATACTATTTGAGTATCTCTCCCTTCCCCTCCCCATTGAGGCATTCACTCTTTCCAGAAGACCTAAAACTTCCATCTGGTTCAAGAAATCAGATGCACTTTCAGGCACATTTCAGTGAAAGGCAAGTAAGAACTCAGGTGAAGTTAAATATGTGCAATAATAACTGCATGTAAAGTTAGTAATGCCTTTATAAAGAAATGTGATTTGATATTGTTCACTGGACTTCTCTATAGATATATTTTGAATATCCATTCCTACTCAAACCATGCTCTTTAAACTTATTCAGAACAGATGCAACGCTCTGCCTTACCAGCATCTGGTCAACATAATTCTTCAGTATTTCTGCAACTTTTCTGCAGTTTTCCACAGCAGTTATGTAATTCACAGTGGTAGCACCACGATTCCAATCAACTATAATGAGATTAATATCCTCTGAAGACAGTAAAAGCTTCTTCATGTCACCCAGCCATGCCGGAGGAGATCCCGTTGGCCTGAAGCCATGAATAACAAAGACAATTTTCTTGGTTGTATTAAGGTACTCAGATGCAGTAACACTGTGTTCAATGAGCTTCTCAGAACAATTTTGATTTTCCCTTGTGTATAGGAGTAGCTGAACATGGAGTTCTGTTCCGGACAAAGCATTGCCTATGTTAAGGTCTGTAAATTCGGGACATTTTTGTTCCTCATCTGAAAAAGATGAAAATGTTAAGACAGTCATTTGATGAGTTGGGCTACCTGAAATACCACCTCTTCACTTTCCTTTTTATATCTCTTTCTGCTGAAAGTGGACAACTTCCATTTTCTTCACTCTTGACCTCTGGAATGCAGTGTCAAAAGATGCACTGAGCAAGGAGCCACAGTTTAACTAATGCCTCTGCAGATACCACTATGCTCCTCTGAACCCTTCAAATGCGAAATTATCCTAATTTTTCCTGAACAGTGTATTTTCTCCTTATAGGTACTAATTAGTAGTCAGTGTTGAGAAGACCCTTTACTTCACCATCAAATGCAGCTTCTCAGAATTTTTCCACAAGTGTGTGTTTTATAAACAGGAAGGCTGTTGTGGTTGTTTCTTCCTCTTTGGGCCAGGGTGGCAGTGCTGCCAATCCTTAGACCTTATTTGTGTGATCTAGCAATAAGAAATAGCTGCCTGACAATGCAGGGATGATCCAGAACACTTTCCTAGCTTTGGATCACCATAATGGCACCATTACCAAGAAACAAAGACAGAAGAAACAAAAGATCTTGTTCTGAGGTTGAAAAAATAAGAATTAAGGTCAGTGTACATAATGAAACAAGACAAATGGTAGGATTTAGCATTTCTGTCTGTACTTGGACAGTTAGGGTGCACCAGATTAAGCTGGTCACGAAGAGGATGGAGATTTTCAATAGTCTAAAAAGACTAAACTTCTCCCCTGTCTGGTTATCAACATCCAAAGTTCACACTTTAAAGGTTGTTCTTGGCTGCTGAGGTCACATCATGTAGACAAACCACTTCAGACTCTGGGCAGAACACCAACACCTGTCATAGTTCTTCTGCTATGGCCTCTTCACCTTTGCTATGGTGTTAGCTGGTTTTTGGCCAGGAAAATCTGGGCCCATCTCTTGACTTCTAGCGGGCTACATTACTTTACAAAAGACTTTTGATGGCACCTTTCTCAACTCTTCTGTCATTAAAATCTTTGTAAAACAAGTCATCTTCTAGAAAGCAAAAGTGAGAAATAGTACCTTCTTAGCTCGTCAAAAATAATATTTAAAAAATAACCTGAATTTCTCTGATTTTTTTTTGAGTCATAAGAGAAACAGTTCCAGCGCTTCTCCTTTTCCTAGAGAACAGCTCACTGGCAAATCCACCACGTCTGAGATGGACAGCAAGCCTGCACCCCTTTATAAAGCTGCAAAGGGCAAGTGTGGGTGGCTTACAAGGTATCTGAAATATGTGTTCAATACTACAGTTCAGGTCTAAGCAAAGCTAAACAATGTAAATTATGGCACCCCAGGTGCAGTAAAGATGCTGCAAAGGCACTAAATACACTAATTCACTAATTTAGGGAACTAGACCAATCACTTCTAATGCCAAACCATGTATCTACATGGACTAGATTGGTCACCTCTGGACAGGACATCACAAAAAAAATTTGCATATAGTCCAAACCAGAGGAGGCTTGAAGACACAGAGTGTTAAAAATAGCCTGAAACTCCCTGCTGCAAATTGACCACACAAAAGTTTCTTGCCTATCATCATGTTATGATAGCAACTGCAATTATTATATGGAGAAAAAGACAGAATTGTATTTCAAAATAAATACCATTATTTTCCTCATTTAAACACTGAATAATATACGTAACTTTTACCGAGATTACCAGACAGGTTATTAACTAACTAGTGATACAGGAAGGCATCTCATTTCATCACTTGGACCTATACAAGAAGTTCTGAAACTGAAAGCTGTTCGGCTGAAGTGGACTTGAATTTAATGAAAATAGTAATCAAGAACCTGGTAAAATGTCATGCATGTGACATGATACTGAGATGTTAACAATATGTGTCCCATTTGATTTCTAGTTGTCATATATCTACATATGATGATAAAACTAGAATATAAATTACATTAAACTAACTTCATCTACAAAGTGAAAATAAAACCAGTCACTTGATTATAGTTTCAAAGGTACAAGACAAAACTCTCAATTTTGCCCGATGTGGTCTTTAAATCCAAGTTTAATCACTGGTCCTTAAAACTAACATATAAAAGATTCATGCTGTTTATCCCTTTAAATATTTTGATTTTTAAAAAATCATTTGATTGGTAGAAATAAAAATTACTTCTAAAGCCAGTGGAAAAGCAGTGAGATAAACTAGACACAGTCTGTTCCATGGGAGTGAAAATCCATCACAAGGAAATTATTTTAACTGACAAACCTATTTTCTCGCCGGCAAATGTCAAAGGGAAGCAACTCATTTACTCTTGGCTGTGAAAAGACAAGTTATTCTTTCAAAAGTAAATAGAGAAAAAAAATGAAATGATGATGTCTTTACTGTGGAATTAGATAAGTACTAGATTCATAGATTCATAAATTTAATACTTCAGATTGTTTAGCGAGGAGTCATTGAGGGAAGTTTTTCAAACTCCTGTTTCTCACTGAATACTGGAAGCAATACCCAGCTGCCCTTTGTGCACTCTTGTTGGAGTATTTACTCTTTTCTGTACAATCAAAACATACACGCAGGCATTGAGATGTTACACATGCAGTTTAAGCAAGTTAATGTATAATTTTAACTTTTCTGTGCACATTTGTAAGCATTTTAATCATATTCTGTGGTTGAAAAGGGGAAACTCTTAAGTGCACAGTCTTTTTTGTAACTAAATTTTACTATTTAAAAATGTAACATGTAACTTGAAAATCTAAACACCTATCAAATCAGTAATAACCAATAAACTCACATTAGTATTTTAAGACTACTTCACGATTACGTCTACTTTGTACAAAGTGCACATACCTGAGCATGTCTCTGGGCAAAGTACAGCCAGAGATAAAGTATCAGGCTTAGTTCTATTTACTTTAAAATGAAAACTTATGGCTCAGTTTCAAAGTTATTGAATTCTTTTTACTAATCATCTGCTCCATTAGGCATAATTCAAAAGATTTTGTGTTAATCTTTTGGCCAATTTAAATGAAGGAATATTCATTTTTTTAATGTTTGATTAAAGCCAAGATTCTACATTGCAAGTGAGCTAATGGTTCTTACCTGATTTCACCCAGTATATCAAACAGATGAAGAAACACAATTTCAGCATGTGGAACTGGAGAAAAAGTGATGTGTAATATCCACAGAAAAGTGGCAAATGGAGTGTTTCCTTATGCTAGATTTCTAACACAACTGAATGACATCAATGAAGTGAGTGAGTAGGAAGCAGAAAGTAAAGCTGTAGTCAAGCTTCTGCAATTTATGACTCCTCCTATTGAGTGACTTCAGCGGGTAGGGTGGTTTCTGGGCTTTGAGGGTTGGGACTGATTTTTCTTCTATTTCCCTCTCTGGTTATCAGCAGATGTACACATAAGCAAGTGATGTCATATATTGCTGACAGCTCCTGCATGTGTGGGAGTTTAGGAAGTGGTGCATCCCATTAAAGATCCACAGTGTGAGGGGTTTTAAGTGTTTCACTGAACTGCAGTTAGGGGCACTGAGATAGGCAAAAGGAACTTAGAACAAAAGGTCATTCTGGTGACAGAAGGATCTTCTGGTAAGAACTTGAAAATGATTCTGAGAATTGTGCCTCCAGAAATTATTTTTCCATAAAATTATCATATGAGATTTTCCAAGGATTCATTCTCTAATCTAAATTCTGAGAGGGTTTGCAAAAGCCTCTCTGGCAGAGAGACGGAGCTTAGAGACTCAGAAACCTCACCCAGGCATTGATTTGCTGTGTGTTTTTTAACCTCATTCCCTTTGTAACCCAGCTGCAAAACAAATGAAGAAATATTTATTTTTATGAAGCTCATTTATTTACAAATCACTTCACTGGGTAAATACAAGAGTACAAACTACAGGTTTTTAAAGCTTGTGGTGAGGCAAAGAAGCAGATAAACCCTGCATTATTCATGTGCGAAGTGTGGATGCCCAGTTTGCCTATATCCGTGAACCAATTATTTCCAGTGCAGGAGAAAGAAAAACATACCATAACCATTCAAATATGATGCAAATGCATCCTAGGAATGTTTTTTGTATAGTGCATCCTTCACATAAGGTCTAGGTCACCTTTGTTTTCTTCCACTAGAGTTAAGGGGGTGTGTGTATGTTCATGAGTTTCATTACTTAAATTTGAGTGATCAGTCTCTTCTTTATGAATTTGAGCAGCTCATCAAAGCTGTGCTGCACAAGTTTTTGCAGCAGACAGCCTTTAGGAGATGTCTTCAAAGGTGTCTTTTCCACTTTGAATGTAGTCACAAGGAGAAAAAGATGCAGTATGTGGACTGGTATGAAAATCAACTCAACAAATGACCTTTAATTATTAATTTAAAAAAATTATTTTTGCTTCCATATCTCAAGTACATCACTCTGTTTGGAGTAAAGTTCACTATGGCAGCTCTTGTAATTCCTTTGCACTCCCCTGTCATCTCAAACCTTTGACACTTTCTCCAATTATTACTATAAAAGCACAGCTTTACTGACATGACGTATTGCTTAGAACAAGTAATGGCAGAGTGTCAGTCTGACTCTTTCCTCTCCCTACTTTTTAATCTAGATTATTGTACATGAAAACTTAGTGCACCAAAGAAACCTCCAGTCAGGAAGCCTCAGCACATACTCCACCTACAGTACCCATTCATACACAAGTTAAAGCATGGAGAGATCAACAGCACTAAAACCAGACTGGTAACAGCACCAGTAAAACATTCACTGGGCTTATTCAAGAGCCAAAGAAATTCTTGCATATGTACTTTGACATGTACCTAATGCCACCAGCTGTGAATAAACTGCTAACATCTGTTCTTTTACACAGAAACAGGGAAAAGAGAGGAAATTTCAAGTTTCTCTTGAACTGAAAACTGAAATAAACCCAGCTCACAGCAATGTTTATATAACCCCGCACGAAATGTTTTCAAAGCCCTCTGGAATCAGTATAGGGAAAGGACTCTCATACCAAATCAATGTCCAGAAAGTTTTGCGGTATTAAGCAGGATGTTGAACTGGGGTGAACTCATGTCTCTGTCACGTGACAAGGGAACTGTGCTCACCAACAGTGGCATTTGTGCTTCTGAGAAATTCATGTATCTCTGTTCCTGTTACTGGTTACACTCTAGGTTCTACTGACAGCCCACTGTCAGGTAAACCCTTCATGGTGACTCCGAGTTTCAGGTACACTCTCACAAACAGATGCAACACTCCAAAGTTCACCTATTTCCCATCCCGCTTTGCTGCACTGTCATTATGCCCACTCATTATGCCTTGTGCTTTTCCCACAAGGATGCACTCCTTCTCACACTAAAATTCAAAGTTATCTGCTTTGAAAGTGCCTTATGCAAACCAGTGGAGGATGCTGGCACTGTCTCTTCAGGACTTTGACTGTTCCTCTCAGTGCTCAGGACTGTCAGACTAGCACCTGCTGAATGAACCCTGATACTTCTAGGTGAGCCCACAGACTGCCAGCTACTAAAAAATTCTCAAGACTTGCCAAGTATTCAAGCTGAAAAAAAGATATAAAAACTTCATTTTACTACAGTACAAGATTGGTTTATCAATAAGAGAATGTTACTATTGCAACTGAGTTTATCCCTAGAAGTTATTGATGAAATAGCATCTGAAAATATTAGTGTGGTTTTCAAGATTAAGATCGAATTCGTGCACAAGCCTTGATATGCTGATCTGTGGTCACATGCAAATTATATTTCCCCTTCTAACCTTCTCTCTGCCCACAGGGATTCCGTAGTGTTGGGAAATCCCATTCTCAGAACAGCTCTCATTTCTCTTATGTCTCAAGCCACTTCTACAGAAAAATTCTTCTTTAACCGCTAAGCTTAAGAGAACTCCTCCCTTCCAGGCAAGAGGAAATCCCACCAGGCTTTTGCAATGCAGTATGTTTAACTATGAAAATAGGCTGTCGAAAGATTGCAAGCAAAAAACTCCGACTTGTTGGAAGAAATTTAAGACTTACTGTCTTCTATACTCATGTTTGCAATTCCTGTAAATTGATAATTCCTTCCTAAATAGGCTTGACAAGTTGGTAACTAATCCTTCATTAGAAAATATGGGCACTGAGGCAATGCACGCCATTTATGCTTTGGAAAATAAATTCTTTAATGACTGTTTTTCACACTGTTGTCATCAGGATGACTTCTGAGAATGTGCTTCTTTGTAAAATAACACTAAAATTTCACTTGGAATGCTGAATATATGTACACAATTGAAACCCGTTTGTAGCAACCAGGCAGCTGTGTGTTATAAGGCTTGTGTAAATCCAGCTTTAAAGACAGCAATCATACTCCAGTAATTTTTATTGAGAAGTGAACAACACCCAACAGTGTATACATGTATTTTGTCAGTAACTATCACAATGCTTTACCATACTGATGAAGGCGGCACGTGGGGAGCGCAGTTTCTCAGCCCAATTTCCATATAATTGTGTGGTTTCCCACTAGTTATTTGCTGCTCACTTACAGTTTCGCTCAGAGGAGAAGGAAATACCCTGTGGTACACACAATGCTTCCCAGGGCCTTGTTCTTGTGACATGCATGCTTTCACTGCAAGGCTTTGACAACATCAACCTCTTCCTTCTGTCAGCAGGGGAAACCCAAGTAAGAAAAACTGAATTGTGTACCTCAAAACCATTGAAGTGTCATGCAACCACCACAACACAGCCCCCAGGTGGACCTGTGCCCACTGGGCCACTCTGTGCTCTGTCCCCCTCCCTGTCTTCTCCAGCACACCCACAGAGCGTGCATCCCCTCACACATCACTCTTTTCTGACCTATTTCTTTTTCCAGTTGTACTAGTTGTTGGAGCAAACTAGATCACCTTTATTTTCAAACATTCTCTGTTATTACATAATTTGTCCGTCCTTTAATTGTCTCAGCCATAATGCATGCAAAACTAAACTTCAGAACTTTCACAGTGTTAACAACTCAAGTTCCTATTTCTCTAGAAGCACCATTTTCTAGCATGACAGCACACAGTAAAGAGTCCATCAGGTCAACAACTTCCTTACCAGCAGATGCCTCCACCAGCGCCTTCAAATTTATAGTTTTGTCCTTACCAGAATCAAGGTGCAAATGTTAAGATTGCGCAGAGTGCTCTTGAATTGGCCTGCCACGTTCAAGTGAATGTGAAAGGCACCAGCTGATGAAAGACCCTTTGAAAGAATGAGAAAATGGCAGAGTTGTGACAATGACACATGGAGTACTGAAGATAACCAAAGGAGACAAAGAGAGCATGGCCAGAGCCACAGGAAGTCAAGAAAAAGACACGTTAATACTGGATAACTAGATTCATCCTTTTTGTTTGTCTGTTTGGTTTTGGGTTTTTTGTTGGTGTTTTTTTTCCTATTTTTATATGAGAGAAATTTTCCTATCTTCGAATTTTATCAAAAAAGGAATGTTCATGATTCATATCACTTTTGAAATGTGTTATGCATAACACAGCTACAGAACCAGAGAACCACAGAATCTGCTGAGTTGAAAGGGACCCATCAGGATCATCGAGTCCAACTCCCGGGCTTGCACAGGACCATTCCCACGAGTCACACTCTGTGCCTGAGTGCATTGTTCAAACACTTCTTGAACTCAGTCAGCCTTAGTGCTGTGCCCGGGTCCCTGTGAGCCTGTTCTAGTGCCCAGGCACCCTCTGGGTGAAGAACCTTCTCCTGATACCCAGCCTAAACCTGCCCTGACTCGGCTTCGGGCGGTTCCCTCGGCTCCTGTCACAGGGTCACTCGAGGTGCCGGGGCTGGCGAACAGGGCGGGGCGGCAGGGGCGGCCGGGGGAAGGCTGAGGCGAGGCAGCGGCGGCAGCACCGCCCTCCCCTTGCCTCCCGTTCCCTGCCCCGGCCGGCGCTGCCGGAGCCATGGCCGCCTCCCGGGGGCCGTGGCGGGGCCGCTACGAGCCGCTGGGTCCCGGCACGGAGGTGACAGGGCCGGGGAGGAGGGAGGAGGGCTCTCGGTGGGGCTCCGGGTGGCTGCGGGACCCCGAGCGGTGCCCGCTTCCTCCCACGGCCGCCTCAAACCCGCCGGGATTCCCGGTTGGATGCCTGATAGTCTGTCCCCTGAAAACGCAGCCGATGTGTCCTGGGGTATATTCTTCGCATGGATAAGGAGGGAATAATCTTCAGGCCGCAGACAGGAGCAGGGTTTAAGCAGGGAAAGGGCACTACCGTGGGTGTTCCTCCACAGCCAAGCGCACCGTGCTGTGAGGGCGCGTAGGTGCAGGAGCGGGTGTGTTTCTCAGGGAACGGGGACATACATCTTTATCGCCTGTTTGCAGTAATTTGTCGCATTATCGTGTAACCATTCGGCATTTCACTGAAAGCACAACAAAAATTATTGTGGAGAACGACAGAGGAGCGCCGGTTGTGTCGGTGGGTGTTTCACGGCACCTGCTGGAAAAGGCTGCAACTGCGTCCTTGGGCTGGCATTATTTTAAGGAGGTAGTGACCGAGGGACAGAACTCACTCCTTGGGTGTGCTGCAGTCGCTCCTGGGCGTGGATACACACACATTCCTCGGGCACTGCGGGAGAGTTCGTGTTTGTTTGCCTGTGTTACTCTTATCTCCAATGCCTTGTGAAACTGGCAGCAGTGCACAAGCCTCATACTCTTTTCATTTATATGCACGGCACATGTTAGCAGTGCTTTATTTCCTGAAAGGAGCCTGCTGTTCTTTAGGTATTAGCTGTTGATAACATCCAGTAGCTACAGTATCAAATAGGGGGAAAAAAATAAACCCTGCAGAAATTTAACTGTCAAAGATTTAAGGAAGCCAGTTAAGTTGTTCTGTTAATTCATGAGGCTGTAGACCTCTCTCATTCTTCACACCTTGTGTTAGAGTGTGTTGGTGGGAGAAGGTGACAGGCAAAAAAAAAAGTTTGTGTAGGTGTAGGCCTTTTGATAGCTCAGAAATAAATATCTTCTAAAAACTACATGTTTAGTAAAGAAGAAAAGAAAAACATCAACAAGAACGTTGTTCTTTCAAGTATCATTGATACCTTTTCTTTTGTTCTTTTTTAAACAGAAGTGCAACACTGAAGAGAATGCTTCTTTTTTCAGTAAATTGACATATTCCTGGTTTAGCAGGTGGGAATTTATTGAACTGGTTGTGGTTGTTCATTGATGCTCACAGAATTGTACTGTGCACTTACATTCCACAGTACCATTCTGGCTTGAGCCTGACTATGAGAGTGCTCTTAGCTTTTTGCACAAAAATGAAAATTTGCAACATTTAGAGATTATATTAAAATATTTTGTGGAGTATTGTTTATACATCGTAACAGTCATTTTAAACATTATCTAATGGCATTATTTAACAATGGCATTGCAACAACTTTCTAGATGTCCAGGAACAAATATTCAGTAGTACATGTGAGGTATTTTCCAGGTAGCCAATTTCATGCTCATTTTCCTCCCTCTTTTATGGCAGGCCACAAGCTGTTATTGTCGCTCACCTGCTCACATACACCAGGAACTCCCTCTGCTTCTTGGGAAATTTTCCACCAAAAAATAGGAACTGAAAGTTCAACTCTGTCAAGTCCTGCAACTTCTTGTCACTTAATATGTTGAGTGTTATTTCAAAAAATTTTGTGTGTTGTATCTTGTGGACATTACTAAATTTTAACACTTTTTTATTTGAAAAGTTATTTGACCCAGATGATAGACACACTTCAAAAATCTATAAGTGGGAGAAACATGTGAAAAGTTTTAGAACTGTTTCTTGCTTTATTCAATATTCTTAATTCTGCAGATAACTGAAACTGGTATTTGCTATTAATATGCAAACAATCAGATTCAAAACAATCAGATTGTTTCAAGGATTCAGAGTATTCAGTTAAACTCTGGCCCTGTTGAAGTTAGGAGTTCACCTTTGTATTTACCAGTCCTTACTCTCTACACCATAAATACAACTGTTCAGTTTTTCTGGAAAGTTCTACAGTGTACTGAGTGCAGTGTTTTTATATGACATTGATGCATTCTTTATGTCATGGTATTCAGATGAATTTTCAAGGCAAGCTATACTTTGTATCTTTTAACTAATTCTACAATGTCTAACAAAAGAAGAGAAGAAAAAGAAAACAACCAAAAAAGGTTTTTTCAGTTTATATTTAGCTATGAAGGGAGGTTGTGGATGCCTCATCCTTGGAAGTATGCAGGTTGGATAAAGCTGTGAGTGGCCTGGTCTAGGGGGAGGTGTCCCTGCCCATTGCAGGGAAGTTGGGACTAGATGATCTTAAAGGTGCATTCCCAGCCCTTAACATTCTATGATTCCATGAAATTCACTTTGTATTAATGTTGCAGCTTCATCCTTGGAGAGATAGCGAGGTCCACCTCCACCAGAGTTTTACAACCTCCAGAAAAAACATTTCTGAGTCTTGTGTGCTGCACAATGCACCCACAGTAGCCCCAAGACCATCAACGGGGGTGGCACACACTGGAAGGGCACACTGAGGAGATGGACACTGTGCTTGTGTCACAGCCCTCAAGGGAGGGAGATCCTCACCAGCCTTCCAGCATTAGAGCTGACACTGCATGCACACTCTAGTGTCCCTGCATGTGTCTCTGGTTGAGTCCCAGATGTTTGGGATGTTCTTTAAGTGAGAGTGCATTGTCACCGTTAATCTTTTTGCATTTTCACCACCTCAGAAATGGTGTTGCACTGTTTGCTTTGAGTTGTCACAAAGCCGACAGGCTTATCAAAAATTCCAAATACCTGTGTTTCTGTCATGGTTTCTTTAGGCTCAGTGTATTCGTTAGCCCTGTTCTGCTGTTTTTAAGACCAGGTTTAGTTTCTGTTGACACTTAAGTGGATCAAAGCACTTCACTAAAAGAAGAATTTAACAGCTGAAGGCCTGCTGTAAGGAAATTTTCATTGTATTTGTGCTGAAACCCAGCAGCGTAATGTGGTTTACCTTGCCTGAAGATGAGATGCAATGCAGTGAGTTGCCACCCCTGAAGGTATTTAGAAGATGTGTAGACGTGACACTTAGGGACGTCCTTCAGTGGTAGACTTGGTGGTGTTAGGTTATGTCATCTTACAGGTCTTTTCCAACCTGAATGATTCTAGGATTCAATGATAATGCCCTCCTGTGATAAAAAGGTATTTTATCCAGATCAGAATAGTAAGTGGATAATGATACCACATGGCTTTTTTTAATGAAATAGTATGTTTTTCTGTAAAAAGGTATGGGATCAGAAATATAGGCAGATTCTGAGGTATATAGGTTCTTCAGAACTCTGTTTTCAGATGTGACAATGTCCATGGGCTCTCCTTACTTCAGGTGAATTTCAGTGTACTGAAGGTAACTGAGTATGTTCCACTGTTTAGTCTGTAGCTTTCATAGGATTGCATCTATTACTTTGATTACAGAGTTTATTTATATAAACTAGACTGTACCATTAGCCTTTTTGGGTTATCAGTCCTGCTTCTTTTGCCTGTTGTATTTCAGGCTGTCTAAATTAATTCCTTTCTTTCAGAGTGATATCTCTAGGCTACAAGAAGCCACTGGAAAGGGATGACCTGTTTGAACTCAGTCAAGGTGATTCACCATACAGTGTGTGTCCTAACTTTGAAAAGCAGTGGAGAAAAGAAGTCCAGAAGTCTGCTCCAGGATTAATGGTAGCTATAATTCTGACAATAGGCAATATCCTTTTCTAAAGTTGAGTCTAGAAGCTGGAGCAGATTTAAAAAATCCAACTGTTTATTGAACAGCCTACATTTTGTAGGAGACAGATGCCCCTCAGTGTTGGGATCAGTGATCTCTAGTATGGCTGTAGGATTTTTCTACAAATTGTTTAAGTTCAAACTTCCTTCTTAGAAAGACACCTGGTTACATTTCAACATTTCAAGTGATAAGGAATCTAATGTGACTGGTACAGATTGTACAGTGACTTTTACTTGATGATGAATTATTGTTTTGTCAAAACTGTCCAACTCTTTTCTCTTTGAACTTGTTTGTTTCCCTCTGTCTTTTCTTTGCATCTGTGTTTCAGGTAGGTAGAGAAATCCGTTTTCAGTTTGCTGTCCATCATCACTATGATGATTAAGAAAGTCTCTTTTTTTTTTTTTTTTTGAACTCTTTTAAGAATCTTTTCAGTTGTTTGAACTAAATTCAAACTGAAAAAATTGTTGCTTGACAACTGAAAATATTCTGAAATAATAGAAGGGTTATTCAGCCTTAAATATAAAGTTGCTGTAAGCCTGCCATAAATGAGAATGCATTTATATTGAAGCTTATCTCTATTTTTTCTGATACATTTTGTTTTGACCTGTGATAATAATTTTAGGATTAAAGTATATTGTAATTATATTCGTGGATAATAGGGGCAACCCTAGGAATTTCATTTATCATTTCCTGAATAACTATTAGCCAAGCTAAATAAAACCAGACTTCATTTCTTACCCCAAAGCTTTTCTTTTATCTGTAGGAAATGTTCTTTTTCAGATGATAGTACCCTGATGGCTTTAGATGGACACTCTAATATTACATATTTTATATTGTAAATGTGGGTGAAGTTCAAAAATATTTTTTTCTCTTAATTCTCTCTGTATTTTTGTAATCTTGCAGGCTTCTTGCATCCAAAGAGTGCTATTTAAGAAAACAAGTTTCCACAAACCCTCTTTGATTTTGCCATTATGGCAAACATTTAAATATTTATTGATTAAAGTTGCATTTCTGAAAGTTACAGCTGACATTCTGGCTTTTATGAGTCCACAAGTAATGAAGTAAGTTTTTAATGTGTTTCATTTTATGTTCAAAGAGTAGTATTAATAATAAAGCTAAAGGGTTACCAGTATCTAAACCTCCCTCCCCATGATTAGCTGAAAATGATCTAATGAAAGAAAGCTCAAAGAGATCAGGAATTTCATAGCTAAAGGACTGAGACAAAATTAGTAAAAGTTCCACAATATTGTTTTTAAGTATTTAATATACAAATATAAAATCAAATGCTAAGAAAAATGGACTAAAAAATATACTTGACTTTTCCTACTGTTTTGTCAATTTTTTTCCCTCTCTACTTTTAAAAAACTCCCATAGATATATAATATTTAATGGCATTTAATGGGAAAGTGCAATGACTCTGTTATCATGTTGCTGGTGCCATGAGGTTGATAGAACTGGTTTTTAGAAATTATGCTTACCACAGACGTGTTAAGAGATGATCAAATACCTGAGTATTTATAAAGAAAAGAGTTAATGAACAGAATTATTGTTTACCTCCAAAATATGCCCTGAATCAATGTAATCCTGATCAAAATGGCTAACCATAAAATCTGTTTGAGGACATCATGGCTGATGGTTATTTAAGATAATCTTTTACTAACACAAAAATCAGAATTTTCCTGTTGATTTTTTTCCTCTCATGCTCTTGTGGTTGGTAGTTACAACATTTCTAAGTACAAATACCTATTTTTAAACATTTTTTTCTTTAATAAAATTCTTTTCTTTTATTCTTCATTTGTGCTCCATTGTCAGAGAAGTCACCAATAGTACATGCATGTTGAGGTTTGTATTTGAGAATTGCCTCTGAGCCAACAGATTGGAAAACACAGATAAAACCTGCCATTTTTAACATCAAATTTTATTGTCATCTTTCACCATACCTAGACTCAAAATAGACTCAATTAAACAAGTTGCCAGTGTCTTAGTTTCTGAAATGTTTGTTGTTGGTTGTTGATTTAATGGATGGAATTTAAAATTAATTTTCTTTTATTTTCAGAGCAATGATAGTGGCCAGTGAAACCCAGCCTGGTTCATATGGGAGCGGCTGTGGCTATGCTATTGCCCTGTTTTTTGTAGTTCTCTCACAAACTCTTCTCTGTCAGTTGTACCATCGGAACAACATTCTTACTGCAGTCAAAATCAAAACTGCAGTTGTTGGCCTGATCTACAAAAAGGTAATCACGTGTCCTTCTACTTCTCTTTCAAAACAAAACCTACAATACGCACACTTAAAAGACAACATGCTTACTTAGCCTGATCAAAACACAGGATGTTACACACTGGTGACAGACTGACACTGTACTTTGATGATTATTCATTTATAATAATTTTGGCTTTCAGCAGAATTTCTCTTGTAAGACTGTAATCCTGAAGTTACGTACTTCTTGTCAGCCGCCTGTTACGGACATAATATTGGAAATACGTGTAGAATCTAAACTCTGTCTGTTGTGATTATGGGTTAATTTCCCAAATTCACCGAATGACATGGGAAAACTGTTTGGGTTGGATATCTGGGAAAAAGTAAGGGTATCAATGGTTTTGCTATGTAGTAGTAGTGAGTATGAGAAGCTGAACTTTGCCACGCTGTCTCCTTCAGAGGTTACAATTTCTCCTGATTTTAGTGAAATTGCTTTTGAGTTCAATACCCAGTAGTTTCATTGTTTTTCAGATGTTTAAAAGATGACTAACCACTGTGGAAATCTGTCTATAACTTATCTCACCTTTAATAAGATATGCTGAGGCAGCAGCATTATTAACTACAAGAAATGCAAGTGCTAATAATGTAGAAGTAAAAGTAGCTGTCTGACCTATAAAAACGTTTACTATGTTAATATGTAGCATATGAGATGATAAAGAGTTGCAAGCCTGTTCACCAGGTTCAGCTTTGCCCTAATTGTTGTCCTCCTAGCAATCAAAAGTTGTTGACTTTTGTGGCCTCTGTATTTTCTGGTTGCAGGCCTTAACTCTAGCAAATTCCTCACGGCAACAATATACAACTGGGCAGATTGTTAACCTGATGTCAGCAGATGCTCAGCAACTCCTGGAGCTCACCATCAACATGAACCTCTTGTGGTCAGCACCTTTTCAGATCATCATGGCTGTTGTCTTCCTCTGGAAAGAACTTGGCCCCTCAGTCCTAGCAGGTGTTGCACTGCTGCTTTTGGTTGTACCTATAAATGCACTCATTGCAGCTAAAGTAAGAAGACTGAAGGTGAGCTATTTAAATAAGCATGATAAGGAGGGGCTAAGTTGTCATAATACAGGATTGAAGGGGGAGGTTGATTATGCATATATTAGAACAGTGTTGTTGCATCGAAGCTAAAACCCAAGCAAATAAACAATGCCAAGCTGCAGCTCTTTTTCAACGAGGGAAGAAGTCTAACTGCAGAAAGGAAGCCATGTGTTTGGTAACTAAACTGGTGTGTAGGTTGAATACCCGAATTTTCATTATCCTGAAACAATACTTTTGTATTAGTAAAAATCACTGTATGATTTAATTTAGGAAACAGCTGTATTTTTGGGTATGAGCTAATTCCATACAGTAAGGGATTTTGTAGGATTATGCCCCTCTTCCAGTTTTCCTATTCAGGCTAAGCTGCTCACTAAAATTTAGCACATTCTCCTGAGATTACAGGAATTCCCCTGGAGGTACTGTGTGTGTTCTGGCTTCTTTTCTGCTCCTCTGATGCCACAGATCTCTTGGCACTCTATTGCCTTTTACTATGACAATTTCCATTGGAAAAAAATACTACAGCCCCAAGTTTTGCATTGCTATCAAGGCAATTAGTTGTCTTATTCTGCCTTTTGTGGTGTAACATGCAGTGAAGAATCCAGGTCCCCATTAATTCTTTTGTAAGGCTGTGACTGTTTAGGGACACCAAAAAAATACTGAAAACCTCTCTCACCTCTTCTGCAGGTGACGTGCAGCAGCTACATAAGCACTTAGATCCCTACTGTGATATGAGAGAGGGAAGAAATACAAAGGACCAAAAGTTTTCAACTTGTTGTTGTTGTATATGAATAAGCCTCAAAACGTTAAAGAGGCTGTTAATGACTATTTTAGAAATGTGAGATGCAGAAATGCATCAGTATAGGAGTGAGAATTTCTCTGTTAATTTGGTTCTTTAAGTAACAATGTATTAACCAATAACAGAGGAAAGTTTCATCCTAACTCCTGTATGTATACATATGTATGTATACAGTGTTTTGTATTGTATAGCATTACATATATATTCATGTGTGTGTATTTAGTGTTACACTAAATTGTTAGTCAGTCTGTATTTACCTGCTTAGAGATTCTGAAGATTAAAACCATATTATATTTCCTGAAAACTCTGGGAACTTGAAGCCTGTTAAGATTTTAATTTAACATAAAGGAAAAAAAAACCAACCAAACAAAAACTGAAATGTGCTCTTTATTACATTTTAGGGTAAAATATTTATTTTAATGTATTTAGTCCTTTGTGCTATCTAACAAAATTTTTTTAGTAAGAAATATATATTTTAAAGTGCTGTAATTGCAGTACTAGTGTGTTTTTCAGGAAGGTGAAAATAGCATTAAAGGTTTTTACTGCCTCCAGTACACTGCATATTTTGCTTTCCAAAAGCAAATACATTTGTTCATGGAAAAATTAAAACATTGCTGTCCTTTAACTAGAAAAGCCAAATGAAGTATTCGGATCAACAAGTCAAGCTACTAAATGAAATATTACATGGAATAAAGGTAATGCCACAACTAATAAGGGGTTTGGTTGTAAAGATATTATTATTATTATGTTACTACTATTATATATTATTATAAAGATATAAGTTATTTTTAAAACTATGGTTTTATGAATAATATTTCAGCTGACAATGATAAAATTTAAATAGAAAATTTTTTAACCTAATGTGCTTAAAGTGTTTTTGGAAAATATTTACTGGTTTAATATGACTTGAAAAGCTTACTAGCCATGATGCATGAATTTTACTACCACATTTTAATGAGAATGTAAAATATGTTAATAGATGTCTGAAAACCTTTAGCAAAGCAAGATTGTACCATAGAAGAAAAGCACTTCTAAAAGTTGTCTTAATTTTGTTATTTTTCCTGTTTTGAAACCAGCTCATCCTTTATGATACATAAGGGACACATTGACATCTGAAGAATTAAGAGTGACTAGGGTATATGTCCCATGAGAACAACCTAATTTAGTGTTATATCAGGTCTTGCTTTCATTTCTAAAACATTCAGATTTTTTTAGTTTGGCATTGATGAATATTTGAAAATGACACTTGGATATAAAGTTAATTTCTGAAGCACAGTCACTGCTTTTTTGTTGTATTAAAACGTGCTTATTTGATTGTCTAGATCCTGAAACTTTATGCATGGGAACCTGCCTATAAAAGGAAGGTCATGAGGATTAGAGAACGTGAAGTGGATGTTTTGAAGTCGTCTGGCTATCTGACAACTTACTCCATGCTGACTTTGACATGTATTCCTTTTATGGTTAGTTTTATAAAACTATAAATTTTTGCAAAACTGTTTCTCATGTTCCCTGTTGCTTTAGTAGCTGACTGGGTCACAAATCCTGCCTCACAGTATCTCAAAACATTAAATTTCTCAACACAATATATTTGAATTTTTGAGTTCTAATGCTATGTGTATGACTAGAGAAGAAGGAGAGAGATTATGAATTGACCTGTTAGAAAGTGAGGAATGAAACCTAAAGCTCCTGAACCTCATGCACTGCTTTAATCATACTGTTTCTTTTGCATAAGAATCAACTACCTTCTTTGTACTTTTTTAGGTTTTAGGGGAGTGCATTTTCAATCTGTATTTTTTAGCTATCCCTTTTTAAACACTGAACTCTAGATACATGAAAGCTTTGCTTAAAGAAGGAACTCTTAAAGATGCAGGAACAGGCCATCCCCATATGCTAAAAGATGAGCTGAACAGGCAGCTTTGGCTAGAACTTGGGGGAAAAAAAGAGAGTTTAGGACCTTTGGAAGAAGACTTGGGCAACTTAGGAGGACTACAAGGATGTCGTGAGGGTGGGAGAAAATTAGAAGGGCCATGATCCAACTAGAACTTAATCTGGCTACTGCCATAAAAGATGATAAAAATATTTCTATAAATACATCAGCAACAAAAGGAGGGCTAAAGAGAATCTCCATCCTTTATTGAATGGGAAGGAAACACAGCCACAAAGGCTGAGGGAAAGACTGAGGCACTTAATGCCTTCCATTCCTCAATCTGAATAGTGTAAGATCAGTTGTTCTCTGGAAAACAAAAATAGTATCTGTGTATAAATTTTAGTTAGAATGTAATTTTGCTTCTTAATGTATCTTTTTCATTTTTTAATTTAAAAGGTCTCACTGGCTACATTTGGAGTCTTCTTTTATCTGGACAAAGAGAATGTTTTAACAGCAACTAAAGTGTTCACATCTATTTCCTTATTCAACATTTTGCGACAGCCTTTGTTTGATTTACCATCTGTGATCTCTGCTGTAGCCCAGGTAAACCTCTTATGAAGAAGTGCTATAAAAGGCTAATTTTATACTCTGTCATGTTTCAGCCATTTCTACGAGTGATTAAGTAGCTTAATTATTTTAAGTTACATTTTATTGAGGTGAAACTGCACGTATTTTTATTGGAATGCAAAGCATGAAGGCTGTTTAAAGGATGTCTCTCAGTCTTTTAAGTAGAATGAAGATTGGGTAGCACGCCTGATTGTGACTGAGCTTTCTGTCTTTCACTTTTCTTCCTTCAGTGGGCAACACTCAGCTTCTGCTCCTACTCTCTCAACCTCTCTTCCTCATAGTCCACAGAAGATAACGTATGAACAATTTGGGCTGCACAAGCTTAAATCACTCAGCCACTATTAGATATTGGAGCCCTTGGTACCAAGTAGGGGAGACCTGTGGTGGACTCTACAAACTGTTTTTGTCAAGTCACCACTAAAGGAAGTGGAGAAAAAAGGATAGAGCTGCTGAGGACCCCCTATCAGCAACCTTCAGGCCTAATGGTACAGCAGTAGGGTTGCCACCTGAGTTGGGAACTTTGGGATTTTAATACTCTTGTATGGGTGTATGATACGAGCTGCTCATGAATGTACTCACAGCAAAATGTTGTCTTTCTTCATTCTGTGAAGAAACAGTTATTGTTCACTATTTCTTGACCCAAAAAAAAAAAAAAACCAAAGGTAAACCACAGGTTTATGAAAACAAGCCAATTGAGTCAGAACTACACAGCAGTAGATCCTCAGGGAAAAAAAATACACTTATTGATCACTATAGTTTTTTAATACTTTAAGGAAAATATTTTTTGAGCACCTAAACACCTTCTATGTCTGGCTTCAGGTAAGACAAGGAACGTATTTTTCCATATTATCTGAAATTTTAAAAATACTATTTAAACATTTAGGGAGCACGTGCACATTATAAATATTTATATATATATATGTATATATACATTTATATATGTGTTTATTTTGTAGACCAAAGTTTCTCTGAGCCGTTTAGAGGATTTTCTTTTTGCTGAGGATCTTAACCCTGAGGATGTCACTACAAACTACAGTGGAAGTAAGCAGCAGTTATTAATTTTTAATTGGTCTTGATTTTACATGGAAGATCATTAAGAAACGCAACTGAGGGGATGGATAAGCAGCTCTTTGCTCTATTTTCTTTACTGCAACAGATCACGCTGTTGGTTTTATTGGTGCTTCTTTCCGCTGGGAAAAAAATGGCCTGCCAATCCTGAAAAAGTAAGATATTTGTTACTTATTTTTATGAGCTCCTTTGGCAGAATGTGATGTAGTGATTTTGATCAGCTTTGATGTATTCTGATTCAGAGTAGTTCATGATGATACATACCAAAAAGAACACGAAGTATTGTTTCCAAAGTATCCCATGGGATCAATGTGCTCCAGAAAGTCTATGCAACAAATTTTTAACTTGTCAATTTTTCCTGAATTGCATTTTGGAGAGAATTAATTGGGAAGATGCCCTTTTGTTGGTGTAGCATTTTGTATTGCCTGCAAGTAGGCTAAGGTAGCTTAGGCAGCCTTGCATTGAATACTATTCTTAAAATTGGGCCGTGGTTTCCTTTGGGAAAAACTAACTAGCAAAAAGTTTGCTTTTCTCACAGTGGTCTCTCTTGTCTGAAACCACCCCTCATTTTGTTTATCATTTTTTAACAAGGTGTTTCTTGGGTGTCAATTCAGCTATGTTTAAACTGCTGTGCAATGAACACTTTGGAGAATTAGTGAGGAAATGATATAACCAGGTCCAGGGGTGTAATGGAGAACCTATTTGATAAGCTCTGTATAGCTGTTCAGTTTTACTAAGGCAGCTGCAGGGGCTAAAACCTACCCAGTATAACCCTCTCACCACACTGTTTACCCTTTTCCTTTCAGGGGTGGGGGAAAATTTCCATAACGTGGCATTGAACATCCATATCTCAGCCACCATAGCCTGCCATATAGAGTCCAGGTATGAGCTGCCTTCAGCAACCTCTAACTTGCAGACAAATAAATTTATCCTTGAAGTCCTTATTGCAGCTCTTGAAATGGTACATGGTCAAAAGATACGCAAACTGAAATACTAATTTCTCGTAATTCCAAGGGTAATACAGTCATTTTCTCTTACAGTGACCACAGCCCATGCATGATGGAGTATTTGCAGAGAGGATGACTAATTTGTCTTCCTCAATATTTCCAGCTTGAGTGTCAGCATTCCTGAAGGCTCTTTAGTTGCTGTTGTGGGACAGGTTGGATCTGGAAAGTCATCTTTTCTTTCTGCTGTTCTTGGAGAAATGGAGAAACTTGAAGGAACGGTTCAGAGAAGAGTAAGATTGTCCATGTTGCCCTGCCCTTTCCACTTCTCAATACCTCATTTAAGCAGAACTAATTAATAGATTTTCAGAGGGCATGTAGATTATTGTAAGAAAATATTTTGGAGCACTTGCAGCTATTGTTCCTATCCTGTAATCTTATATTCTACAGCTGACATGTTCCACATCACGTTATGTAAAAATACAGACCATCAAGCTGTATTTTGATGTCTGCCTAATACAGACCCAGTTTCCTGCATAGAATCCATATTACAATGGATGCCTGTTTGTCACTGTGATCTTTCCCTGGAAGACTTTGCTCTATATATGTCCCAGCTCTGTCAGTTTTATTCAAAATCATATGTGCTTTTATGATAGTGATAGGCAAGCTGTTATAGTGTAATATTCAGCAGATTGTTTTTATTACCTGACTTAATAAAAATTTTAACAATGCTCAAATCATTGATGACAAATTTTAATAGTGCTCAGGTTTTGGAATTACTGGTTACTTTGAGGCAAAGCTGGAATTTCAAATTTATTTTTAAATGCTGTTTTTTATGTTCAGAAAGCCCAAGTAAACCAAATTGTTTCCAATTCTTTTTAGGGTTCAGTGGCGTATGTTTCTCAGCAGGCCTGGATTCAAAATGACAGTTTACAGGAAAATATTCTCTTTGGTTCCAATCTAAACAGGCCATACTACGAACTTGTTTTAGAGTCTTGTGCTTTTCTGCCAGATTTGGAACAGTTACCGAATGGAGATCAAACAGAGATTGGAGAAAGGGTGAGAATTTGAGGTGTCAGAAATTATCCAGTGAGAGAAGTTATGGCTTCTATGGTTTTATGATTATCTGTTTGATAATTGACACTTATGACTAATCAGTGCTCAGCCAAGTACATCCTGCCCATTTCCTTACTTAGGTTTACTTACTTTGAACTTAAATTCTGTTCAAGTTCTGAACTCTTAATAATTTTGTAAATGGCTTTTTTCTACATAGAAGTTCACATCTGCCCTGTCCTGTTCTCCAGGGGTTTCCTCTATACTGTAAAAATCCCTGTATGACTGTAAATAAAAGTTATTTTTTAATTTTCCAAAGTAACCTTGCATTTGCCCATTTGGTTTGGGAATAATCAACAGAGCCCAAGCTTTCCTCTAATTACTTGAAAATCCAAATGTTACCTTTCTATTTTCATATCTAGTGTAAAATCAACTTTGATTATCTGAGAAAATTAATGCCAAGACTGAGTATGTTACGCAGGTCTTCTTTAGTATTTCCTATTTAAATGTGGATTGTTTTGGCTTTCTTTTCTTAGGGTGTCAATATAAGTGGAGGGCAGAAGCAGAGAGTGAGCCTTGCCAGAGCCGTGTACAGCAATGCTGACTTGTATCTCCTGGATGACCCCCTGTCTGCTGTAGATGTACACGTTGGAAAACATCTTTTTGAGAAGCTAATTGGCCCTTCAGGTCTCCTAAACAGCAAGGTAGCATAGGATGGCTTCCTTTCAAATTGGGCATGAACTGCTTTGTACAGTCACTCTGCAAAAGATCTTCTCTTACCTAACAGGTTGATGACAATTATTCTGAATAAAGAGGCTAAACAAAAAGGCAGTACAGGGTACAGCCAGTACAGGTTACAGAATAACAGGCTTCTTGTTGAACAAAGAAGTTACTGAGGGAAAGTGGAATCTGAAGGAATAAATTCTCCCATTTAAAAACCATTCATGTGGGAAAGTAAGATTTGTTAAAATCTCAGTATTATAAATTAGTACAGATTATTCCCACTGCTGCCTGCAAAACACATGTATTAACATGAAATACCTACTATTGGGTCAACATTACTTACTTCACAATTGTCTTTTCCTCTCCCCCTTCTCCCTGTTCTTAATTTACTTGCTCCATGGCTTATAAGTATCTGGCAGAAGCAAGAACTTCAGTAATGGTAGACTTGTAAGCAGATTTTAATGTTGAGGCTGTCATACTACGTGTAGATATTAAAAGCTGGAGTATCTAATTCTTTTCTTTGAAATGTATTCTAAGCCATTCCTGAGCAGGGAACAGGTGAAGAACATTAAACATTAAGAAACAGGTAAATACAAGTAATTGCAAGTAGCTATAAGCTTATAGTTTGACATTACAATCAGGAATTAAAAGAGTGATGTAGCAAAGTAGACAATAAATACCAACAACAACAACAGTAATAGTAATGATAATAATAGACAAATAAATGGGAAGTCACAAAAGAATTCCATTCTAATATTCCAGCTATCATACCAGAATATCTGCTTTGAGTAAATGTTTATATTAAATGGCAAAATAGAAAATGTTGTGTTTCAGACTCGTATATTGGTGACCCATAACCCCACCCTCCTACCTCACACTGATCTAATAATAGTGATGGAAGAGGGCAGAATAAGTCAAATGGGAACCTACCAAGAACTCATTTCAAGGAGAGCTAATTTTGCTGAGCTTGTTCAAGTCTTCAGTGCAGAGCATACAAATGAAGAGACAAACCCAGTGGAAGGTGAGAAAATTTGTAAACTGTATTTGCTTAGTATTTTTACTTTTCATTCCAGCTTTTCAATATATTCCTTCTTCCGTTCCTGGAAATGAGTAAAAGAATTGCTGGAAAATTTAGAGCATTCCTGTCTTAATTTTGCTACAGAATTATAAGTTATAAGCTAAAAAAAAAAAAACCCTTTTCACTTTTGGCTTCTTGTACTGTATGTATCTACTCATGGTATAATGCTGAAAACATTTTTCTGGTTTTTTTTCCATTGTAGTGAGTTCTTCAAAGGAAGAGGGTCAGCTGGGCAGGAGTCTGCAGCAAAAAGGGCTGCTGAAACACAAAGAGTAGGTATTAAAAAGCCCGTGCTTAACTGATGCAATGCTAGGACAGCCCCACGTGCTGAAGGCTGTGCCACCATGCTTTGCTGTGGAAACATGGGTTAAGCTTGAATGCCCATTAGCAGTTGGCTGGAACATGTGAGTCTGGAGCTCATCTTCTGGATTCCCTTTATGCAAAAGAAATCCAGTGAATGTGCCACGTTCTAAGGGTTCAGTTCATGGGCTGCTTTACTGTGGAACCAAAGTATCTCAAGCAGGAAAAATGTATGTGATTTTATAATATTCTTTTTTGCTTAGCAGTAAATGCATGCATTTTTTCATGATTCACAAGAAGATTTGAAAGTGTTTCTTGTTTGCAGCGCTTCCTCTGATCAGTGGAAAATGTGCACTAACAACAGAGAGAAAGTTGCTGCTGGTGGTGTAAGTATCACTGATAAAAAAAGCTTGGACATTTGTTTTCATAAAAATGTCTTCTTTTGCAGTTGCAGTTTTTTGTTTCTTACATCTCTTTCCTGAATTTAAAATAATACCTTACAGGTTTTTACCTGTAAATTTTAAGGTTGTAGTCCGAGATCTTCTATTTTGATGATATGCTACTGGCTGTATTTTTCTATTACATCTTAGTCCATCTAGTTTTGCGTATTTCAGAAAGAAGAATATGAAAAAAAGCTTTAACCACTGTTGGAAAAACATTCTGTCTTAGGAATTTTAAATAGTTTTGTGATAGAGCACAGACTAGAAAATTTGCATGGTAATAGTGCTGCAGGATTGTCTTGTTACAAGCACACTTTCTGCAATCTCCTTTAAAATAATCTGCCACTTGCTAGAGAGATGGAAAAGAGCAAGTGAAGCAATGTGGTGAAGGTCAAAACTTCCTGGGAGGCTATAGTTTAATTGAAATAAGAGCAGTGTGGTGAAGAAAGTATGAATTTCTAGCAAGGTGGTAGAAATAGGTGCTTGGAAAAAAGTGAGTTTACAGAGGAGAAAGAACCGTTTGTGCCAAGTACAGCTCATTTCACGCCAGACCTTGTAATGAAATCCATGAACCTGCTTCAACCTGTTCTGCCTTTTCAGTGGCCTAGCTCAGTTTGACCCCGTTAGTCCTTATCTGCACCAAGAATGAGAACTTTCTCCTGCTGACACTAATTTTCTTGGCTCTAGTAGCCCAGAGTGGTAGTTCTAAAGTTTCTGCTCCCATTGATGGAGTAAGATTTGCTTCATACAAACAGCCAGGAATTGCACACTTGGTTGGTTCGTTGGTTGGGGTTTTTTTATTTTCTTTTTCTTCGTTTGTTTTGTATAATCTATGTATGTGGAAGTCTGGAAGGGGGAAGTGTTGCAAGCAAGATTGCCATTAAAGAACATTCTAGTGGGAGAGGGAACCTTTTCACAGCATGATATTATATACCTAATTTATCACATTTAATTAAGAAATTCTTTAGATTGATGCTGAATTTAATATATGCAGTTCCCATTATATAATGTATATTTGTCTTCAACAATGGTAATTATTTTACAAGTAACTCCTCTTTTTTAATGTGTTTTTTTTCTTTTTTTTTGTTTTTAGATGAAAATGTCGGTTGTTTTGAAATACCTGCAAGCCTTCGACTGGCGCTGGATGTGGCTGACCATAGCTGCTTATGTAGGCCAGAATGCACTGGCCATTGGCCAAAACCTATGGCTTAGCAGCTGGACTGCAGAAACAGCACAAGTTAGTGATTTCACAGAATGGAAACAATCACAGAACTATAAACTTGGTATCTATGGGCTCCTGGGATTCATTCAAGGCAAGGATGAGCATTTATGACTGTTTTCTCACCATTTGCCAAGTTTAATCTGCCTGAATGTTTTGGTGAAGAAATAATGCTGGTTGCTTTAGGGTATGGAACACAGTATAACAGTTAAACCTGGGAAGAGCACATATATACAGACACGTAGAGAAAGTAATATTTAATTTAATTATACTTTGTGAATTTTGGGAACATCCAAGTGTAATGTAATGAAGTTCTGTTGGCATCTCATTGAGGGGGGAAGCAGCATTGATATGTAGTGGTATGTTAGCAGGAGGGAATGGCAGGAAAAACATTCTTATCAAGTACTAAGATGTATCAACAAAATGCAAATATGTACGTATGTAAAACCGAGAGAGGAAGCGCGCCTGTTGGATTGCTCACTGTGGTAGAGAACAGTGACAGAAACAAGCTCCATCCCTCTCCCACCCCAGCCATTCATCCTGTCTTTCAATTTATCTCTTCCCAAGGGCTTCTGGTTTGCTGTGGTGCCTATGTGCTCACCAGGGGCTCCCTGTCTGCTTCCCAGGCTTTGCATCATCAGCTCTTAGACAACGTCTTGCACCTTCCTCTTCAGCGGTTTGAAACCAACCCAGCTGGGCAGATCATCAGTAGATTCACAAAGGTAAAGGGAAAACTTATGCGTCTTTTCAGTTTCATCAAAATAAAGCTGAGTGACTCAGTTGTAATTTATTATTGATAAAACATTAGTGATATGAAAGAAAAGTACTGCAAGTTTCAGCACATAAAACCTAAAGAATTGTCTCAAGCTATTTTCTTAGAAAGTCATCAAAACATGTTATTGGTAGAATTTGTTTAGACCCTGTCCAAGATCATTAGGAGGCCATTCCTCAAAGACCATTTCTGCAGTGTAACTGATTTATCAGACCTAAACCTGGTCTGTTTAAATTTTTTTTTTTCTTCAATGGTGTGTTGCATGTCAGAATCAAATGCTATTGTCTAAGCTGGTTAATACTTTAAATTTACATTCTCAGAGGTATATAGACTTGAAGTTAATGTTATTTTCTATTTTTGTACTGCTTTGGCTTTAATTGAAACGTCTAATACATGAACAACTGTTACTTACTACAACTTTTAATACTTCCTACTCTCATCATACCTAGATTGTTGCCATGCATTACAAATGACTTGAAGCACAGTGACTGCTGATGGTGTTCCCTAGAACAGACCCAAGAGTGGTTGTGTAATATACTGAAAGATCAGTTGATTCAGGTTTCACTCAAGCCCCTAGTCTTTGGTAGCAATACATTATGAAGGGGGTTTGGAGAAGTTTTACCATGTACACTAAGAGATTACTAGGAATAAGATTTCAGTACACTTCTAGAATTATTACCAGGAGAACATAAGAGTTAGGATTTTAATTCCTGGCCTCCTTTTTAGTCTGATGCTTTTTGTAAGCTAGAAAGTATTTAGTAGCAAAATAGCAAGAGATGGGTTTTGTGGACTTAAAACACTGTTCTACTACCATGAGTAGTCCAAAAACCATTCAGTCTATTTTGGTTTTAGGCAAATATAATAACACATGAATACACATTTTGTTAGGATATAATGAGGAGAATCCTTTTAATGTTTATGGAAGATACTTCAGTTTTATTCCATTTTTTAAGGATGCTTTCTCAAAGTTTTTAGTGGTATTTACTCAGAAAATCTTGATTCTTTGTTGCAGGACTTATTTATAGTGGATGTCTGTTTCCATTTCTACTTGCGAACTTGGCTGAATTGTACGCTGGATGTTATTGGAACCATTCTGGTTATCACATCTGCCTCTCCACTATTCATAGTGGTAGTTATTCCCCTGGGATACTTTTATTTTACTATCCAAGTAAGTGCATTCTCTTTTGTAGGAATTTCTAGATGTGTGTGGATGAAATGTCTAAAACAATCGAGGATGCAGGCTCAAATTATTTGTGATTGTGAAAAATAAATGCATCCATATATACAAGACACCAGAAAAAGTCTTTGGGCTTCTTGAAAGGAAATTTGAATACTTCCTGAATATATCCTGTAATGCTAGGTAGATTTTAAAAACCTATGTGATTCTTATGATACTTTGCTTTTTCTGTGGAAGATACAATTTTGATACAGACCCCAGCATTAAATCTGATGAGGTTACATGAAGAAGTGAGGTTTATATAATAGTGAAAGTTAAAAGCTGAAGGGTAACCCTAAAACAACATAGAATGATGCTTAAGCTACCTGCGCAATTTTTTTAGTGTGTCAGTTATGCTACTGAAAAACCAAAAAGTAAAGTTTCAGAAAGACTAATGGCTGCATCTCTGTTTCTTGATGCTCAAAATATGGTCTGTGATTAAAGACCTTAAAGATTCTTAAAATCACAATACAGAGGAAGGAAAAGAGTGCCTGGATTCAGGCTCTGCTAAGGAGTTGAAATACAGACATAATTACATTGAAGAAATAAAGACTGACTTGCATCTGAGGAAGATGTAGGACATTCTAACTTGAAAGTTACATTGAAGTCTTAGTTGGTTGTTACCTCCCTCTTGTGTTACAGCATAATTTCTATAGAAATTGGAGAAAATGTCACTTTATTTTAACCTTGCCAGTAATTTATATACTGCACTTACGTCGTCATTACGGTGTTGGAGTGTCCCAGGAGACAGTGGGGGTTTTTTCTATACTTTCTGTGAATACTTTTTTCTGTATAGACACTTCCAGCTTTTTCCATATTGAAAATGTACAGGGATTACTTACCAGAATCCTTAACTGGAGCCTGTCTGTGCTGTTGCATTAGCGCTACTACATCGCGAGTTCCCGGCAAATCCGACGGCTGGCAGGAGCATCACAGTCCCCAGTGATCTCCCACTTCAGTGAGACTCTGGCAGGGAGATCAACAATCCGAGCATTTGGCCACCAGGAGAGATTCATTAGGAAAAATAATGATGTTGTGTATGAGAACTTGGTTTGCTTCTACAACAACCTCATCTCAAACAGGTACTTGACAGCAGGTTTGCGTTTGTGACTGAACCTTCTTCTGTGGAATTCCACAAGTCACTGTTTAGCTTTAGTCAGAGTAAAGCCACTGAGAAACAGAGAAGTGTTTGGACAATGCTCTCAGGCACATGGGGGGATTCTTGGGGATGATCCTGTGCAGGGCCAAGAGTTGGACTCGATGATCCTTGTGGATCCCTTCCAACTCGGCACCTTCTGTGATTCTGTGACAGGAGCAATTTATCCACCACTCTTTGTAATGAATGCATAGATCATGTTTAAGCACTAGGATTTCTTCTTTATCTATCAGAAATCAGCAGGTTTATAGAAATATGCATATGCTGTCTGGGATAAGAATATTTTAAAAAAGAAGGGGGAAAAAAAGACTTTTAACAATAGGTCATAAGCATGGACTATGCTACATTTCAGCTAACAGTTCCTCTTGCCAGTTTATGAACAAATTGAATTTGTATTTCAGCAGTTCACGTGGAAGTAACCTGCTGTCTGTACTCACAGGCATCAGGGAGTTCTTGAGACTTGAATCTGGGTTTAAGGAAATAAAGTCCATTTCCTCACATTCCTTTGTGATTCAGTGCAGTTACAGTCACAGATGAGCAAAGAGATTCGTGGTCTGTTTTTCAGCCCTACACCTGAATCTTTTTCAGATAGGAGGAGCAGGAAAGCAGTATGAGGAGGGAAGGAAGCTGAGACACATGCGTTTTGGTTTTAGTGGTGCTACCAGTTCCAGACATGTCATATTGACCCCCCAGTTCATCTGTAAAATGGGAATGATAGTACTTATCTCTTTTGTGAAGTGGGTAAATTGCTAATATAATGATCTCAGAGTTCAATAGGCTATAAAAAAATTGGTGGGTAATTCCATTTTTTCTTTGCCTTGATTTACTACAGGTGGCTATCTGTCAGGCTTGAGTTTCTGGGAAATTTAATGGTGTTCTTTGCTGCATTGTTTGTAGCACTGTCTGGAAATACAGGGAGTTCTTCTGCAGTGGGTTTATCAATATCCTATGCTCTAAATGTAAGTAGTAGTATAAATTTTTGCTGTTACCACATTGCATATGAAAAGAGAATTATAATGAAGTTGAGTAGGTGAATATACCGGGCGGCATCAATGACACCACATCCCTAGGGCAGAGCTTCCCTTTTAATGACATTAATTCTGGGAAGCTTATGATAAATTATTTTCCACTTTTGAATATAAATGGAATAATAATTATTAAAACATATTTAAAAATCAAGTTAATAAAAGTAGGTTTATTTTTAAGTGTTTTGTTAAACCAAAGAAGCAGTACAGTCATGTACAACTAAACTTCATATTTAATCCATTGCTCTTGTTCATTTACTGAATGTTATGTACTAATGTTTACTTAAAAGTTCAGTAAAATAATTTACTTTGTCATTGCCCTTGCAAAGGTAATATATGAGAACCACATATTTGAAGTGTGTCTTAAGTAAGATAAGTTTGATTGATGAGTTGCTAGTTAGAATAAATCTTAAGTATTATATAGACAGAAACTAAGCATCCAATTTTTTTTTAATCTTGTGATGCTCAGGAGCCAGTGTTGTCCAGATTCTCACTGTGGTAAGAGCTTCAGGAACACTGCTGACAGATTACGAATGAATAGAAATTTAAAAAAATAGAGAGACAATTATCTGTGATGGCATATCCACACCCCACCCAGGTCATCAGAGTTCCATTTGCTGTTCTTCAGAGACAGAACAATCTCCTTTATCTCATCCTGTCCTTGATGATGACAGTCAGTTTTTCACCTTCATCTGTTGTCCAACGTAGACGGTTCTTTCTTTAGTTGCAAACATTTCCAAAAGGCTGACCTTGAGAATTTGTTTGGCTCACTCTTTTCCTATAGAAGTGGGAATATTTAACCATGGAATTAGTACCATGGGGGTTTGGAACTAGGTGATCTTAGGGGTCTCTTCTAACCCAGGCCATTCTATGGTGATCCTGCCTGCAGAAGCATCCTCAATGCTTGAAGATGACAAATTTGGCAGAGGCAATAGATAGCTTCATTAGAAATCTATTGTTCTGCATTGCTGGCTTGCTTTACCTAGGGAATAGTACAATAATTGTAAACACAACATGAGCCATATATGTTTTTCCTTTCAACATTTCATACAAATTTCATCTACACACTTGCTGATGATCCTGAAGTAGTTTCCAGTATTTGGAGCTTTTACGTCAGTGCAAATTACAACAACCCTTGGGCAGTCTGAAAGCAGACCAGAAGTGCTCAGAGGAACACTGAGATCAGGGATTTTCTAACCATTGGTTCATGTGAGGTGCCAACATGTTCTGTCAATTTTTTGGTTTCTGCAATTAACCATCCAACTTATGAGCTGTTTAAGTTCTGGATAAGTTTTTGAATTAATGTGCTGTATTCTAGTAGAGTCAATTTTTTTGTTCCAATTTTTGTATCTATTTCCCCAGGTGATTCAGATTCTAAATGTTTGGGTGCGTAGAGCATGTGAAATCGAGACCAATGCAGTTTCAATTGAAAGAATTTGTGAATATGCAACAGTGGATAAAGAGGTGAGCATTCTTCCTGAATACTGAGCATTCATCTTGAATATTTCATTTCTGTGCATAGAAAATGACCAGTTAGATTGACTTTAATATTGGTGAGTGGTAATAGCAGGTAATTGTTATTAAGTATTTTCTGGGTTTTGTGGGATTTTTATTTGAGAATAATATGTATAGCTTTTTCATTACATTTATAGTAGTTTTGTAGCAGTTTTATTCCTACTTTGACCAGTGAATTTTTTGTTATCCTTTATAGCAGTGGATTTTGTAGTCAGACTAATGCAGCTGCAGCTCAGGTGAATTCTCTGTGCTATGTGCAACCAAGAGGAGCATTTGAAAAAGGGAAGAGAGGCCTGTCTGACCCATAATTCTTACTCACCTCATGTCTGGGGAGACATTTCTTTCAAATCACTTTGCCTTGGCTGTTGTGCTTTTCTGAAAGTAGTGCCCACGTCAAGCAAAGAGGAATAAAAGCCCTTGGGAGCAGGACTCTTCTATTTCTTCATTCTCTTTTAGTCTTTTCCCATGTTTATGTTTTAATTCCAGGAACCGTGGATATTGCCTAAAAGACCACCAGTGGGCTGGCCTGATAGAGGAATTATAGAGTTTGTTAACTACAAGGCTCAGTACAGGAAGGATCTTGGTTTAGCCCTGAATGGAGTTTCTTTTCAGACACAGAGTAAAGAGAAGGTACTGTATGTAATAAGAAATAAGTTAGAGGTATAAAATTCTGGTTCCCAACTTTCTACTTCAAAAATATTTCAGATAAGGAGACTCCAATACTAAATGCAGAAAGATGATGTTGAACAGGGAAGATGTTAAGTGGAGAAGAGAGTAAAGAAAAGACAAATGAGAAAATGAAAAATATTTTATAGAAATATGTAGAAATTCTTATCCCTGTAAGATACTGAAGTAATGTTTTATGAATTTGGCAGTTCTAAGGAAGAAGATCCAAATTTTAAATTAAACCTCTTGTCCACTTTGCTGAATGTTTGTGCAGAGAAATAGGCTGCCAGGTTAGTGATGATCAACATGGGGCTTGGGATCAAGGAACACCAGGTGAGACCTAGTTTTAAGTCATTGGTTTCAGCTGAGGAGTGCTGGACAAAAGGGAGAGAAAGTGGAAAGGATTCCCACTGAACCAGGCATGTGCTGTACAGCTTCTGGGAGAACTGGACTGGGAGCTGTGAAACTGAATTCACTGTACCTTATAAATCCCTATATCTATATAATTTTTCATTTAGAATATGTAACATGGAAAGTTACAGTCTCTATCATAAAACCTTCTGCTTCAGGTTGGAATTGTTGGAAGAACAGGAGCTGGTAAATCAACACTCACAAATTGCTTATTTAGAGTTCTGGAGGGATGTGAAGGCAAAATAATTATTGATGGAATTGATATATCAACTATTGGACTTCATGACCTACGTGGAAATCTTAACATTATTCCACAGGTGAGATGTGGTTGAGAGATAACTATTTATTCTTTTTTGACTAACAAGACATTCCATTTTTGGAAGAAATTATAACCTCAAAGTCCCCATGCTGCCAAGAGACAGAGGTATTAAACTCCAGTGGAATTTTGGCAATTATATGGAAGAAGTTTCAAAACATGGAGACCACGAGTATGACATTAGGTTTTATATGCTGTGTTTAGTTCAACAGTCTCACCTAGAATAGCTACACTTGGTGTTTTCAAGTCCCACCTGAGGGCAAAAATATTTTTAAATAGGTCCAACTATGTTTGAAGCCTGTAGGGAATAAAGTGTTGAATACACAAGTTATGTATTTAAATTAATCTGCTGTGATCTGTCATGTAGAGCTTACTTCTTACTTCAGAAAAGGACAGGAAACTCAAGATAAGGTCATGTATCATTAGGATTGTCTTCATGCTGGTAAACTGATTGATGTTGAAATGCTCTAGTATAAAGTAAAACCTAGGACACAAATTCAACGGTCACCTGAAGTCTTTTTTCACATTCCCTGAATGCCATTCATACAAAAATTCTTGTGAATGGATGATGTTAACATCACTTGCAATAAATTTATCTGACATTTTTCAAAGGGAGGCTTTGGTTTTTTCCTAGCCTTTTTGGAGCTTTAACCTTAGTAATATTTCCTGTGTCTCTACCCGTAGACCATGCATAGGAATTATGCTAATATTTCAACCAAAATAGCTTAGCTCTTTCCAAGAAAGAGATTATTTAAAGAAAAAACCTATAGATTCCTGCAAATCATTAGCTGCTTTTCCTTTGAGAACTATATTTGCTCAGGGGAATGGCAAATTCACCATTTTTTATATAATTTCTAATTTTGATATAGCTTTTTTGCTGTAACTATATTCTCAAAAATGAGAATCCAAGACCAAATTTGATTATGCCACAGGTCTTCAGAACACAATTCATACATATTTGGTTGTAACATTTGTCTTGTTTTAAGCAGCTAAAACTCTACAAATCTGCACAATGTCTGACAGATGTGAATTACACAGTATTTTCCCAACTGCAGTTGCAAGTCTGATTTACTGTGGATGGAGTCCAGACAACTAAACTGAGAGAGGAACCCCATAGTGCGGTGAACTTACAGGCTGGGATCAGAATAGAACTGAAAGGTGAAAAAAAGGGAGACTGAAGCTTGTGAAGAGTAGATGGAGTCTGGATTGTTGAACTGCATAGGTCAGGAGAGTGGATGAAGGTAAAAATTTGAGACAGAAACCTAAGGGCATGGCAAATACCAGAGCTGACAGTGTGCACGTAACTGCTTCAGGCCAGCCAAATACACCTCATACAGGCAGCTTTTAAGAATCACATTAAAGTACAGATTTGCAAATTACTTTAATGTTGTTCTAGTGCAAGTAACATGAAGTTTAAATGAAGAACTGCTACCGCTTCAACCATCCTGTTTGGTCACTGCGCTCCCTCGAAACTGTCACTGTTCTGTTTGCACGTAACTTGCTAGTGACTGTTGTTGGCCTCTTATGCCTGTTGGGTCACAGCCACTGTGACTGCAGTCAGTCAAGGCATCTGTTCACCATCTCTAGGAGCATTAGCTCTGTCTATAAATCTCTGCAGGTATTCTTGTTGCTGAATATGTCATCTTTCCTATAGGAAATTAAGGATATTTAACTTGGAGTCATAGCCTTCTAATTTTTTGTAACAGTGCTCATAACTGTAGTCTCCAGTGCTTCACACACTTAAGTGCAGTAATAATTCATGTGTTGTGGCAGTTGCCAGGTGCTGGGCAGGCCTTTAGTCAGCCACAGAACCGGAGCACAGAAAATGCACGAGAAATCTCCTGCCCTTTATATTTCACCTGAATGAAGAACTGAGCTCACAGAGACCACACGTGATTTTTGCCCTCCCATTCACCAGCTTCAAACTGTTAAAATTTCCCTTGCAAAGATCCATTCCCAGGATTATTTGTCTCACTCCCCTCTGTTAGTGTCAGGATTTATGACAGCATGTTTTAGGATCATGTTGGAATTGTGCATTCACATTCTGCTGCTATTTAGGACCCCATCTTGTTTTCCGGGACACTGCAGTCAAATCTGGATCCACTTGGAAAACACTCTGATCTTGAACTGTGGGAGGTGCTGGAACTGTCTGACTTAAAGGATTTTGTCCAGTCACTGCCAAAGAAGCTCCTCCATGAGATTTCAGAAGGTGGTGAAAATCTCAGGTACATAATCAAGAAAGTGCTAATGCAGTTATTTTCCAGTACTGTAATGTGTTCCTTCCAGAGAATTTACTTCAGAAGGTATCAGCATAAAAATGACACATCTCCTGTCATTCTTTGTAGAACTATTATGGTAGTGCAAGTTTCTTTGAGGTGACCAACTGGTCACAGTGGTAAAAATTCTGATGGCCTGTGCTGTATGGGAAGCCAAGGAAGTAGGTTATTTTCAGCTCAAGTATGTAAGTAAGTGTAAAGAAGGGAGGTGTGGTGTTGCAATTCATGCATCACCTCATTAGATTTGGGTAGAAAAGTGTTCATTTATTTAAATTAAAAAATAAATCAAACCAGAAAAAAACCCAACAAATTAAAAACCCACCAAAATGCAGAGAGCTTATTCTTTTGTTCTATTTGCTTAGGCAAAACGACTCAGTTTTAACTTGTAAAACATTAACCCATAGTTATGCAAGGAGGGTGACACTTGAAATAAAAGAACTCTAAAACGAGGAGACAAATGTTGAAGCTTTTAGCAGCAAAGGGGCAGGTCTTTAAATAGAGTGTGCTGAATATCAACCTGGATTTTTTTGACAGACCATTTTCAGGAGGACATTTCTAGAAGGCACATACTACAGCTAACATACAGAAGTATACAAACTTTTACACTGAACATTACTAACAAGTGGTTCAGCATTCAATCGGGCTCATTCAGAGTGCCCACTATAATGTGAATATAGAAACTGAAGACAAGACTAGATTTAAGATTCAAAGTTCAACCATGGGTGTTGAAGAGTCCTACCTTAACTACTATTGATATGCTGAGCAAGAAGAAAGAAAATTCCAAAGCAGGATGAACACATTTCAGTAGTCTTTCCAGAAGCATAAGGTGTTGTTAGGAAAGAAGTACAGACGGGCTCCACAGTAATCTCAGCTTTATCTTGGGCTCCCTTTCCTCCATGTGCCTGACTTGTCCTTCTCAAATGTATTTTTAACAGTGTTGGGCAGAGACAGCTGGTCTGTCTGGCCCGTGCTTTGCTACGAAAGACAAAAATCCTGGTCCTTGATGAGGCGACAGCTTCTGTTGACATGGAAACAGATAACTTCGTGCAGTCCACCATCAAAAAAGAGTTTCACAACTGCACGGTGTTAACTATAGCCCACAGGTTACACACAGTCATGGATTCAAAGAGGTAAGTAAGTTTTGATAAGCCATTTGAAAAATAAATTACTTCCTTGAAATGCATTCCCATAATCCAGAGGTACCTGTACTAGGACCAGAAAATGTGGCTGAAGAGCTGATTTTTTCTTCTGTAATCCTTCTGCTCTTGTATTGTAGAGTGCTTGTTCTGGATGCAGGAAGGATTCTAGAGTATGATACACCACAGAATTTGTTACAACGAAAAGGTGCCTTTTCTGAAATGGTTGCAGAGGCTGGGGTAAGAAGATAGAGAAAACTAATGAGTGAATTCTTAAGGAACGCTCAAGGGATCTCTGGAATTCCATACATATAGGTGCAATATTTTATATTCTATATAAAACAACTAGCTTACTCAAGAGCTCCTCGCAGCATTGCTATTTACTACAGCTACAATATTGATCAGGTTTCTTATAAAACTTTCAGATTTTATACAAATCATTTGTTTTTATCATTTTGGCACTGGGACAACATAATGAAGCAGAGATTTTCATGGCATTTGTTAAAACAGTTGCATTAGGAAAGACTGATTGAAAAATAAATCTTGCTGTTCACATGCTGGTCTTAATTAACTTGAACTAAGTTGCTCTGACATTATGCTCATTTAATTAATAATTTTTATTATGATTATACATTCAGGAAAAGAAAACTGCTTGTTGAGTGAACACAGAGACAGACGGCACTTGGGACTGATTTTTAGGATATGCGCATTCCCATGTACACTTAGGTAGTGCTTGAGGCAATAAATGTGCCCCATTAAGTCAGTTTTAGTTTTGTGATTTCTGAAAAACTGAAAACCGCATCTTAGATATCTGAGCATTACAAAATCCCATTGTGAAAGAATCCCAAAAGATGCAGTCAGGTGGAGCTGCCTCTTTGCTAGTAAATATTAATGTAAACCTCCATACTAATTACAGCAGCAGGACAGGTTATGTACACTTACTTGAAGTGTCAGCTAAATGTACCTGCTTCTGTAGGCCACATAAATAGTAATTTCCATTTTTATTGCAGTTCCTGAAGCTCTTGAACTTTAATATCAACACAACCAATGTAATCAATCTTCTCTTAAGATAAGATCCCTGTCAACTGCTTAAAAAACCCCAACAAACTGAATTAAGTTCCTGGCTACAGCCCTATTACATTTGTTTAACACTGACACCTGGTTTGTATCAAGTACAATCTTAATTTCTTGCCTAATAGAAAGTTTTTGGGCACATAGGCCCAAGGGGAGGTGGCCTTCAGTACCTCAGGGACTAATCCCTTTTGCAAGGTCCAGAGAAAACAGTCTGAGGAGAGGCATCAGTACATGGTAATTTTTACTTTATTTACTTTTATTTGTGGGGAGGAGGGTTTTCTGTGTTTACTGCCAGGCCAACATAACCTTTCAGCTTCCAGATACCTTCAGACTGCAGCTGGGAGAGCTGCAGACTGAACAATGGCAAAGTCTGAGAGAAAAGAAAATGCTGGACTCGTGTCAGCAAAGCCAGATAGGCATTCCTTCTCATTCAGCAAGCTCTACCACTCACATTTGACTGTAACTTCAGAAAGGGGGGGTGCAGTGGAAACAGAAACAGCAGCTCCTGGTGTGTTTCCATGCAGCAACAGTTTACCAAAGCAAGCCCCCTAAAAGGCTTAAGATGTGCAGGGAAAGGCACTTTTGTCTTAAGCACATCAGCCAGGGTCTGTAGCCTTTCCTTTCCTCACACCCCTGATGTTGGAGACTCACTCTGGGAAGCCAGGAAGGGCCACTTGGCTGAGTTCAGAACTGACTCAACCCACCAAACACCAGGGCACCAGCCGGCATAAACAAAGCCATGTGGTAGCTCTGCCGCTCGGCACACGCCTCACCCCCCTGACCTTCCTCCTCCAAACAGGAATTCCTTGAGCCTCCTTGGTATTTGGGGATCGAGTTCCAGTCTTGGCCTGTGGGACCACTCATAGGAAGAGTGGGAAAGGCAGGGGACCAGAACAGACCTGAAGAATGAGGCTCATAAGGGGCCAGGACTCTGGCATTCCTTTTCACAGGAAGGAGCATGGAGCAGAACCCACTTATGCTCTGCTCCCACTTCATTCCCCACAGCGTTCAAAAATCCCACATGCATCACCCTCTCAGGAGCTGCTTCCCTCAGCCCTGCTTGTTGCCCCTGCTCTACACTTTCCTGGCAGTATCACAGGAGAAACTGGGAAGAAGTTGAGCAGGAAAGAAGTGAAAGAAGACATATCCAAGGGATAGAAATTGCTTTTATTAAAAACATTCTAAAATGTTATTTATAAAATGCATTTCATCATCTGCACTGGGAAACAATTTAGGAACACACAATTGTTGAGGCCTCTTGATGCTTCCAGAATTTCAACTCGCTAAACAAGCCTTAGCTAGAGAAATTTGTTACACACCTACCACCACAGACAACCATAAGAATTAGAGAAAGATTTCAGCCTTGAAGTATCAACTTTTTTTACAGAGAGACTTTTGATAAGCAGGCCATGTGCATACCTGGAAATATCCACTTAGTGCAGTGGACTAGTCTTTAAAATTCAATTGTTTGTGTTGAAATACAGTATCAAAAGATACAAAATAAATAATTCAGAAAATTTAATAAATAAGGATGCATTGTGATATCCAATGTACACAGTAACTTCTCTACTAAAAAATACAACCTGTATAGGAATCTGAATAAATACCCTTTGTGAATTTTTTTTACAAGTAAACAACCTGCCCTTCCCTTCCAGTTCCCAGATTAACACTGAAGGAGATTTAGCTCCCCCAGCGTGAAGGAGGATGTGAAAGAAAAAAGTACTTCATTTATTTTCCTTGAGAGTTTTAACAGCTCCTACCTAGCTTGTCCCAAAACTGCAAAAGCTTTTAATCGTTTAACTTCACTGTGATGGGGTTCTGTTTCTATACAGGTCTGCTTGTTTTACACAGTGCAGTAAAGACATGAAGACCAAAGTCCTACTGTAACTCCAGTGGATTTTGAGATGAATTTCCAGCAAGGCAGAAGGAAAGGCCACAATGACTCTGAAGACATTGGTACAGATGTTGAACACACACATTTATATCTGCAAAGCAAAGGCCCCAACAGCAACTGAGGATTGTACTGTATATTGGCATTCATCCATGGTGTCACTGAAGAGGCACTTCTTTCACTTCAGGAGTTTTACTTACTGGAAGTTCCATACAGACTTAGTTGGGGTCACTTTCAAAGAGGCACAAAGGAAAAAAATAATCCTCAAATAAAAAAATCACTTTGGTTTTCAACTCAGGGAAATTAAACAGATGTTAGTGGTACTTTGGGAATCCTCTGTCAAGTTAAACAACGCTGATGGAATGGCTGTGTGCAACTATGATTCAATTTAAGAGGTTTTTAATTGGATTACTTCAAAGATGCATTTAGACAATAGCTATGCAAACAGCTGAATCAGCACAACTGATTATGGCACTGCCACAAATCAGGCCTAATGCCAGGAGAGTAATAAGCCTATTTTAATATAGTCACAGGTTAAAACAGTAAATCTAAGCCCCACACTTTATCTTAGCAAGGTTAATACAAACAAATCATTCTGGAAAAGGCAAGAAAATCCTTAAAACCACCTTTTACTAGAGTTTACCTGATGAAGACTGGGGTGGTGGATGTTGAAACCAGTCTTAGCTGAATGACATGCAGTCATTCAGCTAACTTAGAAAGTTCCATGCAGATAACAGAATTCTACTAGTGTTTGATTATTGCTTAATCCCTCCAAAGAGAGAACTGTCACCAATTCAGGTTTTTTTTCAGATCAGTAACTTTGTTATCCTCACACATTTTCAAGATATCTGGATAGCGACCTATTTGCCTAGAAGAGAGTCCTAAGAAATGCCACCTCAAACCCTGAGTTACACACCCTGCTTCTTTCCCAACAGGACAGCTACAACCTCTGTTCAGTTTAGAGTGGAGATATGACAAAACTTAAACCATGTAAGAGCTAAAAAGCACAAAGTAGTTGGGTCAATTTTCATTTACTAGGACTACAGGAACTACATTTCATCCAGGCCATCCCTTCTGTCCCACACTTTCTCCCCAAGGACAGTATGGCTCAGGGTACTTCAGGGAGAACATGCCACACACTTGTAAATGCACAACGATGAAATTCGTGTTGGACAAACTCAAGGGAAGACAGGCAGGTGTGGCTTCAAGATACATGAAATCATGGCAGTTTTAAAATAAGGCAGAGGCAAGTATGAATATTTGGCAATATACCCTCGTTCTCTGTGGAGAACATCAGTGGTAAAACAGCAGCACCTGCGTTTAACCATCACAGCCAGGTCAGGAATGAAGCCCTTGGAGACCAAGTAACTGCACTGGCAAGAGCTACATTTTCAATAAGGTTTCCTAAACATGGGACAATTTGCCACAGAGCCTCAGCAATACCATTATGCTGTTATGAACAGCAGAAGAATCAAGTGAATGCCTCAGTCTCATTTAAGCTGCAAGATGCCTTTTGGAAAGGTGCTTAAATGCTCAAATGGCTCAATCTAAGAAATAAGTGTAAGCTGAACACTGTCAATGCTCTGTGCGTTAACGCTGCTTCACAGTCCTTCCAAGTAAATACAGTGGACCCAGGAATACCTCAGTACCACATCATCTCAAACCTTTGGTCACATTCCCTTTATACTTTAAACACACACCACTCAGGATTTGCTAATAAAATTTAGCAAGAAAATGTGGGTGTGTCATCACTGGCATTTTCATCATTTTCATCCAATATCCCATCTCCAAGTAAACACAGCACACTTCAGAACTCGTTTGTACCTTTAAAGTAACATCAAGCTTTAGCACAGGTAGGTGTCCAGTAACACCTAACTGGAACAGGTGAAAATTGAATAGAATGCGGCTAAGATTAGGTTCCATTGCCAGTCAGATAAGTATGGATCCTTTTGGAGAGCTGGAATGCAACTGGGAAGAGTTTCTTTTCAGTTAAAATTAGTCTTCCGTAAATGCTTGTTAGGGATTTCTATAGCACTGACTTGGAGAGGCCAGGACCCAGCAAGAATTCCTGCTTGGATGGCTACGCCCGTTACAACTGCCAGGTCAGGATCTACTGAGGTGTTGGGTTCCTTTCCAAAGAAGTCCCGAATAACTTTACGTATTTTGGGAATCCGTGTGGAGCCTCCGACTAACACAATCTCATCCACTTCTGCTTTGTGAAGGTGGCCTTCCTGCAACACTTGTTCAACAGGCACAAGAATCTTCTCAAAAAGGTCCTCATTTAACATCTCAAACAGCTTCCGAGAGATTTCTGTTTCAAAGACAACTTCGACAAAGTTGTCCTCTACTTTAGAAGTGTCTCCAGGCTTTTTCAGGTCTTTTGTGTTCTGTGAGGCCTCGTCTTTTAGCGCACTGTTTGTTTTTACCTGGCTTTTTGCAAGTTCTTTTGTAAGCCTGTTTGCTGGCAGAGTCAAGAGCACCCTCAGTGTAGCTGCCTCATGGACAGTCAGGTTTAATTTAACTGCTTCCACGGCCTGTCTGAGGCGGTGAATCTCCTCCTTTTGTGTTGGCAGAGAACCGTACGTTTGACGGAGCTGATCATATAAATACACCATCAACCTCTGATTGAAATCCTGTCCTCCAAGTTTGTTGTTACCTGAAAGATCAGAATAGAAGGCATCAGACAGAGCAACTTCAAAGCCTCAGAAAGTAACGCACTGCTTCTCTTTCACTGGGAGATGATGCTCAAGGGTCAGAACAGAAGGACCACAAGCACATGAGCTCCCAGAGCTGTGACAATAGACAAAATTGTTGTCTACTGAACACATGATGGATAATAATTTCCACTGTTTTGTTTTGACTGAAAACAGTAACTCAGTGGACCTCTGTCTAATTAAATCAGAGTGAAGCTGCTGAATCTTTCTTGCTGTTCCACTCTAACTGGACTGAGCAGCAGCAGCAGCTCACATCAGAAGTTGCTCTCTGAAGGCAACACAGGCAGCTGGCACTGCACCGCAGAGCTGTGTGCATGCAGGCCAGGTGAAGCACAGCTGTGTCTTTGCTACAGTCTGACCTAACACTGCTGCCAGAACTCTGTGCCCAGTGATGAATCATTCATGTACCAATCACAAAACTTCTGGGTTAACAGCCCAGCCCGTGCGTTCCCAAACCCTGCTCAACTGAACTGGCACCAAACACAAGGCAAGGATGCACCAAAGCACTGGTCAGTGATTTGCCAAGTATTCCCAGTTTGAACATGGGTGAGAGAAAGATTTTTAACAACCTCAGCCCCCCAAAAGTCCAGTTGAAGTAACTGTAATATGCACCAGCACTTTATTAGTTGGCACAACAGTTAACAGCCATGGATAAAATGAAACCAAAACTTACCCCTCTGGGTCAGCCAAAAGCTGTGACTCTGTGGTCTCAATTGCTGAAACCTAATTTTGCATGAAAATCAGCTGAGAATGCATTGGGAAAACACTCTGTGACATGGTTGGTATGTTTTAAAAAGCCCCTCCAAGGGCAACTTCAGGTGCACCTTGCCTCCCACTCCTTGAGAAACAAAAGCATTTTTCTCACCCGCCATGGCTCGTGTGATGAACATCCCTCCCATCTTGTTCAACAGAGACACGTCCAAAGTTCCTCCACCCAAATCCACCACCAGAACATTAAACACATCAGCTTTGTGGAGTCCATAAGCCATAGCAGCAGCTGTGGGCTCATTGATTACTCGCAAAACGCTGAGCCCTACGAAGAGCAGAGACAACAAGCAACACTCAGGTACACTTCAGAAAACTGCAGTTCTTACATCAGAATGACATCTGCCATTACTTGTTGGGGTTTTTTAACCACACTCACCTTAAGTAAAGTATCAGATCTAAAGGAAGTAATTTTCTAAGCAGTAATATCCAATGAACTCTTTTCCTTATTTAATCCTAAAATAGTACTGCTTCAGCATCAGGGCGAAATCACGAACCACGATTTGCCCAAACACACTGCTTCCAGAGAAACCTTGCTAAGGATATTTATTTCATGCATTCTATTTCTCTTTAAATTATTGTCCAAGGGTGCTCTATATAGTCTCCCTATTTGGAGATTATCAAAAAGACTGTTTTCCCTGAAGTAAAACAAACTTCTTCCAGCCATCTATGTCTGCATTAGCCAGCTGCACCTGTTGGTACTCAGAAGTTCTCAGCTGTTCCTCACAATAAATCCATTCTAAGCTTATCTGTCACTTAGTCACTGTTTCTATATGCTCCACAAAGACCTTACTGTTAGTGAAACAGAGCTGAAGGTCTCCAAGAAAAACTCTGGAATAGAGAGACATCACCTGCAAGGTTAGCTGCTTTAATGGTAGAATTCCGCTGCCTTTCATCAAACTCTGCTGGCACGGAGATGACTGCCTTGGAAATGGACATGCCAAGGTCGGCTTCTGCCATTTTCTTCAGTTTCAGCAGCAGCTTAGAGCCAATGCGCTCTGGAGTGATGTGAAAGGTTTCATTAGCTGTCACAGAAAATTCAGCTAATCCATTGTTGTTGACAATCTAGAAGGATAAAGCGACACAACCCCCAAGTGAGAAATCTTTTTCCTATGCTCCCCCACCCTGCTCCCACCAAATGTTTTATTTGCATGTAGTCTCATTTTTCTGGAAAAGTTTAAATGTGCTTTCGCCATTTCTGGATCACTCTTATTCCTTCATTAGGAGGATTATGCAAAACATGCCACTTAAGGGGTCCAAGTACATCCAAACAAGTGACACCCACTGTGCCCCAGTAAAACATCAAAAAAAAAGTTAAGACCTAGAAACTGTGCAATCAACTTCCAACGCCACATTCAAAGACAGAAGGGATGCTTTTTTAATCATTAGGTTACCTTTCAGGTTCCTCAAAGGAAACAAACAGCTCGGTACTGGAACAGCTTCTTTTAACAATATTAAAAAATTAAAAAGACCTCAAAGACCACTTTCAGTACATGAAATTTCTTATTTTTTCAACTAATTCTGCACCATGATCATATAATGCAGGTTAGGGTTTTTTTAAAGCAAGTTTCAAGTTCTCCTGCTGGTCAAGTAAGTAGTAAAGTGCTGAAGGAAAAAACACACTAGGACAGAGAAGATGGGGATTTTAAACTTTTTTGGGTTTGTTTTTTTGTTTTCTTTTTACAGGGAGGCTTGTTGATTTTTGTTTGTGTTTTTATTTTAAAATTTCAGGGAGAAGTAAAGTTTCAGCAAAGCACAGTGAGCAATTCAAGTTGAAATTTATCCTTTCAGAGAAGGAACTGGAAGGTTACCCAGAAACACATTTCTGAGTAGAAAAACACAGGGTCCTCTGGAAAATCATTATCAGCTCTCATGCAGAGGTACACAACTTCCGCAACCATTTCCTTCCTCTCTCCAGATACCTCTTATGGTTTTCAAGCATATCAGATTGAGCCAAATGACTTGAGGTCTGACAAGCCAACCATCCCCACAAATTTCAAGTGTCATAGAATTGGGTTGGAGAGGACCAGGGTAATCTAGGTCAACATCCCCTGCCATGGGCAGGAAAACCTTCCACTAGACCAGGTTGCTTACATCTCCATCCAGCCTGGCCCTAAACACTTCCAGGGATGGGGCAGCCACAGCTTTTCCTGTTGCAGTGCCTCATCACCCTCACAGTAAAGAACTTTTTTCCTAATATCTAATCTAAACCTACTCTCCGTCAGTTTAACATCATTCCCCCTTGTCCTGTCACTCCAGGCCTTTGTAAATAGTCTCTCTCCATCTTTCTCGTGGGATCCCTTCAGATGTTGGAAGGCCACAATTAGTTCACCCTGAAGCCTTCTCTGTTCCAGCCCAAACAATCCCAATTCTCTCAGCCTTTCCTCATGGCAGAGCTTGGTGGCCTCCTCTGGCCTGGCTCCAACAGCTCCATGTCCTTCCTGTGCTGGGACCCCAGGGCTGGATGCAGCACTGCAGGTGGGGTCTCAGCAGAGGGGGCAGAGGGGCAGAATCCCCTCCCTGCCCTGCTGCCCACGGGGCTTTGGATGCAGCCCAGCACACGGGGGGTTCTGGGCTCCCAGGGCACACGGCCGGGGCATGTCCAGCCTCTCACCCACCAGCACCCCCAAGTCCTTCTCCCAGGGCTGCTCTGGATCTGTTCATGCCCAGCCCAGGCTGTGTCCTGCACCTTACTGCTTGGAGGGATCTGAAGGTGGTGGCTGCTTACCTTAAAGGGATACCTGCTGCTTTCACTCCGCAGTTCTTCTGAAGTGAAGATCTTCCCAATGAATCTCTTGGCATCATATATGGTGTTCTGAGGATTGGCATCAGCCAGTTCCAGGCCTTCATAGCCCACATGCACCCCTGTGTCTGTGAAGGAGACGACACTGGGGATGCTGCTGTGCCCGTTCTCGTCTGCGATGACCTTCACGTCCCCGGTGCCAGGCAGGAAGACGCCGACGGAGCAGTAGGTGGTGCCGAGGTCGATCCCGATCACTCTGGGGGTGGGCATGGGCAGATACTGCTGCGCCAGGTAGCTGGCTAAGAGCAGGGCCAGCACGGCGGAGCCTGGAACACAGCGTTGGGAACAGCAGGGTTAGAGGATCTACTCTGCAAACCTACGAGCAAGTGACACGGTGTGACACACTGCACCTCCTGCAGTTTTATTTCACACTCTGGAGCCTGTTTAGATACCTAATTAGTTTTTAATTTCTTTCTCAACAGAGAGTGGCTAGAAGTCAAGAATCTTAGGCATTAAATATTAAACTGATTAAGGAAAAAAAGCCCCAGAGACGGCCAAGCCAAAAATATCACCACACTGTAATAATCCTGTTTCTCTCTGCATGTTACTGCAATAACACAGGCTAATTAGTACTTCTGGGGGAGTTCTCTATGAATGACCCTGAAAGGACATTGAATTAATGGGGCTGCACAAAATTACAGTGAAATGACAAGCTCTCAATTCCAACACCTCCAGCTTCACCAGAACTCTAAAAATAAGGAGAGAAAAACCCATGCTAACTCACGCTGTTTCAGCCATAGCTCCTAAAAAAGCATCTTCCCACACCTCTGAATCTTTTCTATACCTTGAAATCAAAGGGTAGACCAGTTTAAGTGCAGAAGAGTTCATTGTTTGGTTGATTTTCTCTTAACTTTACTTATAATTAACAGACAGAGCAAGAAACCCAAAAGTCTAGCATCAAATAATGCTTCAGATGATTAACAGAAAAAAGCACCAACAAACAAAATCTCAACAAGAAATGTAAATAGGTTAGATTTCAAAGAGTGGGTTATCTCTTTTTTTCCCAGCAGGGAAGGGTGGGCCAGAAAGCCCTGGCTTGCTCTGGGCTGCAAATCTTCCCAGGCATTTCTGAGCAATGTGCCACTGAGCACTTTGGCTTTCACAGAATCCCACAATGGGTCAGGTTGGAAAGGACCACAGTGGGTCATCTGGTCCAACCCCCCTGCTCAGGCAGAGTCATCCCAGAGCACACGGCACAGGATTGTGTCCAGACACTTCTGGAATATCTCCAGTAAGAGAGACTCCACGCCCTCTCTGGGTGATCTGTTCCAGTGCCCGGTCACTGCACAGGAAAGCTCTTCCGCATATTCAGGTGGAACTTCCTGGGCATCAATTTCTGCCCATGGCCTCTCGTCCCATTGCTGGGCACCACCGAGCAGAGCCTGGTCCGGCTCTGACCCCTCCCTGCAGACACTGAAAGACATGGATGGGATCCCCTCTCAGTCGTCTCCTCTCAAGGCTGAACAGCCCCGGCCCCCTCAGCCTTTCCTTCTAAAAGGTCCAGTCCCCTCATCATCTTTGTTGTCCTCCGCTGGACCCGCTCCGTATCTCTCCTCTACAGAGGAGCCCAGAACTGGACACAGCGGAACACACCGAGCACGGGAAGCCCGTGCCACCCTGGAGAGCCAACCCGGGCCGACAGAAAGACGCGAGAGCGGAAGCAAAACCCCCCACAACCCCCAGACCCCCCAGCCCAGCCGCGCCCCCGCCTCACCCAGCACAGCCATCTGCCCCGCCATGTCTGCCCGTGGCTCCTGCTGCTGACGGCTCTTTCCGGGCCGCGCGGAGCACGCCGGAAACGGTAGTACGCGTATCCCGCCCACCCGCCTCGCGTCAGCTGCTGCTGGAGGCGAGAAAACCACTACTCCCAGCGTGCATCGCGGCGCGGCCGGTTCCGGAGGGTACCAGCCAATGGGCGGGGAGGAGCGTTACCCGTTAGCAGCGGAGGCGGTGTGTACCCTCTCAGAGGCGCATGCGCAGGCCCGGGCGGGGCGGGGCGGTCGCGGTCGCTACTGGGAGCGGTAGTCCCGGGCCCCCCCGCCATGGTGCCCTGCGGCCTCCCGCCGGCGTGAGGCGTCAGAGACCGCGGCTGTGGCAGTGCCGGAGCGGTATATCTGCTTTATCCGCCTCAGTTTTCAGCTAGGAGGCACCGCCGAGTTCCCTCCTCTGCAAGCGTTTCGAGAGAGCCTGGCCGCGGTGTCTTTTACACGGACAAGAGCCAGGTTCAGAAAGGAGACGTTTATTCGGTGCGGGGTGCAAGGCAGAAGCTTTCCACAAATCAAGCGCACCGAGTCTCAAAACTTTACACTAAATATGCATTTCAGCGAACAAAGGAATCACAGTTCACTGGCTACAAGCTACGTAGTTCTCTTATTAATCAGAACACTACCTTCTCTTGGTTAAATGATTCTGTCGCGTCCTGTGCTAATTATCCACGTGTTCAGTCTTCTCCCCTTTGGAGCCATTGGGCTTCTTGAGTCGGTGGTCCACGAGCCTGGGGCCACAATCCCGCAGCCAGACGTGAACTGGCACCGATGCCTTACATTGCGGAGGGCACGGAGGGCACGGGGACCTGTGGCACCAGCCAGATGACAGGACACACAGCAGGTGACCAGGGACAGCCAGGGGACACAGCGGGAGACCAGAGGCAGCCAGGTGACCAGAGACACTGCAGGCGACAGAGCAGGAGGTAAGAGACAGGACAGAAACGCCAGGAAGACCCCAGACTCTGCAGTAAAAGCCCAGGTGGTCCTTTGTTCAGGGCCCCTCCTCTGAGGCTGTGAGGCCTCTTTCACTGATAAAGCTGGACCCTGTTGCATAACCCCCTCCTCATTCTCTGTTACTCTCTGGGCAAATTGTTAACTATTTCTGACTCTTGAGATGTCAGCATCACTCTCTTACCCCACATCTAGAGAGCGCACTAAGGTCTCCTGTGCTGAAGGTACACTTTCCCCTTTAAAAACATTTGACCTCCTCTCCCTGAAGCTCTCCGATGCATTTTTGCAACCTACTGGTGTTCTTTCAGTGCCACTGCCACGGCAGCTTTTACCTCTTTTATGTCAATGGTGAGGGGAGATTTCCATCTTGCCCACCTGGCATTCAGACAAGTAAGAAGAATGCAGGTGAAACCTGTCCCTCTGATGCATCCTGGAGGGGCAGAATTGGTAATCACTCCAAGGAATGCAGTGTGAAGTACAGTGTGGGTTTGCTTCTCATCAGTTGTCCCTCTGCTCTGCTCTGCTCTCATAAGGAGTAAGGGATTTTCAGGTTCTTGCAGAGCAGGTTTCTGTTTCAGGCAGAAATTAATTGTGAGAATCTGGTGTTTCCTTCATATAGTTTAAGTTAGAAGCTTTTTCATAGAAAATACTCATAGATGAAGAGCTGGGAGCAAATAGCGTAGTGGAAGAAAAGTTAGACTAAGTCCTATTGCAGTTACCATCTCCAGCATCTCTGTTTCTCCTAAGTGATGGAAAGACACATAACCCAAAAGTAATTCCCAGAGGATTACTTCTTAAAAGCTTCTTCTATGTGCAAAGAAAGTGGCACCACTTTAACTTAATAGTAAAAAATGTATTCATCCTCCACTTGTGGTTGACATATAGTGATGTGCTTCATTCTCAGCATGAGAAGGTGGAAACTCTTTGGAAAGGGAAGAGAAGGTTAAACCATTCACCCTCCATAATGACTCATGATCTGACTGTTTACTAATTACTTAGATAACTTAATTTATTTTCTTAATTCCTTTTGGATACTTTAATCATGTTTCTTGAAGTGGGACCATTGTAATTGTACTCATTCTTAAGTGGAAGAAAACTCATAATCATTGTTTACAGTATTTCTTCATCCCTGTAACTCATGAGCAGGCACTTTGTGTTTTATGCCACTGTCAGTGGATGGTGAGCAGAACGAAGGGTTTAGGGCAAACAGGGCACACAATCAAACTGGATTTTGCCCATGATTTTGATATTTAATAGCGACCTTTTTTAATACATAGGGACCATCTGAAATATGACACTGCAGAGTGCAGATATGTAGGGATGTGTTCTAAAAAATACTGATACACTCCCCTCATTTTACAGATTTCTTCCTTTTCTGAAGCATAGGCCAGTCTTTGGATTTTGTCCTTGAGGTTAAACCTCTGAAAGACTTTGGGATCACTTGATACAATACCTGCTGAAGGACAGACCTCAAGTGCCCTTTCCTCTATAATTTCCATTCTATTTCTCCAAAGCAAAGCTGCTTAATGAATTCCATGTGTCAGTCAAGGCCTCCCCACCTGACTGACTCCCTGGAGACCTGGCTGTTCCCTGCAGGATTACACAGCACGGGCCACCTGCCTGGGAGTCAAACCAAGGGGAGCATCTCAGCAGGCTTTCTGCCCTGCAGCAAAGCTCTGCCATGCCAGAAGCTTCTGCAGAAGCCTCTGACTCCCCTGTAGCTGTTTTGGGCTGCTGCAGAGTTTGAAGGCTCAGTCTACCACATGTATTCTGTAGTCCCTTGAAGGCAACATGTGGTCTTCAGCAGCTGTGCTTAGGTGAAGTCCAGAAGTGCCTAATTCTTTCCCTTGAAATCTTTTCCATGACCCATTAGGACCTGCTCATGGATAGTCCTGGACTCTGCACAGAGATGCCAGACTTGTCTTGCATCTGCGAAATAGGCAGAATTAATCCTAGTGATCTTGCCCTTGTGTTTTTGGGCATTCCCACAGTGTCTTTTGTATCAGCTTTTTTTACCTACCCTTGTGGGAGGGAGACCTGTCTCCATTTTCTTCCATTCTCTGAGGGAGCGCTACACTCAGGAATGGGTTGTTCAGGAGCAGAAGGGAACATTCAGTGTTTCTGGAGAAAACAGCTTGATTTTGCACAGAATAATTCAATATTCATTGGACAATAGAGGGAGAGTCTTATTTGACTGGGAGAGAAAGCTATGGGTGGCCCCTGCCCCACGTACTGCCTCATGGGGAAAGCATAAATGTGGTTAGGTGCAGACACTGGAAGGCCGGTCTTTGTTTTCCTGGAATGCTGTGCTTTTGCCACTTCCCTGTAGCAGCAGGCAGGGCACGTACTCCATGGTGAGCACCCTCACCTGAGGGTGGGCAGTGCAAGTTCAGAGCTGCACAACTCCTTTGCAAAAGCTGTGATAAAGCTCCCCTGGATGCCCCTGAGTGAGGGGGCACGAGGTGCTGTGGTGCCACGGGCTGCTAGTCCTGACCAGCCTGTGCTGGCTGCTTGCCTTGGATACCTGGGCCGGGCCACACCAGGTGGGCCTTGGCCAGCACGCACCGGGGCTTCGACACCCGCCTGCCTCTGGCGTGAGTGTAAAGGGGCTGTGCAGCCAGCTCCCTCCGAGGGGCTGGGCAAATGCTTGTTTATCCTTCTTAGTGCATCTGTTCACTCTGGTAGTAAGCTGTTTATAACATTTCAAACGTTTTTCAGGGATTAATTTCCTTCAAGGGGCTGTTCTTTTCCCCTGGTGCTTTGATAGGTGGAGGTAAACATGTTTTTGTCTGCAAGTAGCTTGAGGGAGAGAGTTGTTCTTACGATGTAAGAGCAGAGGCTGGTTTTAAAACAATCTCCCATCAGATGTGAACTGGTGTCTGCAGGAAAAATGCTGCTACACTGGGGAGTATCGCTCAAACCCTACACCTGTGATGTGCTAAACACAGTTCAAGCATTCGGTATGCGTGGAATAAAATACAGCTTGTTTTCATTTGCAGGATGCTTTGCATCAGCTGTATCCTTGCATTTGGAGAAAAAGGAATTGAGTTGCAAAGCATCCTCTTTTCTGCTGTTGTACAAAACAGGGTTTCCTCTTTCTAGGATTTACTCGGTGAGTGCTTTCTGCATTGTCTCAGTCATTTCAAAGCCAGTTCTAAAACTGAAACACGGGGTGGTGGGATATGGTCAAAACACACTGTGATCCCATCAACCTAGGATGATCAATCTGTGTTTTCCCACTATGAACGAGGAAGGGAAAGAGGGATTGAGATCCACTTTATAGGCGGAGAGTAGAATCAGTGTCTCTCTGAGAAGGGAGGTGATTGATGCTACGAGTTTAGGAGATGCTAGAATCTGAAATCTCGTTTTCAGTTTTTATCTTAGATAACAGTGCCTTAGTGCGAGCACGTTGTCAAAATTGCAGAGGTCACTGATAGTTCCTTTCCCTAATTAAAACATTGATCTTCTCCTGCTGTATATGCTTGGGGAAGGGAAGGATTTCACCAGTGCCCAGCCTTCCTCTGACAGTTCAGTGTCAGGCAGCTGGATAGAGGAGCATAGCCTTCAATTAAGATGCAAAAGTTTCCATTAAAATTCCAGCATATAGCCTAAAGATTTCTGGCTCCTGTTGAGTGGCTGACTGGCCATGGCTGGGCAGGGATGTGCTGAATTCTCCATTAGCCACAAACTCGCTCCCCAGCCAGAGGCAGCAGGAGCAGCTCAGGGCTGCTCCAGGGATCCACAGCCCCGGAGAGCTGAACCACGAGGTGTGGGAAGAGTGCAAGGAGCTCCCAGCAGATGTCTCTACCATGCAGCATTCCTTCCCCAGATCGCTTTCGGTGTCTGACAGATACCTGCAGATTCATATAAAGCATATTAACCCTTAGCAACAGTTATCCAAAGTCTTGTAAAGGCGTAAGTCATGAAAACAGTGCCACATTTTTTGTTACAGTTTATTTAATTGGTTTAACATACCCATTTCACCGAACCCTCATGAAATAATTTTGAGGTTAACAATGAAATTACTATTTCCCCTTTCATGAATACAATTGCAGTGATGCCAGTACAATGTAACCCAGTAGATGTCTAAGAAAAACAATCTGGAAGAGAAAAGAGATTTTTCACAGATTTTTTTCTCTCTCCCACTTTTCGACTTGTATTTCAGTTGGTCTGCATGCTGATACAGCTTTCTGTGGTGTGAAAAATAATCATAAAAACCAGAGACTTTTTATTGGAGAGGCAAAGCAGTTTGGCACTTATTGGTCTGGTAACTGTAAGTTTCTCTTCCTGCTTGACCATGGTCAAGTGGGTTGGTGTTGCAAGGCTGAAAGGCAGCTGTGAGATTGGCTGAATTCTCCCCAGCCACAGCAGCCTGGGGTAGTGGGCCTGAATTGTGGGCTTGTCTTGGATTCGAGCTGGTGTATGGAACGCATCATCCACCTTCTGCTCAGCTTGGGTGTCCTGTGTGGGAGCAGGGAGAGTGGTACTGCACGGGGTGACAGGAAAAGTGATTGCTCATACCGGTGTTTGCAGCACCTTGCTGTATGAAGGGCTGCAGAGCTCAAGGATGGGATGGCTGGGAGTCTCATCATCTGCACCAATCATCAGGGTGATAATGATAATGAACAAGAGTCCCAGCAGTCTCCCAAGAGGCCACTTTACCTCATTCATGTTGTTGCTGTGTATATGAAATCCATACAGATGTCAGTCAGGCTTGTCAATTTGGTCTATTGTAAATGACAACAAAAGGATAAACACAAGAATGCACTCAAATATAGCTGCCTGAACAGCGAGCTCCCCAGACAAAGGAGAAGTTTTGCAATATATGTGGATAGAGAAAAGTCCTGTTTTTCCTTTCTTTTGTGGAGTATTGAGGCTGAAGCATCAGAGTATCTGTTTTACATTTGTTCTTTTCCCGGAGGTATCACATACACTACCTGAGTGGGTTTGTACACTGGATAAGAACTTTTGGGCCTTTACTGTGAATCTTTTGACTGGCACAGATGATCTATTTCAGTCATCACTTAGAAGCAGTGTTACAGTACTTCAGGAGCGACTATGTGCTGCCTATTTCCCTAGAAGACCTAGTTCTCTGACCCATATTGTTTCCAATCCCGGAAGAAATAATAGGTAAGAGCATGTATTCCTCTTTACACTGTCTGAAGCAAAGGAACACTGAAGGTCAATGACTCAAGAATAGATAACAAGCCTGGAGGGCCAATACAGTTTGAAAAAAGATGTCTCAAACACTGTTCCAGAGAGCTCACAACAACGTCAGCCTTCTTCCATGATTTTTAGGAATCTGTATTAAGCAGTATCATCAAAGATTTGATGGGAGAGAAGTGTGTTCATTTATAATTGCTCATTGGGCAAGGTGGTAGGGGCATTTCCTAATGAACTTTATAGTACACATCTGTCCTGCAGGAACCGGAGTTGCCATTATTGTTTAAATGGCCCACATACTTCAGTTTAGTGGATACATGGTTCAGATACAACTGAGATCTGAGCAAGCTCATCCAGCATTATACAAACTCAGTTTGGTGTTATTTCTGGGTGTGATATGTGAAACCAATAGCACTTGACAGCACAGCCCACCATGCTTCCTTCATACTCCAGACTGTCTAAAATAGGGAAAGAAATGTTGAGAACACAGAAGAAAACTGTGTCATCAGCCTAAGTCAAGGTCCTTAGTGTTGCTTTGTACCTTCCCAGAACCTCTGGTCAATTGGCAACCACTTTGCATTTGTTGTTCCCTGTGCCAAGGCTTGCAACCTACCTGGAGGGCTCTTAAACCTATTTCTGACAGTATTGATGGAATCATTCCGACATTACTCAGATTACTCCTACAAGACAAGCAAAGATGTCAGCCACACCATGTCTTCTTTTTTCAGCATCACTCCCCCATGCACTGTCGTGTGAGTAGCAAGTGTCTGTTTCGCCTGGAGAGAAGTTTGTTGGAAGCAGATACTGTAAAGTTAGAGCCATTCCAGAAGAAGTGTGTACAGCTAGAGAAAACGATCCATCCACAGAAGCAGAGATTAGCCTTTCTGTGCAATCATGATAAAATAAAAGTCCCGTGCCAGTTTTCTCTCTCTTTCTTGAATGATTGCTCTGTGTGTAGGTCTGCTGGACTGTATCAACACCTTCGTACAGCCCATAATTCATTGCCATGCTTTTGGCTCGGTCCTGCTGCTCAGATATGCAAGTGCTTGAAAAATCAGCTACTGCTTATGCACACCCAAGCACAGGCGTAGACTCTACAAGATATGCAAAATCTGTGTGCCAGCATATTTGTGGGCACTGAGCCCTTAAGCTTCAGAATATTTTTACCAAATACAAAATACTGATAAAAATGCAACAGTGTGTTTATGTTGTGGTTCTATGAAACATTTCTGACTGTGTGCAAACAGTCTCATTGGGCTGGACTGCCTTTTTTTTTTTTTTTTTTCTTTCTTCTTTCTGTTTGCAGTACATGGCACAGAGGGCTCTGTGGCTGTCGTCATGCTGAGGTGCTCCCACAGCACCCACAGCTGCAGTTAAACTGTGTTAGGGAGGGATTTCACAAGCTCAGAAAGAGGTAATAGAAGTATATGAATTTCTGCTGAATTGTTGGGACAGAGAATGCATCTCTTCATACGGTCTGGAGAAGCCCCAAATGTTTCCCATCTCAGTATAATGCTCTTCTCTTCTTGTCAGTCAGTCCCAAAGTGAGCAGAGCTGACAGATGTCGATTCTTTCAGATTTTCCCTTTCCTAAGGACCTTGACAGCTTCAGCTGCTGAACCACAAACTTACTCCTTTTTTTTCTTCTTACCTGTTTACTCTCACTGTAGCTGTCCTCTCTCTCACAAGGAGATGTAGATTCAGTTCCCATCATGTAACATCAATACTTTGCCCTCATTTTACTGAAAAGGATCCAAGAAGCAATACAACAAACTACCTGTCCTTCTCTGTCTGCTGTTTATTGCAGTCACCATTGTCTGTGCTTTCATTTCAGAAGCAGTTAGGTATGACAGAAGCACTGTAGGATAGACACAGATACATAGTGTTGTGCCAGTCAAAAAAAATACAGTTAAAAAACCTGCAATATGCATATCAGCATAATAAATAATAATCAGCAAAATAAAACAAAAACAAATGCAAAAGAAAGGTGTTGCAATTTCAGTAGTAATGAATAAGCCAAATTGCAAGATCTGTCTGCATCCTTGTTGCTATTACATTCATTTAAAGCAAAACAATAGTTGTATGTCATCCTCTGTATGGCCACAGTTATTAATACACGGCTTTTTGAAGCTGGATTACACATTCTGGCTCAAAATGTGGCTTGTCTGGATAGTTCCAAAGTGTATGGGATTGGGAGTCAAATAGTTAAAACTCTTTGGTAATTTGATTTTGTACAGTGTATCTCCCATAAAATAACATTGAGTTGTCTGTTATCTGCAGTCACTGAGGGTTAGTAATTCATCGCCATTTTGTTTCTTCTTTCTGATTTCTGTGTGTGGGTAAGAATTCTGTGGATAAGCCTCTTTCTGTGTGACTTTTACATATTTTAGTTTTGAATTCTGTGGCCCTAAAATCTGAGCAGGACAAGCAAAGACTTTTTGGGTTTTTTTGTTTGTTATTGGTTTGTTGGTTTTTTTTTTTTTTTTTTATTATTAGACAAAAAGCCCTACTAGCTGAAACCTTTCCCCAGTTCTCAGAACTCCTATTTACTTTTTTTTTAATGCAAATTGATAGATCTTAGTTCAAGTGCGTGATAAACAGGAGAAGAGCTCTTCCTGTAAAAGGCAGTCCTAAGAAAAATGCATTTTAGTTTGCAGCCTGCGATAATGAGATGATTCATGGAGGGCCTGTCAGGAAAAGCAGCTTCCCATCTCTATGCCATTTTTAAACAATGTGTATTATATTTCTTTTTTCCTTCCACTTTTACAGAAATATGAAGCTTTCTCTATCTTACACTGAGGGATGGCAACAGAAATGGGGGAAAAAGGCACTTTTCTTTTTAAACACAAACATTTTAATCAACTTGGGGGAAGTGATTTCTGTTGGGTAATGGATCCACCTCTCTGCTCCTCCTGCTACTGATCTCCATCCACCTGGGTGCTGTGTAGTGTCTCTTTCACCGACGCTGTGGGGCACCACTGGCTTTTCCAGCTGATGGAGCATCAGCAGAGCCCTACATGCGAACACAGTGACTCACGTTCCTGCCCCTCTGGGGGGAGTGCAAAGTCCAGTAATGCTGTCTGGTAGCAGAGTCGTCAGGCCTCGCATTTCAGCAGTTAACCCCAAAGTCCATTGCAAACCCATCTGTGCAACAATATTTGGTGCTAAAAAAGCTGAGAAAGTCAAGACTGGGGAGAAAACTGTTCATGATAAAAAAAAAAAGCCTGCATTTGTTGGATGGTGCTTTAAACCAGCCGAACTGTTTGGCTCAGCCTGCTCTCTCTGCTGTTATGCCTCTTCCACATCTGTTTTCCAGCTCTTATTTTTTTAATATAGAATAAATGTTCTGTCTGTAATTATATTTAAGTTATTCTATGAGATTATAAACTTCTGCTTTTCTATCTGAGCAGGGTCTGTTCCATCTGAATTGCAAAATGGATATAGGATTGCAGTAGTTAGAGAAGGAAAAGCTGTATTAGACTGGAGTCCATCATCCTGTAAGGGTATGATATAACACTGTGACAGAGGCCATATCAGATATTAAATTGCTATAATACAGAAGTGTTTTACACTTTCTTAAATTATAATGAGAAAGAGCAGCCCAGGAGTGGATTTCTTATCAGTGCAAGAGCTGGTTTCCCTAAGAGCAAGAGGTAATGAAGAGACTATTAGAAGAAACAGTCTGCCAGGTTGGTTCATGTTGTTAAACCTTTTCCAGCCTCAGCCCTGCATATTTGGGATCGTAAGGTCCTGGGTGACCTGCTCTTGTTCTTCCAAGCAGAAGGGCCTGGTTCTGTTCCTGGGTCTTGAAATAAAATCTGTGAAAGCCCAGTGGGTCTTAGCCTGTTGTTTTGGAGCAAAGCAGTTCCCAGCTCTGCACTTCTCAGAGGCAGGAGGGGGCTCTGTGCCGTGGTAGATCCAATGTGTTCCCAGGCAGCCTCGTGCCCTCACAGGAAGCACTGGGCAGCTGGAGGTGGTGGGTTTGTGCTTAGCACCTGAAGGCAGCTCTGATGTCTTGCGGGAGGATGAAAAATCCCATGGCACATTTGCAGAGAAAGAGATATAAACCTTTTGGCATCCTGGCTGGTCCCAAAATTCAATGGCTCAATTCTGCTTAATTTCTCCTGCATTTTAATTGATGCAGCTGTAAATGGTGCCTTGTTTCACCCAGACTGAAGTGGGCTTTGACATAGCACTTTAAATGTATATACACTCACCTCCATCCCCGCAAATGCCAAGTAAAACAGCATTTTAACACTCCTTGTTAACTGGTACTGCACATTAATGCAGTTGTGGAAACTGTCACTGTACAAATATCCTCTTTCATAACTATTTTCTGTAGATTTGTTTTCAGCAGAGTTTGAAACCATGGAATAGAAATGCTTTTATAGTTTTCTGCTTCTGGAGATATTGTTGAGACAAGGAATATCTTCAGTGCAGTGCTTTAAACTCTCGCAACAGGTTTTTTTTCCTCTCAAAACACTTGTAACAAAAATACATTGCACCAGGTGCCCTGGTTTCATTTCTGCATGCTCTCTTCTCAGAGGTTTCACATAACTCAGACACGGAAAGTCAAACTACACAGCGTGCATTTGCTGCTGGTGGGCATATACACAGGGGCAGACTAATAAAAATACTGTATTTTTTCTCAATACAGTGTACATTTCCAGTGCTGAGTAAATACTAAATGCAATGGCTGAAAGATCCTGTTACTAAGGCAACCAACTCCCATGTTATCCTTAAATATATATACATAGTCCGTCTGCTACTTGAAAAGAAAAATTCTCGTCAAGATTTGCTGAACTGAATTCTCGATGAGTTCTGTCTTATGAAAAGATAAATGTTGTGGGTGCCTCAGACTGGACTTTCAGGCTGACAATAAGAGCAAGAACATAAGCTGATGGAGAGGATAATGATTTTCGAGTTGCAGAGTTATGACCAACTTGTACAAAATGGTGGTAGGACAAAACTTTCCTAAGGCCTATGCATGCCATAAGTGACTTCAGGGAATTAATATAAGTAAATAATTCATAGCACCTCCTTCTGAGACAGCTCTTGTAGCTTGCTGTATTAGGCAGACCAATGTATTTTTATGGTAATTCCTGTCACAAATGAGCCTAAGCAAAGCAATGCCCAGTGGCATGGAGGTGGTGTGCAGCCTGTACATCTTGCTGTTCCTGTTTATTTCCAAATACGTATTTTTGATATTAGTGCACATTATATACTATAGCTGGCAAGTGTTCATAACTCAGTGCTGCTCCAAAAGAATGAAGAGTATAGTTGAGGCACCACATGCACAGTAGATCTTTCCCAGCTTTCTCAGCCATGAATGACTTTTATTTTTTTTTTTTTTTGCCATAAATGTTGATTTTGAGAGCCTGTCAGCTGTAGTTTTTACCCAATGTAGAGAGTTCCCTCACTGAAGGTTTAGTGCTTATGCTGGTGCAGTGTCAGTTTACTTCAGGACTGAAAATTAACTCAGCAGCAACACCCAGCAGAGACAGTGTCTGAAAGCCCAGAACTTCATGGCCTGACCTAAACCATCCTTGGAAGGCAATCTTTGGTCTCATGGCATGTGGCCTGTGGAGTACAAATACTTCGGTGGACCTTGGACTGGACAAGTTTGCAGCTTCTTGTCCTCATCATGCTTTCAATGAAGCACTACAGATATTAATAAGTTCTGTACTCAGGCTTTAGGAGTTACCTTAAAAAAATAAAGAATATTTAAATAGCTCCAGCTTAGTGCCTTATCCCAGTAGCTTGGGACACTAAATGAAGCTATCTGTGATGGTGTTAATCACCATGTGTCTCTGAAGAGCAGGTATAGAAGCGGATATAAAAGGGGTCACAGAATAAGCTTGAGGAACAGTGAAATGGTATTAGGTGACACTTTCTTCTCCTAGTGAAGTCTTAACCCCAGTCTGTCTCTCAGAGACATAAGTAGTGAGGCAATTCACAAATTTCCCATCTTCTGTGTTAAGTCTAAGAATTTTTTTGTCCAGAACTGGGGAAATTCACCTGTGGGGCACAAAGATCTCTCACTGCTTTGCTTTCCTTTTTTTAACACTGAAAAAGTGTCTGTGCCTTCTCTCAAACCATGTAATAAGGCTAGGAGGTCCTTATCCATGTCCCTCAGCTGGGTTGTTCTCTCTCCATGGCTTGAGTCCAAGTACTTTCAGCTCTTTTCAGCATCTCAGAAGTGACACCATTCTGTTCCCATTTTTAGAAAATACCAGGGATACGCTGAGGCTGAGAAAAATCCTTGCTCCTAAATAAGCTGTTCTGGGTAAAACTTTCCTTGTCTCATTTCTTTCCCAGTCTTTTCAGAGGTTTCCCTAGTGTGGTCGTAAAGGCGGTGCTTGTAATTAGGGAAACTCATCGTTCCAAGCACAATTGATACAGTGCTTTTGTCAGTTATCCCCCAATAGGGATAATAGTATTTTATCCTTAAATCCAGAGGTTAAATGCGTTTTAACCAAAGTCCCTAAACCCGATGCTTAACTGCAACGTGTATGAGGTCTGTCCCATACAGTCTTCCTGGCTCACCAGCAGATGCTCGAGGAATGCACCCTCCCCTTGGAGACCTCCGTCCATCTGGAGTTCCCAAGCAGCCCTTAGGCTGCTCTTCTCCCTTTTCATCAACAATAAGCTCCTTGCTCTCAAAACCTTCAGGGAATGTGGATTACACAGGCATGGAAATGGGATTTTTAGTAACAAGTGGCCAAATGTTCAGACATCTCCTCTAAAGACATTTGTGCTTCTAGTGAAAAAAAGAGCCTGATCCCAATAAGGAGTCTATTTCTAAATTAATAATAATTTTTAAACCCCCTCAAGTCTGAGATACATTAAAATACAAGGTGACATTTGAGTATGTGCTGTGGGTCAGACTGATGCTCTAAGGCACATTGAGTACTGTTTTACTTGCAAGTAGTTCCATTAATTTCAGTGACCCAGTTATGGAGTAAGGCACCACTCAGCAAGAGAAGAGATGTTAAAAGTCTTCCCACAATATCTGATGATGATTTGATTTCTGTACTGCCTTCCAGACCCAGTCACCCCATTCTGCTTTCACCATAGTGCAGCAGCTCTTTCATAGATGCTGACATCTCTAGAAGGCTGTCAGCCTTTGTGATGAAGAATATTAGAATAACATTGCAGCTGTGTCAATAAAGCAGATACGCATCCATTCATGAATAGGATATTTTTGAGCAATTCTTGTAAAATTCCTTGGTTTTTTCTCTTTTAAGTTGATATTCAGGTTTCTGTGACTATGGTAACTTCTGTGTATTTGCATATTGTAGGCTGTGCAGCCACAAAAGGAGATAATTGATTTTCTCCCCAAAGTAATTTGGTGCTCTTCACTTCAGAGATCATCCTTTGGATTATCGACTCCTTATTATTAGTCATTTGCAAAATTATTGCTATGGCTATGAGGTTCATAGCCCTGTCAGACTTTTGGCTTCTTTCCTCAGGGTTTTCTTCCTGACCAGGAAGGTTTTAATCCTCTTGTACTTGAGAAAAAGAAATAAAAAAAAGCCAGCCAGCTGTACTGGCACCTCCTCCCATAAGGCTGACATTTCAAATCAGTTCTTTATCAGCACATGCTTCTTGCTTGCCTCTACGATAGCCTCAAAAAAGTGTTGCAAAGAGCTTGGTCAGTGGTGATAACCTCTCCAGAGCACTGACCTACAGCAAGGAGAGGAGTGTTTCTGAGCAGCTGTAGTATAGTAGCAAATAAGTTTTTTGTACTTGACTACCCTGTCACTCTTTCCAGTGTTTCACATTTGGACTAACACTCTACCTATGCCCCCTTTTTTTTTTCTGTTTCAAATATATTTATAAAACTTCAGCATAAAGCCTCACTCCAGGCTAGATGGTACATCAACATTAATCATATTATTTAGTCCAGAATTTTCAAAATTCTCAGAATAACTTTTGAAGACTCAGAGTGGACCTAGTGTGGAAGCCTTTTTGGTTTGGGTTGGACGTTCTTTTAACGATAAAAGGTGAAGTTAACGTTTTAGAAAAATTTCACTGAATGTATTGATCGCACAGTGCTTACTTTCAAGTGTAATTTTCAAAGCATTTGGGACTTCACAGAAATGGTAGGGGTAATATGAATTTAAGGTAATATTTGAGCTTCAGACACTGAAGCTGTTAGCACTGTTTTCATAGTGGCATTTCTCAGGCACTGTTCTAACACTGCAGGTAGCAGTGGGAGTGACTCAGTGCTTCCATTACCATCTGCGGTTCCTTGCCTGTGCCTTTGTTGATTTCTGGCTTGTAGTTAAGGTAACCATTGAGTAGAAAGGACCTGGTGGTGTGCAGTTGTATCTGAATTAAACACAGATGTGAAATGATGGAGCTGTCACAGTAAGCCTCCATGGCAGTAGCATGGTTGGCCATCCATGGCACTTCCACAGCGTGTGTTATTTTGGTTGTAAATCAATCTCTATGAGCTTCCTGCAAAGCTCACCATCCTCTGCGAAAAATAATGTAGAACTGGAACCCAAATATGTATGTACAGCTTTACTGATGTCCCAGTCATGACTTCCTTAGTGTTAGGAGAAAGACTGATGTGGAGAGATGGTGTTTTGGGACAAAACATGGAATAACAATAAGGGCTGTGACTACTGATAGCATTTCTTTTGTTGTATAGTGTTAATTTCAGTGGTATTCATAAACACGCACATTCATGTGCGTACACACAAACCCCTCATTTTCCTTTCTGTTTATTAGGACCCATCCTTGTCTGCCTGTGAAGGGCTCAGGATCACCTCTGTGCAGTGGAGAAGAGCTCTATATTTCCTTAGTCTTAGCCAAGCCCTGACAGACAGGTCTCTCATCTCAGCCACATATTTCTCCAGTAAAGGTGGTTCTGCAAACTTTACTGTGAACTTGTTCCGTAGCCTAACTTCTCCAATAGTTACAACATTTTCCTATTATTTAATATAAATTCCCCCTTGCTGCATCTTAAACCCATTGCTTCTTCTTCTGTTCTTGTTCTCTGATGAGAATAATTGGTCTGTGTCATCTCTGTAACAGCCCTTTGCATATCTGTAGGCAGTAATGCTTCCCCTCAGTCCTCTTTCCTCCAGACTGAGCAGCCCTTGCTCTCGTAACCTTTTCTCAGAGGTCTTATTTACTAACTCTTAAATCATTTTTGTTGCTCTCATCTGAACTCTCTCCAGTGTCTCTGTCTGTTTTAAAATGCAGTGTCCCAAAATGAGCGTTGTTCTCCAAATGAGGCCTAGCTGGTGCTAAGTAGAGCAGAATAATTATCCTGCTTGTTTAACATGAGGTATTCCTCAGCATGGCTCTCGCCTCGGCTGCCAGATCTCGGTCCCCTGGCCTCCCCATCCATTTGTTATCCTCAGCAACCCTGCAGAAAACAGGAGCTTTCTAATGCAACATTTTTAAGGCAAAAAGAAATAAATTAAATCCTGATGTCTTAATTATTCCCCTTTCCAAAGGGGAGGTGCTCCCATCTTCATCTACTCACAGCATGGAGGGGCTGGCAGTGTTTCCTCTGTCTCCCCACAGTTCCACACTGGCTCTCGGATAAATCCGAGCGCCAAGCCCGGGGTGGCGGCTGCAGGCCCACGGCACAGAGCAGTAGTAGGCGTGTGTGGGCAGTGCCGATCCAGGGCTCACCTTTGGCTGAGATGCACCCCATCATTTTTAGTGTGGATGCACTGTTAACCTCTTGGCCTCTTGTGACTCAGCCATTGCGTTTTCCCAGTCCACTGCAGCCCTGGAGACCTGCACAGGGAGCCTTGCGTAGGTGGGAAGGACAGGTCTGGCGAGTGGGGAGTGGTTACCACCAGAAATGGCAGGGTCAGAGGAGGAAGAGAACATTAATTTTTTCAGTCCCATTCAGTGAGTGGAGGATAACTTCAAAAAAAGTTGTCAAGGCAAGGGTTTTTATTTTGTTTTCATGCCTGTACCAGGAACAATTTGCTGGAGCATCATTCCTGTTATTTGTTGGGGCACTTGGTGTTTCAGTCTTGAGGGGTGAGGCAGTTCAGCAGCATGGGAACTGCAGGGGCAGCGAGGCCTCACAGGGATGGCTCACTGATGGTGACAGGCAGGCACTGATTCGAAGCTGCCTTGCAGATGGAAGCTAAGAGATTATTTCCGAATTCTGTGCTGGCTCACACTTGTGAGAGCTGAGGTGCTGATGCCTTCAGAGGTACATCATCCAAGGAGAACATGGACAAACACGAGATATCACTCTTAATATCGGCCACCACCATTTTGTGTAGGAGCCTCTTGCAAAACTTGTGTCACTTTATGTTACAATTTACAGGGGCAGCAGTACTTCCAAAGAGTACCATGTGACACTTAAAATGTTTGACAGGCTTTGGAGCTGAATCCAGAGCCTTCTCTTTCAAACATCATCCCCTTTGACTTTGCAGAGCTTGGAGTCAGCCCTGGAGACTCTGACTGGAAGCACTGCTGAAGATGATTACTTCTTTCAGAGAGCAAGACAATACCTGCTGACACACTGTTTTGCCTGCAAAGAATTAAAAACTCAGAGAATGAATTCTGTATAAATGTTCAGTCAGACTTTGAGAGAGAATGTGAGTGGTAAAAATACACCCACATCTCAGGCTCTGTGTTCAGCAAAGGCGCTGGGCCAGAGCTTCGGCTTTGCTGAGTCCACATTTGTTGAAGCAGAGTGAGAAACTGGTTATGACTTCCTAACTCTGTGTCTGGCTGCCAGCCCACACCAGGCTGGGGAAGCCAAGTAGCTGCTTTCATGTAGCATCTAACAGCATGTCCAAGGCCTTAGTCCCGATAAATACAGATGGTATAACCTGGGCACATCCCTTTGCCCTTCTTTCCCTTTCTCGTCTCTGCCTCCCCTGCTGACATGGCCCTTGGAGCAAAGGTAGCAAAGGAGCAGCAGCACAGTCTGAGGGAATATTTCAGTGCTGGCAATCAATCGTGCATGCAGGTAGCACAGCTTTTCTCTTTTACCTCAGCACCTCTTAGGCGATGCAGAGAATGTGCCCAGGATTTACAAGGGTCACGCTGAATGCAGCCAGCATCACTGCCTGCTACATTTTTCCACCTCGGTGCACCAGTATGCTGCTTAATAGACCTCTGGCATAATGTGCAAGAGTACCCAGCTCTGTACCTTAGAGCTAAAAATGAGGAGACAGGAAGAGATGAAGAGCATAGCTGTTTTTCATGCTGCACAAAGGGAAATTACACAGGAAGTAAGTCACCTCCTGAAGACACTATGCACAAGACGAGTTATCTTTCTCCGTTAAGTTAGAAAGAATGATTAAATGCCAGATAGTTCGAGCACGTCGGGCAGATACTGCACAAGCACTTTCCTTGCTAAGAAAGTAACCAAGTAAGTTACTGACTGACTTTAAAACGACTGAGATCACTACCGCTAATTTACCTTCTGGCAGGTGTAGGAACCAGCTTTGGCTCGGAATAGTACTTCATGCAGTACTACAATACTGCAGCTTGTAAAGGGTGCCTGAACATGTGAGGACATGGTGTCTGGGTTGCTCCATGCTTGACTGCTGAACTTGAATGGCCCTCACAAAAGCTTCACATATTGAGCAAAGAACTGTGAAACTCGGCCCCAGCTGAATGCGTAGTCTGCTGTCTCTTTTGGCTTTTCAAAGGTATGCAACACTGGATTCACATAAACTGACTGAAACTGGGGACACTGGAGCAGGGTGTCCTCAAATCTCTTATCACATCCAGCATCTTTGGCATTTCTTGTTAGCGAGGGTCAATATACTTGCTAGAAGAAATCCTTTTCTCTTGCTGTCTCAACACTAACCCTGTTCTGTCTCAGTCACAGCAGGTAAACTAAACCAGAATGGTCCCTCTGAAGTGTTGGAGGTTTTCAGCACAGCCTACATAGCAAATATCTCCATATCAGATCTTGTACCCAAGGAAAGATTTTTTTCATCTTTCTATTTTTGTCCCTTTTACTTCTCACCAGCTAGCACATTAGTCATATTTAAAGGAAAAGTACAGTTCATTTTAAAGACTGTACCAGTTTGTATGAAAACCTTTCCATTCATCTCAGCAGATGTTGGCAAGTTGTAAACCTGACTACTAAAGGACAGTCCCATAGGGAAAGGGCTTCATCCTACCTCTAAGCTCTCTGATTCTGAGATTTAGCCATTTTCTCTTAGCGAGGATTTGCCTCCACCAAGAAATATGTGCAAGGGGTTTGTAACTGGGGTTTAATTGGAACTGCTCTGTACAAAAACTTCTCTCACAACCCTAGTGCCCTCATAAAGAGGAAAGAATTGCTACAGCAGAATAAAATGGTCCGCACAGAGACCTGGCACAGTATTGCTACCCCACATTGGCCTCTTCATGCAATCAAGCCTTAAGTAACATCTACAGGCCTTTCAGCTCCCCAGGCACCAAGAAATTTGGGGGAACTTCCTCGTCGTTTCCTGCCTTTCAAACTCCCAGCATTACCAAAAAGTGTCTGACTCAGTGGAATAGTAGTAAAAATAAAGTGGGGGGTGGCACCTATCTCTCTGGTGTCCCAGGCTGGAGAGAGAAGCAGAAAAACTTTTTTGTTCAGATCAGCTCCTTGTCTATGGTTACTGCTCTGACTGCAGTCTGAGGGCAGTAGGGGGAAGGAGAACAGCACAACCTATCATTTGCAGTTCATATCAAAAGCTGACCAAGCCAACTCAGCCTCTTTCTCCCCCACCCTTAAAAATGATAGTGATAACTTTTAGGAGATAGGATAGGAAGGGATCAAACAGTTGTTATTATACCTTGCTCCTTTGAAATACATACTTCTAGTTGCCTATATATACTTTGCTACTCAGCTCCTAACAACATGATGGGCTATCTATAACCTTTTTTAAAAATAATCTTTGAAGCATGAGTGGGACAGAGAGCCTCCATATCTTTTAGAGACCAGCCCTAAAAGAAGATTCCTTCTAAATCCATCTATTCCAGTTAATAGGGCTTGGCACAGCCACTATGTCTACTATTCCAGACCTTAAAAGATAATTTATAACAGAACTTTGAATGTTTCCTGGCTCAATGCATTTTTTAATATACTGGATCATTTGCATTAGTGTCTCTGTTCACCTTATATTTCATGAGTAAGTAAATTGTGGAAGGTTAACCTCTTCTATAAAAAAAATAGGACTTTATGTGGAAGTCAATATTGGCACAGTCTGGAGAAGAACTGTGTCTCAGCTGTCAGGGTGAATGTTTTGTCTGGCCTTTATTGCAGTTCTTTTGGTTTTACTCAGTCTTTCTTTCCTTTTACTTTTTTGTTTTCTTTTTTTTTCCCCCCTAAATCTAAAAAAAAGAAATTTAATAAACTAACATTAGCATCAAATTCTCTAAATTGCCAAGTCATACTCTGGCTAGCTTTTCCCCCATGCTGTGCACCATGGTGAACATTTATGCTTACAGCACGTCCCTTCTTGAGTAATTTATAGCATTTAAAAGCTTAGTTGATCTTGTGGGCTGCTTGGTTCCTTGGTGCTTAAGTGGACTCTTGGCTCTGAGGCAGTTGGTCCAGGTCTAGCAGGCAGCAGTACCCCCTCAGTGTTTGATTGCTCCCCTACTCATCCAAGGACATAACTAGCAGTATGAAAGATTTCTCCCAAGGCTGATGCACACAATTAACTGAATTACTTCAACAGGGTGTAGATAGGATAGATTTAAAGTGGAACCTGTTACTGTGCCAGTGGCTGGATGAGGATCCTGCTGTGCCAGTCACGGGGGAAGAAAATCCTTCTCTGCCAGTTCTCAGTGAAGAAGTTCTTGCTGTGACAGCAGATCCAGCTCACACGCTTGATGTAGTGCCCTCAATTACCATATCTTTGTAATTATCATCTCTGTCTGATAAGTCTTGTGGAAACTATCAGATCTTGAGTAGAGGATCTAGGAGACTTGTAAGAATATAATGTCTTGAATTGATCTCTCTGTTTAATGTTTCATCACTCTGCCACCGATTGATCATTCTTTGAATAAAATGATAGCATAGCTGTATGCCAACACTTGTGATTCATTTTCACTTAGCTAATCAAAATGTTGTTTCACAAGACCCTGATGATGTTCAGGATGCCTTTTAGGAGGTATTAGCTTACACCAAGCTGGCTGACTCAGGTGGTCTTTTTCTTATAATGTTACCAGACCAAGCCCCATGATTTATGAGGCATGCTTTCCTCTAGCAAGTTCCTACGAGGCTGCACAACTGTTTGATTAAAAAGGTTTTCAGCTAGAGAGAAATTATAGTAAATACCATTTTTTTTTTGAGTTGAAGGAACTGCAACATCCCCACATATCCTGGATCAATAACTGAAAATTTTCTGTTTCTACATGAAACTTAAGGATTATCTGAAGATTTCTGCCAGTTCTGTACAGATCACCCATTCACCATTAGCTAGATAAACCAAGCATCTGTTTTCACTCTATCTCACTCTGAAACCATAACGCTAAGATTCAGACACTGACTTGTTTTTAGGAGGTCTTCTTTTAGCAATGTGAGAAAATGAAAAGAAAACTTCTTGCTGCTTCTGTAGTCATGAACTGTGTTCATTTTTTAGCTGAGCTTTGAAAGCATGCACCCATCAGCCGGGGAAGTGACTCTTACTTTTTTATGAATGCTAGTTGTTCTTTTTACTGCTGTAATCCTGATGAGTTAAACAGTGTAATGCAGTTTGATGTTTGCCATAACAATGAAGTGGTAAGTAAAAATCACCTCTAGGAAGAATTAAGCACTCAAGTAGGATGAAGCAGTGAGTCAGGATACTCTAATGTAGTTAAGAGACTGTAGTTTTCAGACTACAATTGTAGGCAAGTATTTCATAGGCCTTAGGGACACAGGTGAATTTTACCCAGAAAACAAAGCCTTTTCCCACAGGTTTATGTCTGGTATAATTATATTCTAAACTTCTGGTGGTTTGTTTTTTTGGTTGGCTTTTTTTTTGGTGTTTTTTTTTTTTTTTTTTTGATATTTCGTGCGC
>VZTE01003316.1:1220278-1365276 GCA_013397775.1 Eulacestoma nigropectus | reverse complement strand
TTTTTTTTTTTTTTTAATATTCCATGAGCCTCAGTAGCAGTAGCACTGGAAAAATTGCTCTGTAGCACTGAACACTGTCTGCCTACAGCAAAGGCAAAGTTCATAAAGGACACAGAAAGCACAGAGCCCCTGTTAACCTTCTGAGAAGGAAGGTGTGTTTGTACGCGCCGAGAAAGCAATCTTTTTTTGCCTTAGGTCTCTGTACAGTCTCCTATGATTTCTCTTCTAAAGAGAGACGACATCACTGTAGTCGTTTTGTAACTATCATCAGCTTTAAAAAGACTGTAGAAGCATCTGGCAGGGCCAGAATTGTGATTCATCATGTCAGCCACCATCTTGCCCATTATTCTTTAAGAACTGAGTTAAATGGCCTCTCAAACACTGACAGGTTGGATAGAAGCCTAACTCAATGGCTGGTGGCTGGAACGGCCACTAGAGAATGTCCTGCAAAGTGATCAATAATCTATGTTGTTTTTTTAGGTTTTGGGTTGGTTTGGTTTTGGGGTTTATTTTTGTGTGTGTTGCTTTTCTGGTTTGTTTGCTTTTTTGTTTTTATTACCAATGTAATGATTAACTGCTGAGAAAACCAGCATTTCTCTAAGCCCAGGGATTCACCTGTATTTTCAAGCGTGATTTCAAATATTTAGTGCCTCTCTCACAGACCAATATGTCAGACTTCTAACCACTTGCCTTTGCTTTCTACATTGATGGCCCTTTGAGTTAGTGATGCTTGTGCAATTCCAGGTGAGAGCTCCCAGTGCTCACATGGTACCACTTCTTCCTGATTAAGCAGAACAAGTGAGCACCTGATTGACTTTTATCATAAATGCTGACATTCTGCAGCCAAAGGGGAGAGGAGGGAAGAAAAACCCTTTGATAGTGTTTAAAGCACACAGGCCATTTTCAGCAAGGATTTCCATTTCAAGAGATTTGTTAGTGTAGTCTTGGATTAGTGTATGCATCGAAAGCTTTACTTAGGAAGATTTTCATCCTTTGAGGCACAGACATACCAAAGCTCTTTGTTGTTCTGAATCCATGATTATGTGCTGAATAATGAATATTTTTAAAAGCCTTATGCAGCCACACTATGATACCTTGACAATTTCAGCCAGTCTCTCACTCGTTGTTTTTTTATTTCTTTTTTTTTTTTTTTTTTACATTTCCTAACATAAAACTTTTAACAAAGACTTTTAGCAATTTAGAAGTTCTTTGGTGCCAGGCAACCGAATTGCTGAGATGCTGATTTTAAAAAAAATGAAAGGTATCTTATGTTGATTTTGTTTTAGAACAAGCTGACTAGCTGCAATTGAGGTTAATTGACCTTTCTAATGGATACACAGGACAGTGCTAAAGCTGTATACATAAACTGCAAGTTTATTTGATAGCAAATTGTGTTAATTGACATTCATTGTGCATCTTTCTGTTGTTTATTGCTAGTTGCTCATGTGAATAGTTTGTTGATATTATAGATAGGACAAACATTTGTTTCAGATAAATAGGATTTTCAGTTGAATAGGTTTTAATTAAATGATCCCCTGTATTCAATTTTGAAACTATGAAGTACTGTACAGTATGTACCTAAACCTCTTATCTAGGATCTTATATTGTTGGATCGTGTCTCACACAAATTTGTGTATTTTTGTCAAATAATGTCTAATTTTTCTGCCAGTCAGGCAAGATTTAGGTCTTTTGCCAGAGTAAACAACAAAATTACAGTGTTGGAGAGACTGAATTTGTATTGTTGAATTTGTTGTGAATGTATTCACAACATACAATGGTTCTGATGCCTTAACTAACTGTTAAACATATCTACAAATTCAGTCAAAACCAGTCGATTTTCCCTTTTTCTCGAATGAAACTGTAGCTGACAAAGTCACTGGTCACACAGCCCCTTCCACTGATGATGGCTTTCCCTCCATTCTGAAAGCAAAATGAAAAAACAACCTCTCCAAAGCCTTTTCTAGGTCACAAAGCATGTTTTTCTTAGCCAAGTTGAAATAAGCAAAGATTGTTATTACATTTTGTCTGAAAAATATAGCAGAACTAAGACAGGTAGATGTCCTGCAGGCATGTACATACAACTGAGTGGTGCACAGATATTAGTTAGCTGTTATGATCTTTCAGCTCCTTCTGATACTTCAACACTCTCTTTAAATAGCCATGTAGCTCAAAAACATCAATAAGGAAGTATTTGCTGTATATTTTTACCATAGAGACATTTAAAGAGAAATAACTGTTCCTGAGTAAGTTACATTTTATTTTAATATGCCAGTGTAAATAATGATAGTCATTCACTTCTTATGTTGGAGATGAGAGCAAACTTAGGAGGCAAAGTAGTTAGGTAATATACAGAGAGATTTCTTTAAAAGAGTGCAAGTTTCTCGGTTTTGCTGTATTCATTTTTCTCTAAAGTGTTTTTTCCCCACATGAGTGGCTTCCTATTTCCACTTCTTTTACATTTGCACTCTCTAAAGTCTAAGGTTATTGCTGATAGTATTTTGAGAAGTGCCTTCCCTGGAGGATGTTTTTTTGATAGGCAGCAAGGGACTGCTTTCAAATATGATGGTGAACATTTTAGAGAGATTTGTGATATAATGTGCATCACAGGCACAAAGACCTTGTTTCTTTTCAAAGAAAAGTGGCAAAAGGCTGGGGCCTGCTTTTCAGCTCTGGCTGAGCTAACCACCTGCAGGAGCAGTCACTGAGACCTGCACTGGGTACTGGACGTCAGAGCAAAGCAGGTCAGTGGTATCCAGATGAGGTGCTTCAGAAGCTGGGAATAGAAGCAGCACAGGCTTTCTGTCCTGGTGGCAGAGTATACACTGTATTCAAACTCCACCCTAAGTCACTGAGTAACCCCCAACACTTGTATGTTTGTTTGCATTCAAGGTAGCTACAATCCACAGTTTGGTTCCTTCTGCAGGACAGCTGAGGCTTGAGAATGATTCAGGTTGAAGCCCTCCCATGCCCTCCCTGCCTCAGTCATGACATGACTGGTAGCCAAAGGGTGTCAACCAGCTTGGCCACAGTCTGTCAAAATTACCTGATGGCCCTGCACAGTTCTGACCTGTCTCCATGTCCTAATGCTGAATTTTACAACATGGCTACACCTTTGATATTCCACCCTAAAAACCTCTGTATTGCACACACCACGAGAGCTCCTCCAGACACCATGACTGAGGAAGGGAGAGAAGTGTTCTGGCTTGGCATGAGGAAAGGGCCTTAGGAGCTGAGGACATGTGTGCTCTGCCCAGGGAACACACACATTGTGAGATACTGGCCAGGCTTAAATTAAGCAGCCAAGTTATGTGAACTGTTAAGGAACACCACTTGCCCTCCAGCCCTCTTGTCCCTCATTTGTGTATTACTTCTTGGCACAGGCAGATTTTCTGTGCTCTTGCTGTCAGCAGACAGTTCTCATGCCTTGCAGAGATTTCTGGGCATGTCAGACCTAATTCTGCCTAGCCACAAAAAATAAAATGACCATCTCAGACCCTTCAAGCCTATCATGGACCTCCTCCCACCTGTGTCCTTCTAGAGAATACATATTTCCCTGGATACATAATTGATGTTCATTGCAATGACTGCTGTTTATGCATACATGATGAAACTGTAGATTCAACAGCTGTGTTTCCCTGAATTTATTACTATACTCCAGTTCCTTTTGCTCATGTGTTTGTAGTGGCATTTGTTGGCCTTTCCTAGACAGGACAAAATAGAAGGTTTGACACCACTTTTATTGGTCTTGCAGTGAACAGACCAGCCCTTCTTCCAGGATCAGGTAATCACAGAATCATAGAATGCTTTGGGTTGAAAGGAAGCTTACAGATCATCTATTCCAACCCCCTATCATGGGCAGGGACACCTTTCAGAGGACCAGGTTGCTCAGAGCTCCATCCAACATGGCCTTAAACACTTCCAGGGATGGGACATCCTCAGCATCTCTGGGCAACCTGTTCCAGTGCCTCACCATCCTCACAGCAAATAATTTTTTTCCTAGTCTCTAATCTAAACCTACTTTCTGTCAGTTTGAAGCCATTCCCCCTTGACCTGTCACTCCAGGCCTTGTAAATAGTCTCTCTCCATCTTTTCCTGAGGGCTCCCTTCAGGTACTGAAAGGCCACAATTAGGTCACCCCAGAGCCTTCTCTTCTCCAGGCTGAAAATTCTCTCAGCCTTTTGTCACAGGGGAGCCGCTCCATCCCTCTGATCATCTTGATGGCTTCCTCTGGACTGGCTCCTACTGGTCCTTCCTGTGCTGGGAACACCAGAGCCAGGTTCAGTTTAAGGGTTGTCAACCTGCAGGATTCCAGCCTGTGCCAGTCCTCTGGCCAATCCTCAGGATGTCAGAGGCAGATGAGGAGCTGCAGGCTGATGGGTTCATCAGGTGATACTGGGGACATATGAACTGAATGCTCCATACAGCCATATTACAGCCTCTTCCACATTTTCCTCAGTCACAAGCAAAAATCTGCTCATTGCCTACCAAGAACTGAGGATGAGGGACACAAACGAACATCTCATGCAGGAACTCTTAAACCAAAGGGAAACACTTGTACCATCCTATGTCACCTATTCCTGGAACCGCACAAAGAGTGTCATTGCACAAAGCAGTACTACAACATACGCAGCCAGCAGACGTCAGAGCATGATGCAGATAATCTCTTCAGAGGCTAACATAGCCCAAACCCTCTGAGTTGTGACAAAGAGGCTGAGTGTTTGCCATGCTGTTACTAGACATGTTGAGACTGTTTCTCTCTGACATGACAAAAGGCTCAGGCATCTGTGACACTGTGATTCAGTTGCACAACTGCCATCAAAGCTGTTTTAGGACAGATACCAAGCTGACATTGTGACCCAAGGCACTGGGTCAGTCTGTGGCATGTCTTCCTTTACCTGTTAACCACAGATCTGTGCGTGCTTGTGTGGGCAGAAAGAACTGTACTGACCTAGACGTGATGGAAAAGCTGATTTCCAGGCAAGGGGCAGGTTGTACTCATCCTGTGAACACAGTGGCATCTAGAAACTGGCCTGTCTGTTTCACAGCACCCTTTTATCCTTTTATTCTTTCAATATTGCCTTGTTATCTCTGCACCAGCCTTCTTTACAAATGGGTCTACCAGTGTGATGGAGCTCCATGACAATGCCAGAAATTATTTCAATTGCCGCTACGTGGGAGAAAGTGCTACGGTATAAAGGCGCCCTTTATATGAGCTGTGGGCTTCCTCACATCACAGACTGGACACTCAGTGGAAGAATTGGGGAAGTATGGGATGAAAACTGAGTGGTAAGGTGGGTGGAAAATTGGCTGGGCAGCTGGGCTCAGGGTTGTATGAGTGCTGCAAAGTCCAGCTGGCAGCCTGTAGTTACTTGAGTCACTCAGAGATGAATCTTCTCCAGAATTTCCACAGAACTTCCCACGTTTTGCCTTGTGCTGCCTGTGCTCACAGGCACCTCAGCAAAATGAAAGCAAACTCCTCCTTGTTGGTAGCCCCTACATTGCTGCATTTATGCATTCTGACTTTTAGAAATGTTGTTACAAACGGTGGAGAGAAGGATGCTGCCTCCCACGATCTGCAGGTTCATCCACATGGATCATAGGGCTGTGGCCTGGCACTCAACTCCCCTCTTTGATGGTAGAGCAGCCCTCCTTTACTGGGATGCCAGCTGTGGATGGCAGTCAAATGGAGCTGAGCATGGGGCAGCACTGTTAAACACTGCTAACTTTGACCAGAGATGGTTTTGCTTTGGCGAGGAGGGTGCCTGCCACCACCTGAATTTTTGTGGGGGGGTCACCAAAGTCTTTCTGAGTCGTGGCTTTCTGCTGTGGGCAGCAGCAGCACACGTGTCAGTAGTCAGCCCTGGGGGAGTCTGCTGCACCTGCACCGCATCCCTGTGCAGCCAGGAAATCCCCACTGCCTAAAGGCTAAAAGGGCTGCCCTTGTTAGCTTTGCCTCTGCTATTACTGACTGCTTTTGCATCTCTTTGTAACTGCAGGGAACAGGCTCCAAATAAGAGCCTTGCAAACGTTTTAATCCTCCTTAAATGTAGAGGAAGGTTAATAAAAATGAAAAAGGACATGACACTCTTGAGCAAGTGACAGAGAGGAACAAAACTCTACTGCTCTCTTCTCTTCCCTGTCTCTGGGACATTTTAAAGATTACTCAAAAGTCGCTCAGATCTCCACCAGACTTTTTCCCAGAGTTCCTAGAATAATCTTTTATTCAGATTACCCAACACTTAAACCAGTGTTTAAGTTGGAGAAATGCTTCTGCTATTACAAACAGTTAAATCCATGATCAGTGTGATTAACGAGACCACCAAGAGGGGAAAGAAAGTTGGGTCTGCTTCTTGTAGGAAACACATTTTTTTCTTTGTGGCACAAAATTTCCTCATTCTATTTCTCAGAACAGTGTGAGAGAGCGGAAGTGTCTCAGTTTAAGATCTAATCTGCTCTGCCTTCGCAGGAAGTTACAAAAGTCTCAAAGAAGCTTTCAGTTGATATATTTTTCTAAATTAGAAGCCCTTTGGACAAAGCCCTTCTGATTGGAGGCCAGAGCGGTTACAGCTCATGCCCTCCATTCCCAGCTACTTAACCTTACACCTGTATCCCCTTGCCATCAGCCCGATAGGCAGAGTTTAATTCTTGTAAAATAAAGCAGCTGTTGAGTATTTTGCTCAGCTGAAAGCTTTGCCTGTCTCACTGCAACTAGCTAGAAAGGCCTATTTTCATTTGCAAACTTGTGCAAATTAACGTTTCTCAGAGTATTTATATCAGGGTACAGCTCTGGTCTCTGTAGTTGTTAGTCCTTGACCCAGCTAACTTAGCTGCTTCTTGACAGTCACAATCATATTTAATCTCACCTCAAAATACTTTTACAGGTTCAGCAATTTTGCAGATATCTAGGTAAAACCTGAAGACTAAGTGCCTCTGCCACAAAAGCCAAAAGATAAGTCCCTCTGAGAGGAATTCAAGCTGAATTTAGTCCTTCTCTAGAATGAGGGAATGGTAGAAGCCAATCCAAATCCATTATTTCAGAAATTAAGTAAAATCAGGTAATGTCAGTACTGCATGTCATGACACACTACTGGCTGGAAAAGCATTAAGAAACAAATATAGCTGCTAGAGACAAGCTCTCACATCCCTCATCCCACCAAGGGTTCTGCATCCCCACCACACCTGGCAGTATGGGGTCACTGCTGCTAAATGATGACATTTCTTGCTGGTATGAAAAGTAAGTTAAAACCAGAAACAAACCATAGCAGCTCCCTTTCTGGTTTATTTTTCTAAACAGAGTTTATTTACTCCAAATCTTTGAAACCTTGTTAATGCAATTTTCTAAAATTGCAATTTTTATACTACAGCCCTCAAAGCAGATCTGTGTATTAGGAGTCTGACAGCAGTAGTCATTTGAGAAGTCATGAAAAGTACAGAAAACACTTGCATTGGGGAAAAGAAAAAGAAAGGGAGAAAAGCTTTCCATTTGTTTATAGCTTCTTCAGAAATACTCTTTTTGGGGCGGAACTTTCTGTGTTCCATCTCTTCTGAAGGTGATTTTCTTTCAAGCTGTCAGCAATATGTGGAAACTTTTTAACATAAATGCAAAATGCCTTAAATTATGAAAATTGTGTGACTAATGAGTGAGCAAAAAGTCTCTCTGTTGATTTGATACACAGATTATTATGCGTGCTAAAAATGCTCAGTGGAATTGCTATTTACTGTGTTAGTCTTAGAAGAGAGCAGTCTTTGAAATGTAATGACCACATTAAAAATCAAGTAGTTTTTAAACAGCTTAAACACATGATTCTGTTTATTATTGAAGGAAGTACTCTAAAAGAAGACAGGTAGTTAAAATGTGTATTCCAGTGTGAAATATACTGGGAAAAGACAATAAAATCTCATATGAAAGACAATCATGCACAATAACCGTGTTAGCTTCCGAGGTTTTGTGTACAAATACTCTATTAACAAACTTCACACCACACACAAAAGGCAACATCTTCACAAAAAGTTATCATAAAAGCATAGCATTGATCCTGATTTTTTTTTCTCTGAGCTTGCATTCTCTGTGTAATGCTTGGTACAAATGAGAACAGGTGTGAAAAGAACCATTAAAAAATCGCCACTTGCATAAGCCTCGGATGGCTCTGTTCTTCCACAAGATAAGGAACACAGAGAGCTGAATTCAGATTCACCCTACAGTTTTCCCATGCTTCCAGGAAAAAGCACAGGAAACGATAGTCTAGTCTAGAGCTCGTTTTGGAGAAAAGTGGTGTGAAACAGCTTTAATATTAATGAGAATCGACTTGGTACTTTTCAAAGTAGGGTGTGACTGTATCCACCGTTTTGTTATGATGATATATCAATGAAAATACATTCTGTACATAAATCAGCAAAACACAGCAGAAAATAGACAGTGTGATTAATCCATATGTTTTTAAAATAAATATGTACAATATTTACATTTTGGACATTTCCAGAAATAATATCTCCAGATTAGGAACCACTACCTAAAAAAATTCTCTATTATTATAGAAAATGCATTCTCTGTACAAATATTTATAAATACTTTTGTATAAACTTTTTCAGGGAAATACCTGTGGATTCATTGAAAAGAAAAACATGAAAAATTCTTATTATCAATTAACATTTAGCTATTAAGTGTCCACATATTAAACAGTTTAGAGCATCATGAATTAGACAGAAGTAGATTTTCAGTGTTGAGAATATTTTGTGTTGTGCTTCTGTGCCATCATACTGACAAATGTGATTGTCTTTTATGAAAATCTGCAGAAAAGCAGCAGGACCGAATCAGTTGGACTCACTGATTGTTATTGACTGCACCATGTCAGACAGGGCTTCTGGGTCTGCTTCTTCTTTACCATTATCTGAATTTTCTGATGAGATGTAACAGCCAGAATCTCTTGGACAGTCATTTAACTGTGATTTGTCAAAGCTCTGGTGAGGGCTTAAGTTCTGCCTCTCCTGACCACCCTCACTTTTCTGCTGTTGGTCAACTAGAAAGAACAGAAGAAGAAAGAAAAAATTGTCAAAATAAGTACTTCGGGAAAGAACTGAGATAGCAGCCTGACTGATCTTGAAGAACTTTGGAAACAGAGCTGGTAATCTACACATGACTACATCAGTATCTTTTGTCTAACAGAAACAGAAACCTCAGCATCAGAGAATTAAAAGTATGATTACACAAGTGTAACATCTGAGTTGACATTGAGATTGGTCCTTTTCCTTCTGAGTGTTTCTCAGAGATGAATGCTGGAGGCTTTGGCCTGATCCTTTATGCTGAGGTCCTTCAGGCTGTGCAGAGGTGCAGCAGCCACTGTGGTTGGTCACCGTGCCCACAGCAGAGATGGGACCTTCCCCCCTTCCACGCTCATGTATCCCAGGGCCTGCTCCCTGAATTAAATCACGGAGCCCACTCTGCCTTGTTTATAACACGCTGCACTATAGATCTGTGTCTTATGAATGCAACCCCCAACATCTGATGTGCTCTCTGCAGGCAGAGAGAACGTGCTGGCCTTCAGAAGTGCTCGGCACAAAGATGTGGTAACGAGTTTTTCTAAAGCACTGAGCTTTTCAGCAGGAGTGGGTGGCTAATGGAAACTTCCTAAGCTTAGCTTGATATCCAGCAGGTTATTTTCCAAAACACAGAGACCTCAGAGGAAGCTAAGATACCTAATTTCTGCTGTATGGTCTTGAACACTGTTGCAAAACGAAGTAGAAGCAAATTATCTTGCAAATAATTTGTCTTGTTTAGCTGCGGTATTGACTAATCTGTTCAAATTCAAAAATCTGCAACTCAGTGACAGCACCAACAGACCTCTCAAGAAAAGCTCAGCAAGACAGGACATACATGTATATCATGACTTCAATATGTTTTGATTTAAAATTTCCTCTTCCTGTTTTCTGGCTGTGAAGTACATGTTTACTCACAGTAAATTTCTTAAGAAAATAGACTATAAAATATAAATCTCTCCCTTTCCTACTTTTTTTCTTGTGCTGTTATCAACCCTCTGTAGCTGTACTTTTACTTCAAACTGTGTCTGGCTTTCCGAACAAAGTATAGGGAGCACATCTCAGAGGAAACAGATGGTTTTACTCCAGATTTTTAGCCCTTCAGAAAAATGGTACCTTTTTGCTATTGCAATGAAAGTTCCTTTCTTTCACTTGATTTGTTACTCCTTGGTTAAACAGTCAGCTTTGGATCTTTAGTCATATTTAAACTGTCTCAATTCAAGTTCAGGCAGAACGGAAGTCCAAAGATATGAAGGATTTAATGCTGTGTCAAAACCTAAATCTAGTTTAGTTCCTAGAACTTTAAAATTTCCATAAAGAACATTTATAGCAACTTCTGTTTCAGTTGTTGGAAATTATAACATCTGGTAAAAAGGGAAGGATTTTAAAATTGATTTTTTTTATCTTGTATCGAATAAAAAAATAAATTAGAAATGAAAAACTGAAACGTTTCACTCTTAGAATGAAATGGAACAGCAGGAGAGTTTCTTTGGAGACCTTTTTCATTGTGTGAGATTTCAACAAGCTTATTTCACAAAGCATTTTGATATATTGAGAAAGTTTGAGGTCTTGATGGGAGTCTTGTACATTTGTTTGGCCTGATTAAATCTGCTTAATATATTCTGACTTCCAATTGCCTAAATAAATTGAAAAACTAAGGTGATTTTTGAAGAAAATAATCCAAAGTCTTAACTTTGTTATTTTTTTAATAAAGTCTGAGGGTATAGGCATAACCAGATGTATTTAGAAGAATAATAAAAAATATTACTTCAAATATTTTCCAAGGAATGAAAGTTCCACCTTGTTCCCAAATAAATTAATGGTTAATTGCACTTGTGTGAAAGAGTACACGTTGCAGCAGATTTAATTGATATCTGTAACTGTTTGATCTCCTTCTCGCTTTACAGAACACAGTTTGTCATGTCAAATGTTATCTCTCTCTTTGCAGGGAAAATATTTGATCATGTAGGGTCCAATTGATTTCTGATTGAAGTCAGGAAGGAATTACAAAGGCATCACACCGGTGAAGGTATTCCCGCTGCTACTGGCAGAAGTAGTTCAGCACAAGTAACAGCGATGCCCCAGCAAAGCCTCGTCCTGAGTGTGTCTTCAGCTGCTCGCAGCACCATCCCACCAGGGCAAAGGGAACCAGGTCTTGTGCAGCACTGGGAGCCCTCCTGCCCTGCCGCCTCCCCCTAATCCCCTCGGCCGCCTAATGCCGCTTGCTGCCTTTTCATCTGCTGCTCCAGCATCATCTGCTGCCCTGGCAAGCACTGACCTAAAAAGTGCTAATCCTGTTTACATTTTCAAGGTCAGAGAGGAGCCTCCATCCACTTTGTTTGTTTTACAATGGAAAGAAGACCGAGTAACCAGTGGATTAAAAGGAAAATGCAGTCTCAGTCACTGTATTAGTGCCTTGTAACTGGTTGTCTAGATAATCTGAGCAGTTCCTATGTGAACAACAGATCCTCAGGTTTTTTTATCAATGTCTCCCTAGTGTGTTTCAGGGAAAAACGCACAGACAAGCCTAGAAGAGAGATTTTTTTTTTTTTTTTTTAATCTGAATTTAGGTCAGTTAGGAAAATAAGAAATTTCTATTTAGAAGACATATATATATGTAAAACTTCCTGTAAAATCAGTTGAATTTTCTTACATGAAAAACTGAAATGGAAAGTATTCAGGTGTTTGAGACAGTAAAAATGTTATATTTTCTATTTTTCATTCTAAGCAGAAAAAGTTGGAAGAACAACCCTCCCCCTCTATTTTTATGAAGAAAAGACTGAAAGCAAACTTTGGTGCCTTTTTTTTCTCTTTAAAGCAGCCTTAAATACTATGCAGTAACTACTAAACCACTTGAATAGGATGCTGAGTATTATAAATATACATAGCATGCAATTTTAGATACTGCTTCATGAGAAAAGCAAAGCAACTTTTGCTCTTTTTCTTTTTTTTTTAAGCTTTTGGCTCTTCTATTCCATTTTACTTAAGTCCTTTCTCTAACACATACATGCTCACGTTCCACATTAGGAAAGGTGGGTTTGCTGCCTTAATCTTTTGGACATCAGAAGAAAGCTACGCTGCACAGAAAACAGGAATTGATAAAATTAAACTGCCGTTAGATGTTGCGGAATCATCAGAAATAACTATCTTATCAACAAATGGAAGTCCTATCATTTTTCTACAGTAAAGCAGTTTCACATAAGATAAATGGCTCTCAGTCACTGTTGTCTATGATATGGCCAGAAGAGCCCAAGATATGCATCATTTTGACACATTTATTCCAGTACTCCTTTAGACGGTAGGATTATATTCAGACTTCTGAAAAAAATGTGAGGCCTTCAGCCTTGGTAAGAGATGTGTGATGCATCTCTTATCTTCTTCACTATTTAGACCTTTAAAATGAGTTTGTGTTATTCAATGACTTAGATGTGCACGACACGTGCACGGATAGATTTCTTTTTTCCTTCGCCAGTGCTTTTCCCCTTTCTAATGAGGTTAAAGTTCTGATTAGGGAAGCACTTTAAGCTTTGGTTTAAGGGAATTCAACTCAAGAATGCACACTGTCACACTGACTCCTGTGCAGTTATGTCAGTTTAAACCAGATGAGTGGCAGGAGGCTTGGATTTTGTCTTGGACAAAAAGAAGGTCACCCAAGAGCAAACCAAACTTCATGAGTGTGCCCTCTAAGAGTTTGCCTTTGTGCCTTTTGTCCAGAAGAACTGGGCTAGGAACACCATGCTTTAGGCTGAGTCACTTGCTTGCCCTCCTGGGAGCCGCAGCGGCGCCGTACAGAGCGGCACCTCTCAATAACTAAAGAGAATCACAAAATCACAGAATCACAGGATAGTTGGAGCAGACCTCTGGAGATCACTCGCTCCAACTCCCCTGCCAAGGCAGAGTCACCTGGAGCAGGTGACACAGGGATGTGTCCAGGGGGGTTTGGAATGAGAGAGAGGGAGACTCCATGCCCTCCCTGGGCAGCTGCTCCAGTGGTCTGCCACCCTTGATGTAAAGAAGTTCTTCCAAGTTGAGCTGAAACTTGCTGTGTTTTAGTTTATGGCCATTGCTCCTTGCCTGGTTGCTGGGCCCTACTGAACAAAGTGAGTCTTGGAGGATGAAGCCAGACCTCCTATGTATGTACACAGGCCATGTATCACCTGTACCAGTTAGACCATCTAACTGTGAAAATGAAATGAGAATTCACAAAGCATCAAACTCAGAAAGGATCATTTTAAAGCAGTAAAGGGCAATAATTCTTGAAAAAGGCACAGAGAAACCTGAAGTGGCTTGTGCAATACTTTGGGCATTCAAAAGACTAAATATTTTGTGGATACTTACAGATATGCAACTTAAAATATTGCATTCACTGAAATCAGTGGCATAGCTTTTGTGGGAGGGAAAAGTTATTGAACTGATGTGAGAACTTGTGGTGAAAACAGAAATGACAAGCTTTTTTTTTTTTTTATCTAAAATCTGGAAGCAAACAGATGTGCCTGAAAAAAAGGTGAAAAATACTAATACTCATGCAAGGATGAGCTTCCTTGGGAAATGTGGCAGTATTATGTCCAGGCCAATGAGTTGTACCACAGTACAGAAGGGAGATTGTCATTGAGCAGTGTTTGACCTTGACAAGATACTTTGTGATCCCATGTATCGAAAGGGACTGCCCAGTGTAAAATGGCAGTCTTAGTGCCTGATTCTCACGTAAGGAATGCAACTGAGAACTGAAAGTCATGTCCTTAACTATCTCCTATCTTGCTGTCCACGTACCATAAATAAAGAACAAACCTTATCTGGTATTGGTAGGGGAATTTAGAGTAGGATCTGCACTTAAATATGAAAAGTAAGCTAAGGAAATGGATTTGGGGAGATAAGTGTAAAATATTATCCCCCAAATTGCACATATTCACCTTTTGGGTTTTTTCCATAAAGTGAACTGTATGCACATATCCCATAAAGTCTAATTTTTCTTTAGCTCAGAATAGCTTTGGACTGGTGTAACCCACTGGACTTCAGGGATTAACCTCCTGATTTAAATCACCTATGTGAGAAGAGAATCAAGCCTGTTTTGCACACACAAAAATGTGTGTCCTGGGAAGCGGTCAAGAAAAGAAGTTCCAAACTTCTTTTATTACTTTATTCATTAACAGTCCAGCAACTGCTTTGCTTTAAAAATAGCATCCTACAAAAGCACAGACATCCATCTCCTGTCTAGAAGCCATCTGGGAGAAAAATGGAAAGTTATTAAGAAATACTTTATGAAAAAGCCTTTTTTTTTTTCTTCTCACAACCATGAATTCATGGAAACCAAGAATTTTGCCCGAAATATATAGGTCTGACCAACTTCTAGAAAATATAAAAAGATATCTGAGAAGCGGGGAGAGGTCATGAGGAGCTTACAAGTCCTTGCAGTTCTAGGATAGCCTTGCTGCATGAAGAACTTGAAGATGATAAATTTGGGCCTGGACTCACAGGAAAGTTAGAAAGAAGATGGAGAAATACTAGGAAGAAAAATCTGCTTAAAAAACACTATGTGGTAGCATTTGCTAAATAAAAACTACTTTTTTAAATTCATGGTACAAGATGGGTAAAAGTTTTTCTTTCAAATTCATTCAGGTCTAAATCAAATGTAAGATTAAAAAAAACAGCACTGCCAAAAATCCTGTATTTTGCATGGATGTAAGTAGCATATAATGTGGAAACTACTGCTGCAGGTCTTTTGGTTAGAAAACTCAATAAATGTTTATTCTGCAAAATGAGTTATACACCACAAGTATGTGTTATGAAGAAATTGCTTAGTATAACATACAGTAAATGTCAAGAAAAAGCCAAGGAATGAAAAATAAATTAAAAGCCCTGTAAAAACCTCTGGACATCTCACAAGATCAGATTTCACATTAAAGAAATATGAAATCTTGTTTTGCTGCATTTATAGGAGGATCTAGTAAAATGAGCCTATGTTCCAGCATACTTGGCTGTTCTGAATAATAGCAGAGTCACAAAAATTCAGAAACCCTTGTATTTCAACTCTGGGCCATACCTGACACTCCATCCATTAATCAAACACGTGCTTCATGGAAGCATGAATGGAATGCAGAGACATGGAAGTCTTCCAAGCTCTGTGAGAAAGACAGGCTTAGGACAGTAAGTTCAGTCTATGGCCTTAGCTTATTTTTTCATAAAGCTTATTAAAAAAAAGGTGAACTTTTTACCCAGAAAGTGGTGAAATTCTATGTAGAATACTCTCGGCCAGTAAACAGATTACTTTGTAGCTGTGGGTAATTATGCAGCTCACTTCTAAGCAATGCAAAAAATCAATTTTAATTAAAAAATCATTCATGCTGGACTGAGCCATGCCCATTTAGGAAAAAAAAATATTGACCCAGGAAAGTTCAGTCCAGATGCAGAATTCACTTTCACAGTAGCACCCAGCTCTTTCAACCCAGTTTTCCAATCTGATTGACAGAAGGACAAAGAGATCACATGGTTCGTACGACGTCAGACTCATGCGGAGCTTATCCCCAAGATCATCTTGACGCCTTGCCTTTCGTTATAACAACTAAACAGATAGCTTCTATCCATTCTGGTCTTTAGTTCCCTCCTTTCTAGAACAGGTTGTTCAATTCCGTCCCTACCAGTCACATGACAAAAGCTCTGATCCTTTTGCAACCAGACAAGGCAAGGATTCAAGAATCAAACTAGGACAGTATTTACTCATGGCTTACCTTAAAATATACATGAGTCTTACAAAACTCAGCTAGACTTAAATGAATGCTTATAGCTGGTATGACACAAAAAGATACTGTGGTTCTGGTCCCTGTGAGCATTCATAAATTCTGGGAAAATTATTTGATTGAATTTGAGTACTGGAAAGATTTGCTATACCTTCTAAAGTGCATGTGAAACAAATATTCATTTCATCTCCTGAAATAAGACTACAGTGTCATCACTGATTTTGGAGCATGGACCACTTTATAAGATTTTATGTTATTATTCCCAGAACGGTTGCAAGATTTTGAACTGTTAGACTACCGTGCAGATAACATCAGGAACACTGTTTTGCCTGGAGAAGTGACTTAATCCTATGCTGCCAATGTGGGAACAACCTGATTTGGATAATAAAGTTAAATTTATTCATTTTCCGTGTATGGGACACGTAAGGACCTTGTTAGGTTTGGTCCTTGCACAGGTGTATGTAGAACATTAAGTGTTAAGACACCTTCAGAAGAAAGGTTCAGTATTAAAAGCTGCTTGCTCTGCTTTTTGTTATCCAGCAAATATAAATAGCAAAACATATTCTCACCACTACAGAACAGTCTGGCTCTCGTGTGGTCTGTTAGAAACCATTATGTTTCAGTTTGGCTTTTACAGTCGTGCAAAACTGCAAAATTACAGTCTAGCATTTTCTTTTCTATTTTTCTGGTTTTAAATATTGAAAAACATTCACAGTAAAAGGTGCAGAAAGCGCAGCAAGGCTGGTTCCCACAAAAAACCACACTATGCTCAGTATATACATTTTCAGAAGACTTCTAGGTTGATCCCTGCAATAAAACTCCTGCAAAATGTAACCCTTTTTTTTTCTGGATTCACTCTCAATCATTGCTTCTACATAGACAGCCCTTCAAGAGTTCTTTTCAAACCTGTCATCTCACAAAGCTATAGACCAGAAAGAACTTCTGAACCTGGAGGGCAAAGAAAACCTTTCTAATGCCACTCTAAAATATTTGCAAGAGCCGTACCTTCCCCTGGAAGCTGAATAAGAATAGGAACAACTGAATGTACAAACAGGGTTCCAAAAAAAGCCCAAACATTCCGCAAAAAAATGGAAAGCTGCTTACATACTGAGGAGATAATAAGTGGATGCCTGACAAAAATTTATATTAAAGTATCCCAGGAAGACACTGTTTTTACTTCTCTCTGTTTCCTATGCTTCTCAATAGGAAGTACACATCTGATGACATGACTGCTCAGCATTGGAGGAGTATGCACAAATGTTAATGAAGACAAAAACACCTCCTGTTTTATCTGAGTGTCTAATTAAGTAGATGCTTAGCTGTAGTTTCTACAAAATTGACGTAAATTATTTAAAATTCTAAGTCAGACTGGAAATATCATTAAAATATCATGAGAAAAGTTTTTTTCTGTTCCATATCCTAGCTTTTCCACTCCCCCCGAAAGGAAAAAGTAACGAAAACAAAATGGTGATCAATACATGTGCATATACACATCCCGTATGTTCAGCTTTTGGAAGCTCACCAGAAACACAAGTTAGATTAATTTTGAGAGAAGAATGCAAATGAGCTATTAAGTGTGTATTTATTTTTTTACAATACTTTCCTACAAAAAAAGCTAATTTGGATAAGGATTTAAGTGTGGCGTGAAGTGAGGGGAGAAAAAATCTGTAATTATCTGCAGAATGTTGTTTGAAAAATTAAAGAAAATTCTTTACTGGAGCTGTTTGAAATAAGCTCTGTTTTGGTTGAGATACTAGTGCATATGACTCTTAACAAAGCTTAAACACTTACTGTCACAGTCCTGGAGATTTTCAATTGCTGATAACAATCTTGCCCTGTCTTCTGGGTTCAAAATATTTAATTCAATCAGGTGGCTTTCCTGTAGATCCTTTAAGTCCTCTAGAGTTTCATAGCCATTTAGCAAGAGAGTTGAGGCATATTCCTACAAAAAGGAACAAGCAAATTCTCTCATGGAAACAAGCACTATGTTTAGTGGAGGAATAGATACAATTTCACTTTTGCGTTCTGGCCAGGTTGAAATGGGCTCCGTTCTCCAGTCCAACTGACTCACCTTTGACAGAGGAGGAGAGCAAGAGGGGACAGAGGCAGGGTGTGTGGGAGTCCTCCTGGCCATGCCAACGTCTGTGCTTGAACTCCATAGCACAGTCCAGCAGCAAACAGGACTAGGGCAGAGCTCTGTCAGAAATTATTTAAGCTGCTGAGTGTCTGGACTTTTTACTCCATGAGTGTCTCCCATGCTGAACCCAGGAGGGCCTCTGAGGAAAGGAGTGCTCTGCCTTTGCACAGGAGGAGCCCCTCGGTACGAGCAAGGGAAGAAGCTGAGGGAGTCCTCAGCCCTGCTGTGTCACATGTGGTGCCCTTGAGCTGTGTGTCGACTCAGTACAAACCTCTGTGCATGCTCCAGGGAAAAGAGTGTTTGCATCAGCAGCAAAGCAATTACCCTTATTAAAATTGTTACTTGTAAATCATGACCTCATTACACTTTGACACTCAGTCAAGATCCAGGGTTGCAGAGAGGGAGCGAGGCGCAACCTGAGCATAGTGCAAAAGCACTATTGCTCCCTGAAGATCACAAGAAGTTAGGAACACAAATTCTCAGTTTTGGCACTGGAGTCAGACTGCAGCCCTGTCCCTGAAGTGTCCACAGCCACTCATCTATGCTTAGGGACACAAATGCAGTCAGGCTGACGTGACAAGTTACCAGCATCCCTCTGAGTGGAGTCTCCTAGCCCAGCCCCATGATGAGGTAAAATGCGGTTCTATAAGCCACTCACATCTGATAAAAGACAGACATGAGGTTGCTTTGCTTTGCTTTGCTGACATCAAAACTGCTGAAACCTGCCTTTCTCTTCCTGCCTGTAAATGACATTCAAACCCGAGCGCACAGAAAGGGAATGTTTCAAGTAGAGCTGGGAAATGCGTTGGCTGACCTGCAGGTGGACACATTCCAGGAGCTCTTGCAATGTTTTAGGCTTGGTCTTTTTGCTTCCTCTGTGTGCGTTTATCTTTCTGGGTGCAGCTTCTTCTTCCAAGATAATATCCACATAAATGAACTTGAAATTTCCTACTTTGTTGTTCAGCATGCCTGTCCATATTCCCATGGGAGTTTTGCAGATGATATCTATGATGTCTCCTTTCTAGAACAATAAAAAAAGCACACCACTTCTTACACCTCTGGTTTGTTATATGTAGCTTTTCCTCTATGGACCAAAACCAGCACTAGTCAGTGCAAGGTAACTTTTTTTAATTACCTAGATTTAGTGCCTTTGCTTTTATAAAATCCCAGGAAAATAATTACAGAAAGTGGACTAGTCCTTTCCTCCAAACCTTTGCAAAGGACAGGTAAGCATAAGCAGCCCCCCTCACTATTTTTGTGCTCCACTTGGTCACTGAAAAGGGATAGGGTTTCATCAGCAATTAACTTTTGTTATGGGCAGTGGGCATAAATTTGGCAAAAAGCAAGGGATTACTGTAAGGTTATTTTCAAAATACGTTCCAAAGCATTTACAGAACAATCTTATTATCTAGCCTCTCAAGAGTCTTCAAAAACAGATAAGTGATCTGTGAAAGGTGGACTCTTACCATTTTACAGTAAAAAACACTGGCTAAATTTCTCAAAGGTAATAAAGAACATTTAACTCCCTTAACAAATATGAATGCTAAAAAGGGTGACAACACAGCTACTTCAAGAGGGCTTTTTTGGTAAAGGTGTTCACAGCCACACAGTAGGAACCAAGGTCTCAGGTCAGCAAAATGCTCATTCTGAGTAATTCTCATAGTCAAAAGGCTCTTACAAAGTCATACACCCTGCACAACTTGCTCCCAGGACCTCAAAAATGAACCCTCTCTTCTTGGCACATATCACAGAAAAATGCTGAAAGCCTTTGAAGAGTTATCCAACAAATGCCTACTTATTTGGGATTCTATTACAGAGTTAGAAGTCAAACAGTTTGTTAAGATGTGTTCACAACTCCAAGACTTACATCTTTTCTGGTCTGGTCAAGGAACAGCAAGTCAAGTGGTCACCCTAGTTTTGGTACAAACCCAAGTACAAAATTGACTGTGAGCTGGTGATCTGGTTTAGTTAGAATATGGGGCTCAGAGCTGTCAGCACATTTGAAATGGAAACAAAAAAATTGTTTAAAGCTCTATAAGCACACGTTATTCTACAAAGTCTTGCAGGCTCAGGAGCTTCAGATGTGGATGCAGATCAGGCAGCGGCTCCAAGCCAAGATGCAGATGCACTTTGAATTGAGATTCAGGGTACTGAAATTTTGTGTGATAAAAATATAGGGGATTTCAACCCTGATATTAGTTTATAGTTCCAAAATACACCACCCTAGTGACTAAAAAAGAAACCTACATGAGCGAGCAGATATTTGCCATTTCATGACCAGTTAAATAATTGAAGCAGTTAAACTGTATTAAAAGAAATGCACTAGATGTGGGCGGAAGTGGAGGGCAAGTTCTGAAGACTGCAAGTACCAGCAGAACAACAGCTTTCATTAGGCCAGAGAGGAAGAGAGCAAGTCTGTGTGAGATTGATGCCTTGAGGGGCTACCTAGAAACAGAGACTAGACAGGAGTAAGGGAATAAAGGTGGATATTTATTTGAAAGGCCTTCAGAGTTACACCCTGGGGAGCCAAAGGCCACATCAAAGATGGACCCCAAGCTGGACCCCAAGATGGACGACACGTCACGAGTTCTTCACTCTTTTCTAGGTCTGGTCCATTTGCATATCAGCATAAATTCACCAATTAAAACTTTAGCTAATGATGTAACTTCTTCGATTTCTCCACCTCTCTAGAGGCCCTAGTTTACACCTTTTGGGCCTAAGACAGCCTAAGTGTCCTTGAACAACAAGCTCAGAGAGACTTTGTTACGTCTATCTGGCATAAGAGAGCAGCAACGGGCTGTAAGAAACTTCAGAGTTACACACCAGGCAGTACAGGATTTAAAAATATATAAAAGTTAAAACCTAAGGCATCAAGATACAGGTGAGGATTTGGCAAAAAAGAAGGAGCTGGGAAGAAGAAAAGAGTCTGAAGTGTGACTATAATCTGGATATGAAGATACTTACAAAGAGGGAAAAGAAGTCCAGATTACAGACATGAGTAGTCTGAAGGACTGGGCTTTTTTTAGTAATGTTCAGCTGGGCCCCTGTTTGTTGCTCATCTTCCTCACTCACACAGCCCAGACACCCCTGCCATGTCTGGGCTGAAGAAAGTTCATAGTTCAAAGGAAGGCTTAAAGAAAAGTTTAATGGAAAAGCAAGCTGTTTTTATTAAAGGCAATGGGTGCCACTGAGCTTTGGATATATCCTAATCGTGACTTAGAAAGCTGGGGAGACAACTTCACATCCCGTAAGACTTTACTCTTTCTTTCTACAGACCTTGTATGTGGGAAGCAACACATATTTTACTCTGAGGAAGGCTGGAGTATGTAGGTAGATACCATGAAGAGGTTCCTACCTGGAATCTGTGCCTTAAAAAGCCTTTAGCAGCCCTTGGCTTTGCAGCCTTGTCTGAACTAAGTCCTCATAGAAGCATTGTGAAGCCAGATCGGCCTTGCTTTAAGAGTGTTCTACATGCTTAAGCAGTTAAAAATTCATTATTAAATGTATTATTTACATGTGAAAAATGGTTCCACTGGCATTGTTAGTGGGAAAGAAGGAATCCTGGTGGTTGTCTTACCTTGATTTTCAGTGAGTCGGTGTCATAAGGACTCGGTGTGAAGTCGGTGTGGACTTTGGCTCGGCCGCAGAAGGGCCCATTGTAGGGGACCTCGTCGTCAAACCGGAGGCTGTCCCTGTTGCTCATGCCATCGGAGCAGCTGGTCACCCCACCTGAGAGAGAGGCAGCTTGAGAGACCCCTGCACCAAATGCCCAGACATGCAACTCTGCACAGCGGCCAAGAGGAAAGTGTTCAAAACCACAGAATCAGAGACAGAGCGTATTCTGTGTGGGTTTGACACGTTCCAGGATAACTACATTCAGTAAAAATCATGCTACAAGAGACAGAAGAAAATGGGTAGGAGATCTTTCATGAATATCTTCCCTACAGTAATCTTTTTCTGGTGATGATACTAATAGACTACACATTTTACTTACAGACTTTTTGAAATACTACCTCTGCAGATTAATAAAATGTACCCTAAAAGTGCAATTTAGGGAATTAATTCTGTTGAACTTCTCCTGTTTATTCAGAGAAATGAAAACAAGTACTGTAGAAGTTATTTTATTTCATACCAGAGCTAGCTGAAACATCAAAGGAAGCTGCATTGCAGAGGGAAATTTTAATCTTATCAACATTTCTGCCTGTCATTTTATCCAAGTTGAGCAATAAAATATCAGCAGAGTAATTCAAGCAAATTTGAGCAAGCTCTGCAATATCCCATCCAAATATGTTTTTAGATAAGAGCAGCAGTGTGTTGGAAGTAAACTCCCATATGCGATTTTCACAAATCACGTCACAGAAAATGATCGTAAAAATGGTTTTGTTCGTGGTGATTGCTTGAGTGCACAGTTCCATCTCAGGGTCAAATTAACTCTAAGTGCAAATGGTCTGGACTGCAGCTCCAGTCCGCACTCAGGGCTCGGGTGGTGCCTGCAGGGTGGCACAGCAGTGTCACCAGGGATAGCTGTGGCCTGCCACCCAGCAAATGTCCACAGCAGAGCAACACAGAGAGAGGTGGAGGCACTTTTCTCATCAGAGACTCCTCTGCCCTCTGACCGAGACCACCGTGATGGGAGAGGGTTTTCAGTGGGTTCCAGGTGGGCTGTGTCTCTGCATCATGTCCCAAAGCTGCCAGGTCAGACCCCATCCCCCACCATCTCAGAGAGACTTTGTCTGCCTCACATCTCCAGGGCAAAGGATGAACTCACAGACAGTCCACGAGGAGAGGATGCTTGTGTGGCTGTACCCAGTGATTGCAAACCCAGCACTATAGCAGTGATAACCTCACAAAAATTTATGGCATATATACCAGCAATATCCCCTATAATTCATGTTATTTTTTTCCTTCAGTTAGTATTTCCACTCTTAAAAACATTCAGCTTATTTCTGGAGAGAGGTATATCTACCGTAGCTGCTACTCATTTAACCAAATTACTTTTGTCTGCCAGAATCAAGAGCTCTCTCCCATCACATTTTTGATCACCAGCTCTGATTCCACAGACATAAACAATAACTATATTGATCCAGTGCCTGAATAAGTATAGGTGTCTTGTACTTACTAGATGAGCTCTGGCCACTGTTCAGACTGTAGAGACTTTCCAAAGAGTCACTGGTTTTTAGGGAGACCTTCTCAGTGTGTGTTCCACCACCAGGATCACTGTCATCTTTTCCCTCTTCATTCTTTAACACAAAAATCAAATTTTAACCCCAAATAAATGTATTTTAGAGAAATATTTTGTTTGCTTTAAAGCATCACTGTAGATTAGCTCATCATTGCACTTTATTAAGAACTACTTTGTGAGAGAAAGCATTTTAGAAGTTGATGCATGATACTAACCATACCAAACAATCACCCCCTAGTATTTTATGATCTTGGAGAAATTCCCTGTCTTGTTTCTGTCCCACTCTCTTCATCCCATCTCTGCTCAAACAGCTAAGCTAGTAAGACTGCAACACACCATGGGAGAGCTGAAAGCTTAAAAGGGGAAATATGCAGGCAGCCCAGTAAGATTTTGTCTGCTTGTCTCAGAGAAGGAAATATAAAGCTCAATTCTGAAAGCAGGTGGTGAAGAACTGGCTGACACAGCTGTGTTTTACACGGAACTTCTGAAGGTGGTGGTTGCTTGGTGGCAGGCTGGGGACAGCTTGCACACGTGTCCGGCACTGGTGTGTTCTAGCACCGTGCTCACCACACTGCCCAACATACACCCTGGCCTCGAAATCCAGTGCATTTCAGAATTAACAAGTGCATGTTTCTCTGTTACAAAGTCTAATGGTGTATGAAATTGGCCCCCTGAGTTTATACCAATAAATCACACCTCAGGAATCACAGCCTGTTCAAAACAATAAGATCCATATTTCAGTCCCATTTACGTTAGAGACGATGTAACAGATAAATGAAATAGGGATGATCTTTCAAAGGGAGGGATTTTTCAGCAGAATTCATCATGTTGCCAGTGCGTGTGATATCCTGATGCAGCCGAAACTTCCTTCAGCACATTGTATTTGGGGAAAAAATAGTTATTCGCCAGTTAGATGATGAAGTGAAGCCAAGATAACAGTGCTTGCGTGAAGCAGAGACCCATACGGGTACACATCAGGCAGAGCACTGAAATGAAGAACTATACTGGTGTTCAACAAGAACTGTGCTGGTTACACCAGACAGCAGCATAACCCACAGATTAATCAGGAGGCTGCTATTGATTGTCATCATCTCCTGCAGGAATGAAGATCATGCTACTTGTGTGTCCAACCTGATAATCCATTGAATTTCTGTCATGGGAGTTGTTGCTTTAAATGTGCAGAAAGTAAATATAAAAATATAATATAAAGATCATGGATTGCACTTTAGGAAAAAAAAAAAAGAAAACGAAACTAATGAAGTAGGGATCCTTGTCTTGGACCTCCAAAAACTATTTAAAAGTGTCCTGTGAAACATTATTTTCTACTTGTGAGGTTCCTCATTTATTTTTCTTACTTACTTGATACTGACACATGTGGGATAGGATGCAGACTAGCTAGCTTTTTTTTAGGATTGTTAAGCGTGACAAGTTTTTTTCCTCATGTTTTTAAAATTTGGAACTTACTGACAACGTACTGAGAAAACAGGGTTTGCAGTATGTACAAGATTATGGTTTTTATGTTTAATAAAGATAGTTTCACTAAGATTAGATAAGGTAGAAGGAGATAAGGCATATGAGTTGGAATTGTCTAGGATGCTGGCTGACCTTTACAAAATGGACTTCAGAAATAATTCTCGTATTGGAAGATAAATTCTTCTAATGAAGATTTTTGTAAACTGAGTATCAGGCTGATGATGGGGTTCAACCAATACTCCCTTGTGTCCACATGAGGAGGTTTTTTTATGCTCTTACACACATGCTCATACAAATGTTCCTTGAGGAAAAAGCAAAATTAAATGATGTAAAACTCCTATGACTCTCTTGGGCCCTTACTGTGTGATTTATGTGTACACTAAAATGCACATGAAAGAAAAAGTACATACCAAAAGCTAGCTTAATTCATTATGTGTTGTTACCCTGGTTTTATGGTTTGTCATAACTGAGGACAGTGGAAATATGAACAGAAAAAATGGACATAATATGTTTACTTCACATGTATTTTCAACAAACACAAGGCTCTTTGGCTGTATTTACCATCTCCTCAGAGAGTGCCTTGATGTATTTTTTGCCCATCTTTTTCTTCATGGTAAGTGAAATGGCTCTCATCTTCTTACTCAGACTTCCTCCATTGTTTGCTGCTTTGGTTTGTACTGCTTCCCCGATGTCACTTATAGTCTCCAGCTCAGATATCTGTTTTGAAATCAAAAAGTAAGCAATAACTCACCACAAAAATAAAATGCAGCATAGTGAAACGGGAATTACAGGGAAATATTAAGGACACTAACACAGTTAGCATGACAAAATTCAGTCACGGCCATTTTCCTTGGAAACTGTGTACCTAAACAGGTTTGCAGCACAATACTCTATGTGTGAACGACCGAAAGAAAATATATTTTATGGTAGGAAATATTGTTTCCCATTATTTATTGTCTCTAATGCAAACAAGAATTGAGGCAATTTTTGCAGAGGTCTTGACAACAAAAGTGAGACATCTGTGGGTTACTTGTAAAGTGCTGGTTACTTTGGGCATGCACCAATGTGAAGTGCACTTCTTTGTGGGTTTTCTTAATAAATTGTTTCTAAATTTTCACATCAAAGTGCCAAACTTGAGGTGCGATTCTCTTGTTTGTTTTGGCAAGGCCTCAATCACTCAGACAGATCCAGGTACACGAGCAAAGTTCTCACCACTGTAAAATTTACACAATAGCTTTCCAATGTTTTTGCATAAGTGTCATGGGAAAGTGAACAGCAGAAATTTAAACTTTGTGTTCTACAGACCTCAGCTGAATCATCTGTCTTTGATATTGAGTGATGCCTGAAACGGTCAAAGCTTCCAAAGCTGCTCGTGCGCTGTAAAAGAAGAGAAGACAAACCTTGACTCACTGGTGGTATTTTGCTTTGTTCTGTTATTAAGACTTAAAATTGTCAAGCCACCTGTTGGTGTCAAAAATCCCTCCCATATCAGTGGTCCATGAACTGCTACATCCAGCTAGAAACAAACTACAAGGTGACTGTAGGGGAAAAAAAATTGTGACAGTACAGCCAGAAGTAGAAAAATTAGTAAAAGAAACAATACCGGTTCAAATACTAATTAGGTAATGGATATGATTATGAGTTCTTATACATCTGTTTCACATTACTTATGTAATAGGTACATAAATAGCCATGCATTATTTGCAGGTAAGAAAGACTGTTTTTTATGAGGTTCGAAAAAAAGGTATTTTCATAAATATGATAAAAGCAATAGACTTGGGTTTGGTGGTGTAAATTGTGGCAATTTATACAATGTACTTTTGCAGCTGGGGAGACAATTTATGGTTCTTTACCATCAGGAATCAGCACGGACTGCTGAGGATTATGAACACATCTTGTCCAAAATGCACGCAGAGGGAGTAAGTAACAGAATAATCAGGCAGGTCTCATGCTTTTCTTCACAGTTTTCCAATTAGAAAGTCTGATTTTTAAACATAAATGGGCACAATCTTCCGCCGTGCCATAGCTTTACTTTGCATAACAAAGCTGCATCACCTGAGCTGTGCATTAAGAGACAGTGAATGGATTGCTCTGACTTCCTTCTAGTTTTTACTCTTTCTGCATGTTGATAAATGACATGGAAAGCAGGGAAGTGGCACAGCAGATTTTGAGGAGTGAGGTCATACAGAAATACCTGTCAGACATGCCCAGGCAGAGCTGCCTGACACTGCACTGCCCATGGTGGCAAAATGAATAAAATTGGCATTGATGACAAGTCAGGAATCCCTTTAAGTGTGGCTCTAATAACAGCCAGAATTTGGACATCATTCCACTCTACAGTATCTTCAAGAGCTTTTTATGTCTTCACCAATACTCACAGCTAAATCCAGAATGACTCGGGGTTTTTTAAGTACTTCCCTCTTCTATACTAAATGAAAGTCTTTAATGCAGTACGAGAGTTCTTGAGCCGGGTTCACTATTATATGAAGCAACATAATCTCAGTCTATTTTTAAGTATTCAAAATCCCCTCTGGAGGAAAAAAACCACTGAACTAAAATAGCAAACCACAAAATAAATACATTCTGTCTGATTTAATAAGTTATTTCAGACTATCTGGACTACAGCTTTTCCTGTACTTATTCATCCTTTTGCCTTGCCCATGTGATTTCAGCCAAACTAGTTCCTTACTCCATTGCTTTCTTCCCCCACCCCCAGCCACATGAGTCATCTTTTCATCTCCTCCAGGTTTCTTAAGCACCTGCTGTGCCCTCTTCACCTGGCATCTCCAGCTCCCTCCTTTTGCTGTCCACCCAGGAACTTCACAAGCCTCAAAAGGCTTGTGAGCTCCCAGCTTTCCTATTACAGAGTTCAGATCTTCTCCACCAGGCAAGAACTGTCATGAGGCATCCTCAGAAGCAACAGAGGTAGATCATCCTTTGGGCAACAAAAGAGGAGCAAAGGACTGGTTTGGGACCCAGTGCCTTTGCCTGCCTTCACACTGCAGGCACACTTAATGGACCTGCTTCCAGAGAAGTTAAGGAGAAATCTCTCTTGATGTATTTCCCTGTTTTCCCAAACTTATTTATTAAGAAGCTCTGCCACCCCCAAAAAATGAATGTGGACATAGCAGTGGGAGAGGCCTGAGGACAGTCAGATGGAAGAGGAAAGTGTATCCATATTTTGGATCCATATTCTAAGCAGTGTAGCTTAAAAGAAAAATAACATCCTTTTTTTTTTCCCCTCCTTTATTTCTGGGCATATCTAACCTGAAAAATATTTCCAGCCAAAGGTTATTTGAAGAAACTGACCCAGATTTGTGAATATTTCTGGATAACTAAAATGACATTTACCATTCACTGAGGGGAAAGAAAAAAAAGAAAGAAAAGACAAAAATCACACAGCTTTCCTCTTAATTGATTGTAAAATCTCTGTAGCTAAATATTGTGGTTTATTGGTTTGTTTTTACATTGTGAAATTGAAAATGACAATTTGTACACTTAATTTTACCTAAAATTGCCATAAAGAACTTTGCTATTAAGTAGATGAAGAATATCCTGTGACAAGGGTTTAGCTCAATAGTATGATATAAAAACACAGCCCTGAGGATTATGGTTCTATTAGACAGGATTAACACCTTTCACTTGCTTGTCAACCTAGCCAAATGTGCCCTGCAGCACAGAGCAGGAGGGAGAAGAAGGGAGCCTGGGATTCACAGCAATATTGGGAAAGTATAAAGTTGTCTCAGCAATCTCTAAACATACCCTGACCTTTCTGTTGCATTCCAACACTTCAATATGTCTAGTAGGAATAAGTGTATATTAAAGTGCAGATGTGCTGGAAATAGTTTAAAAGGAACAAGAGGGAAAACATTGTTTAGTGTTGGTCTTACCTATAAACAGCTTGAGCCCAGGGAAATCAGTTAATTCTTTTTTGACCCTGGAAACAACCTAATATCCTACATGTGCAGGAGCCTTGGGCTATTTTGTAGTGTACTTCAATGTTGCTTCATCCTTATTAAATATTAATAAGGGTTACAGGATGATTTCCACTGTTCTAGATAATGGTCTTGCTGCACTGGAGAGCACTGAATAGGGCTGCTTCAGCAGTTCTCTATACTAACTTTTTCCATTAAGTAATCAATAGGCACCACCTTTTAAAAATGTATCCAACCCCATTATACTGATAACGAAAAGCAGATTTAGGAGCTCCTGGCTGCAAAGGGAATGGGACTATTACTTTCAGTAGTGTCAGTCACTGCATTAGTGTCAGGGAACACCTACTTTGTGAAGATATGGACAGGCCTTATTTCCAGGTGAAGGGAAGCTTTTAAAGTAAATGCAAAGCTACTAAAAGAAAATACACTATTGACTTTTGATACCAGGATTCAGCATCCTATAAAGTTAAGTGGTTTTTCTGGCTCAATTCATGCAAGAGCTACTCAGGGATATGTTAAGCAAATACGAATTTGCTCAGTAAAACCTAATGGAGGCATGGGCAGAGGGAGAAACAACTGTGTTTTCCCACATAGGGACTGATCAAATAATTTCTATAAATCAATGCATTAACTTTCATCTCTTCCCATTCAGTATTCCAAACTAACATAATAGAAAATATCAAAGATACCTTTAAGTATTTGAAAACCTTCTTCCATTTTCTCCTATATCATTTATCCCCTGAAATCCAGGAACTTTAAATAATCCTTTTAAAGGGATAAGTACTATGTAATTGTTGTTCATTTTAATTTGGACAGTCTGCAGTTGATTGTCTGGTTTGTCGGTAAATAGCCTATAATTTTCCCTAGAAAATAATATGGTATGGTGTGCAAATAGTAAGACAACAACAACAGGTTCTGCAATCCGTGTCTTTCTGTTATAAAACATCCTTCCCTTGTAGGACATATCATAGGAGAAGTAAGTTCTTGTCTGTGACAAACTATTCAGAGCTTCCCTGTGTCTAAAGACAACCTCTGAGCCAAAACTGACTGCAGTTATCCTGCTAAATAATCATTATGGGAGATATTCATCCCATATTTTTCTTCGGACAACTCACACTGCTCAGCAATCTGGTTCCCTGCTGTCAGAAATTCTGGCCCATTATATTTTGCTTCAAGTCCTATTCAAAATATCTTTTAAGTCCCGCATGTTGCAAAGGCTTTGTACTGACCCTCTCACACAAATAACTCTCTTCAAATTCCTCCACGCATTTTAATTTTTAGCTTCCATTCATCCTTAGACTAGCCAAACCATGTAAGCTGTATAGGGGCAAACATGGTCACTGGAAGTAATAAAAAGGGAACTCAGCATGTTGCTCAATTTCCTTGACTGCCACAGACACTTGTCTTCTTCCCTGTTTTTTGAAAGCAGTCACAGCAGCTCTCAAGAGAACAGCCTGTTCTTGCTGCTCTGATTGATGGAGATAAGTGGAGATCAGGATTTGATTCATTTCTTCTTTTCCCTGATGGTTCTAGTCCCTTCAGAAGGAGGAGACCACTCTGAGAATGAAAGAGTTACCAAGCAGGGAGGAGTATTTCCACTCTGCTAGCTTATCTTCTTGCATAGATAACCAAAATAATTGTCTCCTACTTTCCCAGATGGCAAGATAGCAATTTATAGCTTTTGGGATGTTCTGAGGAAGAAAAACCCCAAAAACCAAACACCACCAAAAAAATCCTCACTTCTGTATAAAGAATGAGAATTTGCATAAAAGATTAAGCAACTCTCCAAAGGGTAAGGGAAGCAACGGAAGAGAAGACGTCATGACCTCTCTACCACAGGGAATTTTTCCTATTTACACATTAGTTACACATACAGAACTTCTGACCACTAACCAGCACATTAATATAACTTTATAGCCCACATGAAACACAGCCTAAACCTTGCACTTCACCAGTCAAAAGCAATAAAAAAGATACAGCTTGTTCCTGCTAACTCAAATAGAGCAATCTACTGAAATGGCATTTTTAACTGGCTTAAAAATGACTCTATAAAAGACTGGTTGTTATCGTGGCCTGGTGTTCAGTAGCTGCATGGACGTGGGGAGAGAGGGCAGCAAAGTGGACTTTGAACAGAACTGCCACCATGAAGCCTCAGATCAAACACCCTAATTTTAAAAGTGAAAAAGGACTGGAAAAGAAAAGCTGAATTAAAAAATGAGTTAATCGTACCTAACACTCCTCCAGGTGAACAAACTGCGCTCTCCAAAGTAAACACTGAGCAGCTGTTTTATCAGCTCCTCTATCTGGTACCAGCCTCAGTCTCTCAAGCCTAAATCCCTGCTGAGACAAGGCACATAGTTCCTAATAACCCAGAGTTACCACTAGAAACCCAGTCTCCAGCGCTTTCCAGGGGCACCTTGCACTGGGCAGGGTGCTGGGGCAGCTGAGAGCAAGGGCAGAGCTGCTGTTCCTGAAGTTAAACGAGGGTGGGATTGTTTGCAAGGTCTGTACGTCTTCCTCTGGAAGGGGGCAGCCATGTAGGACATCTGAGCAAAGAGGCAATTTCGTCTGGCAAAAAACTGTGCTGTGTTGATTAAACAAGTTTGTGAGGGACTAAATAAGGAAGCAATTTAGGAAATGCCAATCTTAACACTCGGAAAGTTTTGTGCAAGTGAGTGTTGCAAAATGTGCAAGGGGGGAAGGGATCTGACTCCACTTTCTTTATATGCACATTGACCCTGAATTTTGAGCACCGCCGTTCCTGCCCAGTTGCTGCAGAACACTCTCAGTTCCCGGTGAGAAAAGTCACTCCAAGTGCTCTTCTGCAGTCTGTCCAATTCTGGGAGTGTGCACAAAGATATTTGCAATAATTATGTAATTAAGACTTTATTATTTATATGACATTTAATTAAAAGTGACTTTCAGTGGCACACAAAACCATGAAAAGAAAATGACTTTAAAAGAAGGTTAAGGATGTGTGACAAACTCAGAGGAGCTATGAAAATGACAGTTAAGGATTTGGCATGATGTGCACTTCCACCTCCCTGCTATCCTTTTTTTACCCTTCATTTACACATGGGCAGAAACACCGAGGGATGAGCCTTGAAATCCACCCTCCACAAAACCATCTCTGCAGTAGAGGGGAGCGCTGCCTGAGTAAAGGCTGGTTAAACTCTACGTAAGCATTGCAGGCTTTGATCTTTAATCCCTTAAATACCAACATCTTTCCTCTCCTGAAACTTCCTCCTCTCCAAACCAGCTGAATTCACAGACGAATTCTCACATTTTAAAACTAAATCACCTAGCAGCTTCAATTAAAGTCCTTTCCCTGCTTCCTTATACAGCATGATTTTAATAATGCTGTGTGTTGTCTAGGTCCTGACCTTGCAGGGTTTGGCTGGATTTCCTGTGTAAGAGAAACTACTCACAGGCATGTTTGTTTTAAATGAAGACAAAAATATGTATGCCCAAGGAGGAGCTGAGAAGAATTCAGCCCCAAGGGCTTAGTTTTACAGGGACCCCCATGCCTGTCCAGCACCCCCACAGTTGGGCAACCAGCGTGCTCTGGCAGAGGAGGTGGGAATGTGGCTGTTCAGTGGAAGGTGTTCCTTCAAATGTCCTTCCAGATGAAAACAAGAGTAAAAAAATAACCTCTAAGTCACAGTCAAGTCTGACCGTCCCAAAAGCTCGTTTGTTTTTTTTCTGAAGAGTAAGCAAACTTCAGAAAGCCCCTACACTAGTTTTACTGCCCTGCTGCAGTCTTACCCTTGACAACAGGTAATGACCAACAATAAGCTAATTCTGAGAAACTTGGGGGAGGGGGGCAGAAAGAGAGTTAGTTTTTATTACTTTTAAATGAGTGTTTGATACATCATCTTGGTTCCCCTGATTAATGTTCCCAGCAAACTCAGCCATTGGAGTTGTAATGTTTCTGCAGGCTTCCCTACAGCAAAGCCTAGCCATTAATTCAGTGGCATATGTCAGCTCAGCAGAGCAAGGTCACTCTTCTCTTTCAAGGGGAACCTTTTTAGAAATAATAAAACTGACAGAAAGTTCTTTTTTGCATGCTTTATGTCACCTGAGGTTGAGTGCTGCAGTTAATATCACAGAGCTTATAAACATTCCCATCTTCAGCAGTCTCCAAACCCACCGGGGCTCTTAGAACCTCAACATTTTTTTTTTTTTTAAGTAACGTAGTGACAGCTTTATGTGGGGCAGATATACAGTATGTAATCCTAAATGAGTAAAAAGTAAGTAAAAAATGAAAAAGTCTTTTCTTGGGCATTTTAGAGGAGAAATTTTGGAAGACAGTAAGGACTGCTGATGCTGCAGGATGTTAGTGCTTAGAGAAAAAGATGTAGGATTAGGGACTTTATCTCCGTGGATGCTTGCATCTTTGGATAAAGGGAGGAAATTTTAAAATGCACCAGTCCACCTTGTTTCCATTTCACTGCTAACTGATACTGCAGGCTAGAAATCGGTATAGGCATGTGATGTAAAGAGAACACAAAGTTAGTTGATCTATTTATGGAATGATTTTGAATTTGCAAGAAAAGATGTCCTCGTCATCTGTTATGATAACTAATTGCAACTGGAACTTATTTATCAGAGTACAAACATTATGGAGCATGATAAACAAAATAACTAGCTGAAGAATAAGATCCAAACAAAAGGCCATTTTTTCCCCCTCATTATCTCCCTTCAGACATCCTGACTACACTTGATTAATGAATCCATAGTGAGATTAGCTGAAATTGCCTTAATGGAGATGCACTACAGTAGAGAAGCAAAATTCAGTGCAATATCTATCATCAGTCACTGTGAATTTGAGTGCTTCATCAGATCTATATGTCCATTTATTTAAATTATTTTTATCTCGGAAAACAAAGCAAAAAAAAAACAAAAACAAAGAAATAAAATACTCTGCTCATTAGAGTGGGTTAACTTTTGACTCCTTTGAAATGTAGAGCAGGGTCACCATTTTTTCTCTTTCTTGTGTCCTCCTTTGTCAAATGGCTGTGTTCCAACGATGGCCTATTGTCATCCACAGGCCAACATTATCCTTCTTGTCCAATTGAAGAGAGCACATGTGGCACTTCACTGCAGCTTCTCAGACTTCAAAAACTGGACATGCTCACACAGCTTATGCCTGGGAATCCTAAATATACTTCTTGGAATTTTGAACTTATGAAATAAGTTCAGCAAGCTTTTCGTTTTGTATGGAAGCTGAAGGAAAGTTGCCAGCTCAGGGTTTCCTCATGATTTGGGAGTGTGTAAAAATCCTTCTTAGTACACAAGTTATAATGTAGTAAATTCTGTGTTTGCTTTGTAATTTAAGCCCTATAATTGCAACCCTAGGAAAAAAGAAAATCTAGGAATCTGAAGATATCATCCTGATTCTGTTCAGGTCAGTCCAGAAAAGGAATTAATACAATCAACAGCTCACTGGGGTACCAGTAAGGGCACATCCATTCCACTCTCTCCATTTGATTATCTCTGTGGCATGGGTTGTGATCTCAGCTCAATGGAAAACTACAGCTTCATTTCATGAAAAACAAATGTACCAGGTGCATGAAGTGTATGTGCATTCTGACACATGAGAAAAGTGAGACTGCTTCTCCCCCCTCCCCTGCTCCCGCAACCTCCATGAAAACCACACGTAGCTGAGAGACACTCACCAGTGAGATGCTGCTACTAAGGCAGCGACAGCAGCGAGGGGTTTGAGGTGTTCTTTGAACTCCAAATTTAAGGACATTCTCCAAATCCTACTGAAATCAGCCCTATCACTGCAAAGGGGACTGTGCCAGCTACAAGATTTTAAGCTTTCACAAAGGGGTGGGAAGATGTTGCCTCTTCCCATTCCTTCAGATACAAATACATTTTCAAACATTTTACCACAATTACCAAGATATATTAGTCAAGCAAATATAAACTCCATTACAGAGACAGGAAGAAAATAATGTAAACATGCCAATAGCCAACATCAGAAGAGCCCTGCCATGTGCTTGTGCTAGAGCTGAATGCCTGCTCTACCATCATCAGTCATTTCATGCACCCTCTCCACAGGTTCTGAGCTGCTCATCCGTCAGTGAACCATGCCCCCTTTCCAGCTTTTTGAAGTGGTTTTTGAACCTATCATCTGATCTTAAAGAAGGAGGCAGGAAGACACAAGTGTAAGAGAAGAACAGCACAACTGTGGCGAGCGAAACAGTTCAGGAGTGGTAGAGCCGAGCATCCCCTTTGCACAGGTGGTGGTGGCAGAGAAGCTACGTGAGCTCACTCAGCTGTGTCATCTCCTCTTCACACATATGCTTTTGGCTGTGCAGTCACTAAGTGAAGCTGATTTCTTTATCTCATGGCTGCAGCCTGTCAGTGACACAGCTCCATCTCTGTCTCAAATGTTGTGGTAGAGGGAAGACATGACACTGCACCATGTTTTCTGGTTGAGCAGAGCTCCTCTAGTGTTTATCTTCTCCCTGAAGAAGCTGTGAGGAACACTGCAGAAAAACCTAAAGCCAAGTACTCAAGTATTCAGGGACTCATATCCATTTGTCCTTCAACATATCTGGAAGAACAGCAAACCTACCACACCTTCTGATGAGGTTGGCATGGACAAGTAGAGGAACTTTCACTTCTTACAATTCTCAAGGAAGTGACCATTCAGCACCTCATGGAAATCAAGTACAGCAGTGTTAGGTTACGTGGGTGTTCTTGTGAAGATGATAAAAGAGATGAAGACATAAGGAAAAGGACTAAAACTCCACCCAGAAAACATAACAGTGCAAAGCACCAGATCACTGGAGCTTCTTCCCGAAGAAAACTTGTCAGCTTCAGTGCTGGGTGATGATTAGAGATAGAAGACCCTTTGCTCTTGACATTCAGCTTTCCAGAGAGGGGCCAGGAGATGTTATGACTGGCAATTAAGCAGCCTGAAGACTGCATACAGGTGAAGTCATTCTCCAGCTTTCTGTGTATCCACAGAATAAACCAAAGAAAGTTTGGAGAGGAAAAGTGGCAGTAAGGTGTATATTATGCATAGTCAAAGAAGCACCTTCCCTGAAGCTGTCTCCAAACTTTTGCCTAGGCTGAAATTTCACTCTCAAGTTTAAGAAGAAAAATAGTAAGAACATGCTCTGGGATGCACTGTAAGTGGAATAAGATTTTAAAAAGCTACAAGGGTAAGAGTAAGCGCAAATACAGAAGAGATTTCACTTGGGAAAAAGATAGCTGGTCGTTCATCTTCCTGTAGAATAGCAACAAGCATACAACACACCTCTATGTGATTCATGAAACAGAGCCATTAGGATTGTTTAAAGGATATATGATTTGCTAAATATTCAGAGCATATCTAATCTGTAGCCTGGTGCCAAGCAGCAAATGCTGAGCAAAACCATTGACACTGCCAATTTGTGGAACAGAGTATAACTGTTTCTAACAACTAGAGTAACTCTGCTGTCTTTGTTGCAACCTTTCAGAAGAGAAAACTTAAGGGTTATTGTGATTACAGAGACCCAGAAGACTTTTTTTCCCTTTTCAGGAGTGGGTATTCCCAGTGGGTTCTGCGCACACAGTAAGGGGTTGATTCTTCTGGCTGAAGTGTTTGTAGCTGCCCAGAAAGTGCTTATACAGCTGCCAAGGGATGGCTTTATAACAGCTTTTGTCTAAATTTATGCTGTGACACAGATTACTAGAAGAATATTGAAGCACAGGAAGGATGTAGGCCACATCCTCTGCCAGTCCTGCCCATACATAGCTACTGCTTTTTTCCAGGCAGTGACAGATATCCTGACCAATGTTTACTTTGGGGTATTTTGGTTTTCCTGGAAATACAGTATTGAAGCAAGTCAACTGCTCTTAAACAACTCTTAAAGAATTAGGAGGCAACTAATGCTGATTTATGTCACCTTGGTAGTTGTGCTATGTTATTTATCGGAGAGCACAGTTACAAATGCTGTGGCTGATAGTCTGGTTTCTAAAAATGGCTGGATAAGGTGGTTCAGGCATACTTCTTGAAATGCTCCTACTTGCTTAAGAAAACAAACAAAAACCTGGATTTGTTACTCTAAGCAAAGTTAATATTGATGTGTAAATAGTCCCTTCGGCAAATGGCTCTCACTTGTTTTAAAATGTTCTGCTCTTAAGGACTTAAGCCTGGCTAGTGAAGGAAACCAAGACTGGGAAGAAACAAGAAATTAAATGAGTATTGTGCAAAGTTGATGAAAATGTAAAAGATGCTGTAATCAAGGGAACACACAAAATCAGCAAGTACTGGAACAGGCCACCGACACCATTTTTCCTTTGAAACAAAAGTTAGCCAAGAGTTGCGTGAGCCCTCAATGAGACTATGTCTTGATGTGAGCATTAAAATGGGGAGTCTGGTCCTCCTAATTACCTCCTGCCAAGGGGCAGGTGAGAGATGGTTGTTCTTTCCTCGCAAACACTCTGGACCTTTACCTTCTCCTGAGAAAACAAAATTCCTCAAATTTCAAGACCTGTCTGGAAGAGATATGTTAGCATGTATGTTCAGACACAACTTTATGAAGCTGCTCTTGAAAAGAAAGAATAATTAGCTGATGATCGAGAAGCACAATTATAATGTAAATGAAGAAAAAATAGCAGAAGTAAGAGGAGCAGTAATATGCTTGTAGAACCGCCCACTCACACAAGGAGAGTAACCCAAGGTTCACTCTAACCTTGTTCCAGTGTTTCATGAAGCCTAGGGGAGACAGAAAACACCTTCTGAAGTGTCACCTGTGATCCCTCCTCTCCCCATCTACACACACATGGTTTTTACAAGTATCATTATTTCTTCCTCTGAACCCTCCCCCCCCCATAAAGGCCCACAGGTATTTACACCATAAACCAGGTTCTTAAAAATACTTCCCAGATGTTGTCATCTGTTCCTGCTTATTTACCAGAGTTCAAATGGATTTTGACAAACAGTCTTTCTTCAAGAGGCAATGCAGTAAAGACCTTTAATGACAGAACTATGTGTCATCTTTGCCTATAAGCATAAATTTGCACAGCGGGCAGTACAGTGAAAACAGCTTATCATCAACTCATCACCTCTCATCATTGTTAGAATGAAATGCAAATGGAAACGAGCATCACTTCAGTCATGGTTGTGAAAATTAGCATCTTTGACATTAGCAGTGGCTCATTTATTATGCACTAGAAATTTCAGGGGGAAAGAAAAGAATATAAAAGTTTGTAACTCTACCAGTCTTTACCTTTGAAATAAAATTAAAACCTTCAGCTTTCCCCACTCAAGGATAAATCCTAGTTAATATTCATTAACTCCAAGCAATCTCTTCACTGCAGATCTTCTCCTACAGAAGATCTAATTATGTCTCAAATTATTTTTGCTGTTTAGGTTTGCTGTACCTATTTTCTATTTTCTTTTCTTTAATAAGTATTCCCCATTGGAGAGGCACGAGCCACTGTCTGAGAAAAGTGCAGCGCCAAAAAACTTGCTTATAGCATCTGTCTGCATTACAGGCTCCAAACACTTAGGCAAGCGATAAACTTTACTCAGATAATCCTGCTGAAATCAATGGGATCGTGGCTAATTTATTCTTCTGTGAAGAATATATAAAAAGGTGAAATTCTGGCCTTAAGTCTATGGCACAAATGTGCATTGATTTCTGCAATGTCAGGGTTTCATTTTAAGCTTATAAAAAGTAAAATTACTGGTATGAAATTGTACTAGGGAATAAATTTGCATATTAAAATGTTTCTTCCCATTGGATTTGCCACTCTTTTCTCATAACCCTGCAAACAAATAATGGTTTATCACCTAAGTAAGCAAATATTGATTTAATTAGAAGCTTGGACGTATTTTTGCCTAAACAAAATGCAGAGGCATTGACCCTGAATTGTCTTACACACCAGAATTAAGCTGAGTTTAAAGCACCAAGTGCATTTAGAAGCAGAATAAGGAAACAAAAACGTCTCAAACCTTTAGCATAAACATAGATCAACTGTCATGTAGAATAATGACACAAGACTTTCTTCAGTCAAGCCAGAAAAAATGGCACAAAGTCATCTTTGCTTCATGTTGAAGTAAAGCCAAGAATCATCAGGCAGTTCTCAAGTTTGCTGTGTCCGGAGGAATGAGAGAGAGAGAGAGAAAGGAGTAGGTTCTGCCCAGCAGATTAAATCGTGTGAAGTGGGCAAGACAATGCAGAGATGTTTTTCAGATTATTTGCACCTGGACAAACGTGTAAAACAGTGCAAAGTGGAATGCAGAACAGCTGTGAAGTGCTTTAATGGGGTTTTATGCATGTGGTGCTGCCTGAAGCATGTACCCAAGAGAAGACTAGAAACTGTATAATTTCTTAGAGTGTTTTTTCTTATCGTTATTCTAAATTTGCTTCATGCCACTCCCCAGATGCACTGACATCTCTAACATCATAAGGCTCAAAGAGGCTAAAATCCAGGTGATTTCAGGGCTCTTTCCTTTTTCCTCCAAGTCGACTGCTCTCTTCCTCCCCAGATCTCTGAGGGGTGGTGGGACAGACAGCACAGACCCATAGCTGAAACACATCTAGGGCAAGCGTCCTTTCCCCACTTGCTTTCCTGCTCTGCAGTGCTGCAGGAATGCAGGAGCCCCACGCTGTCCCTGCAGTGAGCCACTCCAGCCGTCAGCATGACCATGGACCTCAGGGCTTTGTGCAAGACTTACTTTGTCTGACCTCACCTGCCCACATGTAATTCCTCAGCCCTCAGCTACACCATGTAAACCAAGCCGTGTCTCATCTGGCAGAAATGAAAGGAGGGCAAGTAAGGACTCCCTAAAGGGAGGGATGGGAGATGCACAGGTTCTGTTGTGATGGAAAGTCATTTAAGGTCCTGGATAGACAGATAGGTTAGATTAGATAGGCTTGAAATAGGAAGCTTAGCCCTTCAATTTGTTGAATTTCTTCAACATTAAGCAGGGTATTTTTAACCCTTAGGACTTTTCCTTTATAATTCAGCTACGTGAGCTCCTCATCTGATGCACAAAGTATAAATGTACACTAGTATGTGCAGCTACAATGATAAACATTTGTAAAGGATCAGAATCCTTCCAGTATCTCTTTTGAATGCATTTCTCTCTCATTTCTCTCCCAGTTTTCTCTGGGATGACACTGGGCTTAGATGTCTTTTTGCCTAACAATGAATGTTTATTTATATAAATGCATTCAGTAGTTATATGCATATCCATGAATACACAAAAGCTGCCAGACATTCAAAGAAGTTATTAGTAAGGCTGCTGAAATCTTGCCGAATGACACAAAAAACCTGTAACATTATTCTTTTGTGGCATAGGTCAACTTTTTCATAGTTATGAAAACTATGGACAACTATTACACTGAGAGTGGTAAAACAGATTTTTGTCTCTGCAGCATCTAACACACCTGCAGAAGTCCCTTAAGCACCGCAATGATAAACAAGGTAAAAGCATTGCACACAGTGAACAGTAAGATACTGAACCTGTATTACTCTTGCATTGGTCATCGAATTGCCCACCACCACGAGGGGTTTTATACAGGGACAGCAAATTGCCTGGAGAAAGGCTTTAACACCAACCTTGTGTGATATTCATTCATCTTTACCAAAAGGCATCAATTCATGCCGGTATCCTTCACATTAGAAAGTAATAAAACCAAAAGGGTTAAAAAGAAAATATTGGTGAAACACTGTAATTAGTGCACAGAAGTTCTACAGCTGTGATAAAGACAACTGGTCACCATGGTTAAGATTCAGTTACCTAGAAAGATCTTTTTGGTGTCCTCTTTGAGGGTCTCAGGCTGCAAACCTGACTTTGATTTAAATGAAAAACAGGCCTTAGGGCTCTCGCACAGGTCTGTGTGGATGAGTTGGAGGCACTGGGATGTCTAAGTGGCCTAAAGGCAAGGTGAGGTAGCCCAAGACCTGCCCAGTGACAATGGTACTGTGCCCTGTGAGCATGAGGAGGTACCAAATGTTGCTGGCACGGAGCAGGGGCAGCCAGGACGTGATCTACAGAGGTCACTTGTGAAATCCTGTGACTTGTCCAAGAGGTGAGGACCTGTGTCCCTTCTTACCCAACTCAGAATTAAGCAACTTGAGTATTTACGTCGCTCCCCTGGGACAAGTTTCGAAACGTGCTACAACAAACCAAGATTCCTATTCTCTGCAATGTGGGGCTATCTTCTTCCCTGCCCTGATTGTGAGCAGCACACTCAGCAAAGGCGTTCTCCTCATGGAAAGTTTACACAGCTCTGTGCAGAAGTGGGCCTTTGAAAATAAAAATCCAGCTATTGTTAAAGAATGCCTTATTCTAGAAGAAGAGAGTGGCCAAAACTGGCTTTCCAAAATATTTAACAGACAGGGAAACAAAGCCCATCCACAGAATATTTCATGGTCATTTCTTGTTTAATTGATAATGCAATTAGATATTAATTATAATTCTTCCCTGCCATTACAACACAGCATAATGATTGAGCAGAAAAAAATACATACCAAACCAACCAGTGAAATGCTTAAAAAAAATTAAAATGTGGGGGGAAATGGATTCAAAATCACTTCAAATCCAGGAAAAAAGCTGTTAATTTTAACTGTTAATGAGTTATAGTCTAAAATTGCAAGCGTAATCCACAAAATCCAATGCTGTGTAAAACCAGAAGGCATCCTTGCTGAAGCAGTGTCTGCAGTAATCTCTCAGGACACAGAAGTCACTAAGGGAGGTGTATTCCCCAACAATGAGAAGGCGGATCTGTAAATTGGGAGACACCGACTTGTTGGAAGCAGAGAGATGCTAAAAGGCTTTTCTAATCTCTTTGTTAAGTTTTCAGTACTGATAAATTGAGGCAGAAATGGAGACTGAAGTTCTCAGGTTGAGCAGTAGCCATTGCACTGCAGCCTTACAATACTCTACAATACTTGTACAATACAATGCCCGGAGGTAATTTTGCACTCAGTTCAGGGACTGAAAATAAATTTTGAGCATTGGACACATCCTTATGCCTCTTTCAAAGCTCTCACTTCCTTTCTTACAATTCCAGATTGTGGAAAGTGTCCAGTGTAGCACATTATCAATTTGTTTAGAGTATTTTTTTCAGGCTAATATTTTGATGATTCCCAGGGAATTTAAGATGACAAACACTGATTGCCAAGTAGCCTCTTCTCCTGTGGTTAAGGTGATGCAAAAACAAATTTATTACAATAAGGAACAAATTTATGGTTATGGTGATGCAAAAGCAAATTTATTAAAATAAGGAACAAATTTAATAGCTTTTGTAATTCTTCACTGATTCTCACACTCCTTTCTGGGACATCATTAGTTTATCATAGGTGAAGCAGAGAAAGGGGATTTTGTGTGCCCATCTGCTAAAAGACTGATGCAGAGTATAAAACAATAGACAAAGTCCAGCACCAGAATCCTTTAGCACAGCTACAGCAGCTTCACAATGATGATTCCTTGAATAGGATCTTTACTATTATAAAGTGAGTATATATGAACAGATTCCTGAGATTATAGCACTGAGGTACTTGCCAGCACACCAGGAAATCCCGAAGCTAGGATTTAAGAGGAAATCCTCATATTAAAAATTGTTAAGAATTCCTATTATTATTAATTGATGACAAAAATGAGACATTCCTACCTTTGGCTTTTGACTTTTCTCCTTATCGGACGCATTGGATGGCTTTCTCTTCAGCATGTTTAACTCACGTTAATCCACTGGATGTGCAACTGCTATGAGTTTGTACCCAAACTGAGTGCAAGGAAGGGCACTCCGGACGTGTACATTGGTTATGCAGTTCCTTATTCTATCAGGATGTGACTTCACACTGCTGCCCTGTTGCACGGGGGAGTAAACTGAAGTCTTCCTTTGGGGAGGGGGTAAGGAAGGAGGGGAGGAAGTGACGGGGACAAGAAAGACAGAGGTGCACCAAGGAGATGAGTTGAAAATTAGGTCAGGGGTCAAAGTGAGAAATGCTTTAAAACTTATCTGCTGCTATGTCACCATCAGGCCTCAGTAAGACTTTGGACACCCTCAGGAAAATCATCCTCTTTTCCTCTCTCAATTTTTCCCTCTCAGCCTTATGGCACTAAGTGCACCTTTATTTCTGCCCGCGCTGGGACTCGTATGTGACGAAGGTGTGCTGATATTCAGAGGACCAAGAGATTTTATTGGTATGTGAGCTACACTGTGAGTATAACTGGCCCCTAACTCCTCCATTCCTCTTGGCTTTCCAGAAATGCAATAAACACAATGAGATAAAAGGTTGCGGTTTGGTAGAGAAGGGAATTATCTAAAGCCATCTTTTTCTCTTGCATGGTGAAATATTTTTTTGCCATTCCTCATAGAAATTGGACTCTATGAAAGAGCACTTTTCAACCCTCCATTTTCCTTGGTTTGCTGACAAAGTCACAGGGAGAAAAGGCAAGTCTTACAGAGGACTTCAAACGAAAAGGCAGAGGGAAATATCAGAGGTCCTCTACAACCTCTTGAAAACCAGCCCAAAAGCTAAAAGAAAGTGGAGCTATTAAAATAGCTTGAATTCCTGCCTCATTTTGCTTTTGAAATGTTTTACCTAAGAGAAACAAACAAAAGTTTTTTTGCATCCTGAGTAAAACTTGCTTGTTGTGAATCATAGGCTAAAAATCCTGAAACTATAAAATACTCCCAACTTTTTGCTGAGAGATGGAGGCAAAAACTCAATTTCAAACCCCAGACTTTCAATTAAATCTTAATTTATGGTTACTATAAAAGGAAAAGAAATATATTTCTTAATAAGTTGTAAGAAAAAGGTTCAGGAGTAACTGGCAAGAAAAAACTTTGGTAATTTTTTTTTTCAAAATTTTGATATTTTTCAATTTTTTTTTCCAGGCAAATATATTTAAGCAGCCTTTACTCATAATTTTGGCATAAATAAAAGCTCTTTTAAAAATACTCCTCTTCGTCCTCTACCATATGAATATTCCAAGGAGGGATAAGACATGATCATCAGATGAATTCCCATTTTGGTTTGCTATTTGGACTTCTCTTTAAATGTTTAAGAGAAGTTTTGGAGGGTTTCTTGGGTTCTGATGGATAAGCAACTGGATGGACTGAGACTGACTGATGAAGGAATGATTATTACACACTAATGGTGTTATGAGGTTTTCCTTTCCAGGCCATCTAAGAAGGAGGTTGATAAGAAGGGGAGAAGGAACTGGGGCTAAGGTACCGAAATTCTGTCAAATATAGCCCAAAACTCTCCAGGCCAGTGGGTTGCAGTGGAGTTTGTTTTGAACCTCAACCCAGGATGCTTCTCTTCACATTTTAATGAGAACAACACTAATTTAAACTAAAGCTGAATGTGGGGGTTTTATTTTTGAAAATAACATATCCATCAGAGCTCCTAATAATTGATATTATTAATAATAATTAATTAATAGTAATGGTGAACTCAGAGGGTTTTTTTCTGTATTTGAAAACACCACCTGAAACATCACTGTAAGTTTCTAAGCAGAAGGAAGTTTTACCATGGATATTTAATCAGCCTTGGTAGTTCAGTAGGGCCATAAATTGTTACAAAAGCTGTTTGTATGTTTAATAGTAATTAAACCTGATTATTATCTGCATAGATTTACATTGCAGTATATTGGTTTTCTTTTTAATCTGATCCAAACGTGAGGATTAAATCAGACTCTGCTGATCATTAGACTGTGATTTCCTGTGTCAGGCCACTGTTAAAATCTTCATGATTAATAAAATGGGAACTCATCTGAAGAGTAATATATGAGCTTCCTTTCCGTAGAATATTTATTGTTAAACAGGAAGAAAGAGGCTATTTCAAGAGATATAGTGCCCACCCATATCTATTTCCTTTCCTCATCCACATATCAGAAAAATTATAGCAGCTTGAAGGCTGACCTGATTATGTTCTTGCCCTTGGAAGGTTGACCCACCAGTTTTAAAAAGTAACAAAGTGAAGAAAATCAAACATATATAACATTAAGTTCATTTAATTTAGTTAACCATTACATTTCAAAAGGACCTCTTTTGAATTAAAAATTAATAATAAGCTTGGTGCTTATATCCTCTGTATTTAAAGCTAATTTTTCAAAGGGGAATGAGGACCTGTGTAAAAGAAGAATTCTTATACTTAGTTTTCTGTTGGACATGACTGCATGTAACTTATTCCATTTTCTTGCTGGACTTTGAATCTGATCCAAATTCCAGTGAAATCAATAGAAGTTTTTCAGGTGAATTTTATGGGGCTTGGACTGACTCCTCTATCCTGAAATGACCAGGCAATGTCACTCTTTTATGTGGAAAGTCTTCTGGGTAAAAAGGCTATCTACTTAAAAATAATTAAGATGACCCCATGAGAATGATTCCCACTGTCACTATATTTATAAAAGGCAACATACCTTACAGCTCATTATTATCATTACCCAGTTTTAATGAATGGACCGTGATGAACGGTCCTGGATGTTCAAGTGCTTTATGTGCCTCCCTCCCACATGGTATCATATTCCCTCGGGGACTCCATCCTGTTACCTTCTGAAAGGAGAGAGCACTTCCAGGCTAAACTGCAAAAGTAAACTTATCCTTTCAATACTTGATTATTCTGATAAAACTAGAAAGTAGGGTGTGAAGTAGATTGAAGGGTTTAGCACACTGGCCACCTGTCAAAAAGCAAATGAAATGAGACTTCCTCTGTATTAGCAACTCGTTTTTCATTGTCCGTCGGACAAATCTGGTCCAAGTTTAGCTGGAAACTCAAAGATACCTTGGGGCTCTACATTGCTTTCCCTAATGCTAAGCAAGCCCAGGGTGTCTTAGTCTGTTTATTTTAATTAAAAGAAGACATATTTTGAACAAGAAAGGAATCTTGCCTTCAGCCTGTGATTTTATGGCCATGGCTCTCCCTGTGCCATCTAACTCACTTAGATATTGCAGAAATCTCAGAATAGCAAGTGAAGCTGAGTGAATAATTTGCAGTGAATAATTTACTCAACAAATTTAATCTTTATTTCCTCAAGGAATGTTCATGAGCAGAACACAATTTCCTCAAATGTATTAATTATGGGCCAGAATTTAGCTAGATACTTCCCTCTCCTGGTCTGATTTGAACCAGCCACAGTTACAGTCACAGCTAATCCTCAGCAGAGCTCTCTCCATAAACTACAACAGCAAAGACTCTTCAGAAACTAAAAGGAACAAGTGTGGAAAAGTGAAGTTAAGCCCTCCCTCCCCTGACAACAGCCCATGAAAGAAGACAGAGGTTGCAGACTGGGCTGTAACTATTTAAAATGCACACTCACTTTAATTTTAACACCAAAGGTCGAGGCTGTGATTTTCCACTGAGATTCTGGGGAATGGAACTGGATGCTTAAAGTCTCATCTTTAAGACTCCCACACTCTCTGCAAACTCATGATCCAGAATTTAGTATTGAAAATTGGTCCAAAAAACTTAGAGACTTCACGCAACAAGGTGTATGATTTCCTATTGAATAGGCTTCCATGTGCCTTTCTCATCAGGAATAGAAAACGGAGAAGCTACAAAAATTCAGTCTTAGAGAGACAGGACATGATTAAAGAATATTATAATCTTACAGTTTTGATTTGTGGCTGTGTTGACCCTATATCAAGAAGACTCCTATCCCATACAAAGTATAATACTTATAAAACCTGACTGTGCAGCGAAGTGAATAACTAACACCTGAATTGTGCTTCGAAAACTTCTTAATTTTTGCTAAATAATCAACATTGGGTGGATTTTTAATGACATACATAAAATGAAAAGGCATAAGACACCACAAAGAGTGGGAGAATAAGCTTGTTTAAGCAACCATCAGGGTGCAAAGCAGCAGGAATACCCTCATCATGCTCAGTCCCAGGAAATGTAATTTTGGCCTCCCAGACTATTGGGCTTCCTTCTCTTCCTGGAAAAAATGTTACTATGATTCTTCCTTCTTTTATGCTAATCCTTTGCCTTTAAGGTCAATGGAGTCATGAAGAATTATGGCAGGGACAGGCTATAGAACACCACTACTGGAGTTTAAAGAGGTGTCTGGTCCAAAAGAGTGGTTGCTACTCTGTGAGTAAGAAAAAGTGTCTCATTTCCAGGCCCTGAGACTGTGTCCTTGGCATTTTCCCAACACCACCTGGCCTAAAGGGAAATTGAAGTACCAGGAACTTATCTCAAGCTTTGATCCCAACACATTCTCTTGCATTAGCAGTAGATGAACAGATCAGTCATACCTACACTATGTCAGGTTAGCACTAACACTAATAAAAATCTATACTACTGTGACATAAGGATTCTCAAGGAGATTGGCTTTCACCTATTGAACAAATCCCTTTCTTATTAGCTTGAAGAGTAAGAGCCAAAGTTGTGTCTATATCTTCTAGGTATTCCTGTTGAGAAAACTCAAAGTCAGCAAGGTTGGTGTCTTGTAAAGCAGAAGCCACAGTCTTATCCAGCATCTGTGTAGTAATTTCCTACAGAAATGTGCGTCACTGGTGGTTTTGTGTACAATTCCTGTATTCTGCAAGCAGAGTACACTTTACAGTCTGTGAGGAACAACAGAAAGCAACTGGCAGGGTGCTGCTGCTGTGAGTTCAGTCGTGCAGGGGAACAGCCACACTGTTTCTCAGAGTGAATGTCAAAATCAAGGCTACACTGCAATGTTCATACCTAGAACATCTCAGTGGATTCCGTTTGTGAACGCTGTGATTACTAATCAGCTTCAAGGGCATTTTATCCCACGGAATTTGCAGGTTTGTGACTTGTTTTATAGTCATCCAGCTGAAGCTCAGCCTCACAGAAATGCATTTACAGGTAAGTAGTGACGGTTGTCATGTACATCTATTTAAAAAGCGCAAATACGAGATTTTCAATAAAGGAAACTGATATAAAAATAAATTTAGGCACTCTGTTTTAATCTCATACACGAAACATGACATGCTTCATTTGGTATTTAGAAGACCGGCTTAACACAGGAGCACTGGCAGTGCAGCAGGGGATTTTTCAAGGTATGTACATGATGTCTGCCAGCCTATCTCTGATTGGAATCAAGATCAACAGAAGTAAATTCTGATTAACTCTAATGCCAGCCTGCTGTCAGAAAACTCTGTAGTTTGAACAATCTTTTACCAGTAAACATCTCCTGCTGAATTTCTTCACTGGTGTCAGAGTGTCACATTGCTGAGCCATCACAGAGTTAGGACTGCTGTGCAAAGGCTAACAGGAAAAGGAATAACACAGCACACTGCACATTCGTTCACTTGCAGGGCTTGGATTTCATACTGATTCTAGAGGAAAATGTTGTTCTCCCTTTCTCCTTTAATATGGTTTAAAGTGGGTCAAAATCGTAATTTGGCAGTGACAGAGAAGGACAAGATGGCTTTATTTGTAATTGGTTTTAAAAATCTATTTTTACCCATCTAAATGATGTGATACCTGATTGATAGCCAGCAGAAACACAGAGAGTCTTCATCATCGAGAAAAGGTGATCATTTGCAAACTTAATCTTCCCTTCCCTCCTCTCCTCCCCATGCTCTGTACCAGACCTGTGGGCTTACTGCAGCAAAACTTAATTCAGGTGCTAACATTAATGGCAATACCTTCAAAATCTGGCAGGATGTGGGTCAAACTAGCTCCATCGTCAGACTTGCCAAATCACACACACTGGGAATGAGACTTGAGAGGCTGATATTCTCTCACTTCCAGGTCTGAACCTCAATGTAGGGTGGCCTGGCTCACGCTCTGTGCATGTCTGGCACGTGTAGGAGGTTAACTGGATCCATGAGCCGCTTGCTCCAGGGCAGAGGTGAGGGAGGGTGGGCAAGCTGCAGCCATGCTGAGCTCCCAGGCAAAGAAGAGGAAATGCTTTTCCTGCTGGCTTTTGGCACCGAGGACTGACAAGGTGATTGCTGCACCCTGTGCTGCTCATGGCTGGTGCCCCACTTGCCTCACTCAGCATTCCATGGGGTGCTTCAGGCTGTGGCTGAATGGTCACAACTGGCTAAGCTGCCCCAGGTCAGCTGAGCCTCGCTAACAGGGTGGGAACTTGCTCTTAGCCATCAACAAGATGAAGTGAAGCACAGTCACATAAATTTATTTCATTAAGGGTTTAAGATAACATGCTTTATCTCAGGCTGTAGGCTAAAAGCACTCACAGGGACAGTCACGGTGCTCAGTATGTTTAAGGTAATTACTTATGTGTCAGTAACTTGTCTTTGGGGAGACAAGGGAGTGGAAATGGAAGGCTGTCTCAAAAACTGTGCTCTGTAGAAAGAGATTATTGCTTTGCCTCTTCACAAACATCCCACTTTTCTTTGACATTCCTTCCACCAATCTTTACCTTTTTTCATTCTATTATCAAACTCCTTCCCCTCTCACTTCTCACAAAGTGTGAGCTTCTGACTCACACCTTGTGAACCTCTTCTCTAGAGAATGTTTTTTTACCATCTATTCTCACCTATATGATCCTTTTTTCTTCTATCACATGTATTACTGTGTGTGGTTTCTGTCTCCTTTGCCTTACTGCTGCCACAGAAAGCACAGGCTGATGAAGAGGGAAAAAACTTTCCCCTCCAACATCTCCATGATCTGCTAAAAATTCTACTGAGCTACACAGAGCAAACTGGAGAGGATCCTCACTCCAGGAACAGAAAAACTCTGAAAGCTAGATATAGGCCTCCTAGTTTACAACAAATCCTTGGATTTTTTAAATATATGTACAAACTGGTGGAGAGAAATATTAATATTATGCTCCTCTGGTTTGTGAGGGGAAAGTTCACAAGAATCTTTGAATATCTTTGGTCTCCAACACCCTAGAAGTGGAAAGAAAAATACCTAAATCCCTAAGATATCAGCACCGTTATGTACCATACGCACCCAAACCCATTAGATGAAGAAAACAAACTTCTGAAGCCAAGGGAAGGCAGAATTATTGCTATCTGTGATACCCGATTCTCACCCCTATGCATGTGCGTTTCATGGTGCAGTTTTAATAAGACGCCTTTAACGTTTACCAGATTTTCTCTACTGAATGTCTGTCTAATTTAGTGCAAACAATGAATCTGAATGAAAGTGTCAGCACCTGCAAATAAACTGTCTGAACTGCTGCCCTTCTGGGGCACAAGTTGGAGCATGTATCCTTGCTCGTGCAACAACCATCTGATGTGTACAGGAACACACTATCCCCATTTTGCAAATGAAGCCTGAGGCAGACAAGTGAAGTGATTTGTCTAATTTCACACAAGAGGTCTGTAGTAGTGCAGGGAATTTAATCTGCATTATCTACATCCTTAATCACTGGATCATGATTCATGGGTTTAAAGAAGCTATGCTGCTGTAAGGAACCGGAATAAGGGTTTATTTTGTCATTCTAGTTCAGGAGAGCCCTAAGAAATTGTGTTAGAAGTTATTTGCTTTGCAGTTGATCATTGACTGCATGTAATTCTGAAGGTGTGACCCTGTGGTTAGACGTGCAGATAATTTGAGCAAATATAGCTGCAAGCAAAATTTGGGGAGTTTTATTTCAAATCTTTCAGACTAGAAAATCTGAATACTATCTTGCCATAATTTTTAGGGGAATAATGTTGAAGCGTAAATGTGAGAAGGAAATCTAGGTATTAAAACACTTATGCAATCTAGAACTAAATATAGAAACTCTCAAGATATCTGCAAAAGTTTGTCTCATAATCTTAAACTATCTGAACTCTTGATTTTCCTACCTTCCACACGCTGTTTGTCATCATTTATTGTGCTGTGCTATCAAAGATAAGTTGTAAGTAGACGTGAACAAGAAGTTTCACGTCATTTAACTTAATTAATTTGGTCCTTTTGCGAAAATTATTCAACCAGATTTCTTCAAATGGATTGGAGTGTAAGCATTTCCAGCAAGAATTATGTTATGTTCAAGTTTCCAATTTGCTTTCCTCATATATTAGGGAAGGTGAACTTCTTCAATCAATTAAATGTCTACAGAAAAACGGTCCAGAAATTTCATTACCATAGCTGAATTCCTTTCAAAATAAAAGAGAATACTCAGATACAAATCACTGTCCAGTTCTTTCTGAAAAGCCCTGATCTTTGTCTTTCAGTGATCTGTCCATATACCTGAAAGTATTTAAATAGCAGAATTACAGGTGTGTCCACTCTGTGTTCATTGTTTCATTTCCACTCTTATTTTTCAGACCCTATTCTTGTTCATTTCACCCACAAGTATTTTTTCAAAGTTGGATGAACACACGTTTGTCACATTAAATTTTCAGTTTCTAAAAACAGGTCTGGAATTATGCAAGACATGCCCTGCTTTTGGAGAATGTCACAACAGAAGTGCTTCTTTTAAAGGACTTTGAAACACATTCATTGTAATAATGCTGCATCCCTGGAAACCTTAGTACCTTTCTGGCACTGAAAATCCTCACTCTTCCATTTGTGCTATTGCTGAGCACTGGTATCGTGTGACTTTCCCTTCACTTCTGTGTGAGGGAGATGAAAACAGAACTAATTTCTTCTGATTTATGAAAGGCTTATTTCACAAACAGGCTTTAGGGAACACTTTAAACCATACAAAAGTGACTTACCAAAGAGAATAACAGCCTTAATCTACACTCACAAAAGAAGCAAGAAAACATAACCAGGTTCTGAGCCAGCTCAGAACTTCCAGAAAATTGATGTCCCCAAAAGAAGAACCATTTGAACCAGCTAGAGAAGAAGACAGGGAGTATCAGGCATTGTGGTATGCACTGCTAGCCACCACTTAGGTATTCTTGTAACTTCAGGTCAGTAAGGACATCCTTGAGTCATCTTCAGTTGTGGTTTCCTTACTGAAGCCTCAAAATCCTTACTTAATTAGCCACACGAGTAGCACTTTAATTTCAGCTTCATCAGGGACCCTGAGGAAATCTGAAGCTAAGCTTGCTCTTTCTGCTGAATGAAGATGAGCACTCACAAAGGGTCCACTGAGCTCCTGCAAGCACAGTGAATTAAACATTTTGGCTACAAACAGGAAGCTTGTCACCAACTCAACAAGCACAGGGTCTAGAAAATGTTTAGGTTTCAAAAGTGAGTCTACGCAGGAGTAAAACTGCATTACTTTGTGTGAGGAGATAAATTGCACTCTAAAAGTTTTGAAAGTTGACTTCATTGGTCAATAGGTCCCTGCCAGCACCAAGAGCTAATGCATTAGCACAACACAGCATGAAAACACAGCCTGTATTAGCTGATTCATTCAGCAGGAGCACTGATCAAGCAGAGCAATGTGTAATTTTTTTTTTTTTTTCTGCTTTGTATGTTGTATGGGAAGAAATTATAGCCTTAAATAAATATTTTTTTAATTAAAAAAACAACAAGAAAAATGTCTTTTATACTGGATTGACAGCAGATCCACATAAGGATGATATTGCCACAGAATACATAAATAAAGCAGAAGACAGACAATGCAATCTATTTCCTTCAGTATGCAAAAGGACATCATTTTGGCAATTCTAAAGTAGGCTAACAGGAAGTCATCCTTTCACCAGACAGTTTGTTAACAACAACTTCACTTAGCTTAATTATATTTTGACTCTTAATCATGTTTCATGAAGCAGGTAGCATGCCTCTTTTTCTATTGAAAATTCATATGCCATTTGCAAAGAAGAAGTCTACGAAATGCACAGTTTTCCCAGCCATTTCAACAATCATATTGCCCTTCATACTGCATTCATGACAGTAATGCAAAATCTTTCATTTCTCTCTCTAGCTGTAGCTCTGCAGGACCTAGCAGCTGTGTCAGAAGCAAACCCATGAAATCTGCTGAAGTGAACAGCAATGTTCCTCTGCAGTTATCTGTAACGATATTAAAAATGTTGTGGTATTCTAAAATATCTTTTAGTGCAGATAAATTCACTTCATGATCATTCTGTCTCATATATACTAGCAAGTACTAGCAATCCAACTTCACACAACAGCCCAGAATTTTGTGGCGGAAAAAGTTTGGGAAGCTTTTTGGTAGAGTGAGGTATACATGCCTCTAAGATTAATGGAAAATATGATATAATTCCCTATATAGCCGTGAAAATTCTAGTAAGGTATTAAAAATAAAAAATAGAACAAGAGTTACCATAGTGAAGAATAACAGCATCAGATTTTTCACATTTTTAAAAACTTACTTTAAGACTGCATGGTCAAAGTCACCACCGATGAGGACACAAAATTTTTCACGTTACTATGAAGGAAATAGCTAAAATCAGTGTAGGAAGCAGAATGGTAGTGGCAGATATTTGCTATCAGCACAGTGCAATGGTGCAGCTTTAGAGAGGCTGGACACCCTCCCAGGCTCCTCTCTTCCCAGCACAAAGCTTGAGATGAAGCCTTGCACTTTAAGAGGTATTTTCTCTCACTTTTTGTATTTAACTGAAGCAAGCCCTATAATATTTACCAGCTTATTGCTGTAATTTTTTCTTGAATAAAGGTCCCTGTGACAGGAGACAAAGTAAAACTCTACAGTCTTGGAAGCATCAAGAAAATGAGTGTTCTTAAATTCACTAGCATTTGTGTCTTTTTTGTCTGAGTCCATATTTTTCTTGGTATTTCCAGGAAAAGTAAACACTGAAAATTTAGTCGTGGCTCTTGGCTTTTCACCAGTTTAAAAAAACAAAGCCATTCAAATGTCACCAGCACTTTACTACAACAGATTTCCATAAATATATCTTAATCCCTACCCACTCACAAATCTTAAAATTCAAAATAAATTTTCACAAGGTTCTGGAACAAGGTTTGAACGGGGAAAAAGTGAGCACCTTTGTAGCACTGTTCATTTTTGTCTATCAGTTCCTGTATATCTGATGTCTGTAGTCTGGGGAGAATGGGGGTGTTTCTAGCTGTCTCTTTACCTTGCAAGAGAGGTGCTGAATACAGAGGGAGAAGGGCTGAGCTGGGGGACTGATGGGGAGAGCAGGGTAGCAGCTGAAATTAGCCAGGATGTTATAAAAAGCAACAGGAAACCTGTCAGCGGCCTTGTAAATGAAGACATGGCAAGATGAAAGAGAAGCAGCTGGGGACAGTTTCATATCATAGAAAACAAATCCTGTTTTCCTGTCTTAGCTACAGCTTGTCACCTGAACATGCATATCATGGTCTTGACTGTTTCTGTTTACTGCCTTTCAGCTGCCATTTATCTCTTCCCTGGGCAAAGACTTTGGGCCTCAGCTTGGCTACAGCTGAGCAGGACTCTCTAACACCCGTAGAAAATAGATTTACACTTGGTGAGGATCTGGCTTCCTACCTTGTCACTGAAATAGGAACAAGAGCTATAGCTTTTTAAAGGACCACTTATTACTGACAGTGAAGTAGCCAGAGTGACTGGAGCCATTGAAAATTGGTGTCTCAGAGAAGCAATTTGGGGATTTCCAGGCAGTCTTTTTAGTGCTATATTTGTGCCAAATGAGGATTCAAAATGCAATTGAGAAAGCTCTTCTAAGGCATGTTGAGGTGTCTCTCAACAGAAAGACATTAGCTGAAGAAAGGAAAAACTGCAGAAAACAGTCAAATTGCGTAAGAAAATTGAGCAGTCAGAAAGTACATTAAAGCTCACAGCATTCTGGTGTGCAGCAGAAACTGCTGGCTGAAATGGAGCAGAAATCTTCCCACAGCAATTCTCTGGGCAGTGCAAATATGACTTTCAGCTTCGGAGCACATTTTGCTAGAGAAGAACACTCTGCCCTGTTTGTTCATTACCGGCTGTCCGTACCCTTCCTCCCCACTCCACTAATCCAGGGAGCAGTGATCAGTCACTGGTATCACAGATATACCCAATGCCTGCATAAACCTCCAGGCAATATGCAGCAGGTTTTCGACAACCAAAATTATCAGGAGCAGCAGGGGAGGTGCAGAGGACAGGGTAAGAGCAACTACAGAAAGGAAGCAAGGCTGTCATGGGGCAACCCATAACCAGTACCTATTATGTACAATAATACAAAATGTACAATTGTGTCAGGAAAAGTTGGGGTAAGAAAATGTCCCAAAGCAGGGCTGTCAATTAGAGTGTTTCTTCAATGAAAAAATGAGTTTCGAACTAGACATGTCTCCTAGGGGTCAAAGGGAGATGCTGAGAAATGACTTGTCTGACCGGAAAGCAAGCCAGACCAGGAGGAAAGGAAAAAGCCACAAGGTCACTGAAATGGAAGAGAACCATGGCCAGTAACAGCAGGGCAAACATAATCGTGATAAGACCATAACACTTTCCTGAGAGGAATATGGAGAGAATGAACACAGGCATTGGCATAAAGTCTTTTGCAGTTTTCCCAAACTTTTTGTTCATTCCACCACAATGTAATACATTCATATCAGATAGAAACCAATCTTTTGAAGCTTTCTAATCTCCTCTTAACCTGAAAATGGTAGAGAAAATGTATCTTCCTCTGCAGTATCTGTAGATTTTTTCCTTTCTCCTCATCAAAATCCGATGTCTTTTTAGTCTTGGGAAATGTCCCTCGTATTTCATTCTCTCTGAATGCCAAACACAGGTTGCACCAGAGAAATATACGTATGGTATCAATGACTAAATCCTTCTTCTGTAAAACTTAACCATGCTGCTAAGATGTGTGAAGAAGAGAAACCCACTTCCAGTAACTCTCTGCTGATTTGTCTCCGACAGAGGATGTTGTCTCCTCTCACTTTCCTGTAAAGGAGGCCTGTGTGATTCTACAAACACATCTTCCATATTTCACAGATATTGGGAGAGTGGATGGGTCAGCCAGTGATGTAGCATGTTAAAGTATTGAGGGAGAGGAGAAAGGGACTCGTCTGCTTCTTTCCTCTTTGTCTTAGACTGTCCAGGATAGTCAGGGAACCCTTTTGTGAAGAGGACCTCAATTGACCTCCCTGTGCTCCAGTGTGCCTTTCAGGTCCATTCAAGCCTAGCAAGCTCCTGGAGTTTACAACCTTCTGACTGTAGATTTTCCCTGCCTTTTGAGGTTGCGAAAGTCTCATGCAATTGCACAGATTGAGAAAAAAGCCGCAGAAGGCTGAAATAGCTTGTATAAAAGTCATATGGACATGGCACTTCTAAGTATACTACTTTGTTAGGGTAGTGAGGATCTTAGCAAACAAATGACAGAAGGGCAGCTTTTAGTAAAGACATAAAAAAGAGAAAACGTAGTCTGAGACAGACAGCTTAACTGTTTTCTGCAGGGATAAGCCTGAGGAATAAAAAGAAGTATAAAAACCCAATAACCTTTTCCATTGGGGTCAAGTGGTTGTTAAACTGGTGTCTGGACAATCTTTTCTTTCTTCCTCTGCCTGCTTTTCAGCTGATTAATAACATCAGAAGCATCATCCCAGATATACCCAATATACTTTGTGGTAATAGAAAAATATGCAGCATAGTAGTTACTTTATCCAAGCATACAAGAATATTTTGTTTTCTTTGTTTTTCTTCTCGGTTATCCTGTATTTTTTTAAATATACACTTTTTTAAATTTTCCACTTTCTAAGGAAGAACTATTTGTGAATTACATCTCTCTGGAAAGAGTACCAGTAACAATAGTTTCACATGGCAAGCTCGACACACCAAAAAAAAGCAATGCTCTATGTTGCCCTTAGCAAAATTTTGACCAACCAATAGTTATATTTTAAAAAGCTGAATGATAAAAATAATTAAATATATATGTATATAAAAAGACCTGTGTGTAAGTTAACTCTGCACAAAAAATCTGATGGTGGCACCATGGCAGGATGGGTGAAATGTGAGTGGTCAGCAATATCCCTGTGCCAGAGGCAGTCCAGCTAATGCAGGTGGTTATTGAGTGCTTAACTAGGGGAGGCTGAAGGAAGAGTAGCTGGAGGAGCCTGTTGGAGCTGAAGATGGATATGGTTTTTGGAGTCTGTTCTCACAGCCCTTGCCTGGATGACCTCTGTCAGCCTTTTTATTGTTTTTGGTGACAAAAAATGGCAATATGAAGCACCATAAGGGAGGCTGTGTAAAGTGCTGAGGCGGAAGAAAGGAAAGGGAAGAAAGAAGTCAAGGGAAGAAATTGAGAAAGGGAATTAGGATTATTCATATTTTGTCTCTCTAAAGAGCAATCTGTCATGAAGAGATCCATATCTTTCCTTGTGATTACAGGAGAGCACTGTTTAATTTACTGTCTGCCATTCAAGCTCTAATAAAGGCCACGCTCGATCAGCTTTGCGTGCGTTACTGAGATGCGTCTGGATAATATTTGTCTAATCTAGATATTTGTCTGTCCCCCAGGCCAGATCAGCAGCAGTTTGCTGATGTAATAGCAGAGTCTTGGATCTTTGTCTTGCATCTACCAGTTTAGCCTCAGTTCAGGATGTACCAACAAGCATTTTGGTAGTTCATCTCCAGCTATGTCCTCCACACCTTGCTGCAGCAGACACAACAGAGGAGTTCCCAAGTCAAGAAAATGAAACCGTAACTTCTTTCTCACAGGATAAGGAAGAGTATTATGGAATGTATTGGTTTTACTCTAATAAGTAAAACACCAGAAAGAATATCTGCATCATCCCCTCTGTCTGATCCTCTCACAGCAAAATCACCAGTGTCCGCTTTTTGATCCTTAAACAGCAAAACTGAAAATCCAGCCTTTGTAATCTTCAAATGAGCCAGTTGGTTGAATGCAGATGCAAAGAATGAGATGTCTTGCCATTGGCTGTAATCTAAATCTAAAGACACTAATCCCACAGAGATACATTAAAGTCAGAGAGCCCGTCAGGAAGGCAGATGGCAAAATAAACAGTTCAGAAAAAAAAAAGCACTAAACCCCTTGCTGGCACCTAATAGTAACATGGGTAGGACAAATCTCACCAGGGTATGAAATGTTAACAGCCTGTTTGTGACAAAGTGAAATAAAATGATTTGAATTGACACTTATGCTCCCATAAATCTGACCGACAGCTCTATTACTGTTTGACCTGGGACTTCAGCCTTCGCTTGAGATGCTGAAAGCTGCTTGCATTAAGGAGTCAGGCTTGTGATGGAGCCCAGCATCCTTGAGACAATTCACTTGCTGCAGAGACTCCTATTTCCTGGCAGGCAGGGGGACTCACCTGGCAGACCATAGCCTTTGTTCACAGCTCCCAGCCCGTTTCTGCCAACGCTCTGCCCCGCAAGTCTGTCTGCAGGTGCTCTCCCTGGGAGTGTGCAGGGCTGAGGCTGTTCAGGGTTTCATTGCTGCATCTCCTTCAGCTTTTTTTTCTTTTTCTAGTTATCCATCAGTCAAAGTTTTAGACTGTTTTCTGCGTCAAATCCCAGGAAAATCTGCAGCTAGATAAATCCTGTGTTTCAGGTCCTGTCTGGTATGTCAGCTCCTGTGTCATTGAAAAGGAACTGAAGTACCACCTCCAGGAATTCAGAACTATGGCTGCTGTACAGACCCACATCTGTCACCTTTCTAATGCTATATGGGCACACGTTGCAGAAGGTGCTGTTCGCAGCAGGACACTCTCTGATCTTTGCTCAGGCCTCCATTTGAACACTCAGCTGGCAGGTTTCAGCACATGTCTCACTTTCTGTGGTTTAGGTGCATTTTCCTGGGAGCTGGTCTTATTTCACAGTGAGAGACAGCTCTGTCCCTGGAGCACTGTAGAGGGAACAGGCATAAAGGGAAAAGTGTCTACTTTGTCCTGCTTCCCTGATATATTTCACTCAATCAGTCACCCTCCTAGTGCTCACCACTATGTGGAGTGCCAGAAGACCTGCTGTGCCCAGTGAAGAGGGAGAAAAGCCTTGTTGCAGTGTCTATATTTAGTATATCTCACAAAAAAAGTTTCTCTTGGTTTTGTTCTTCTAGTTTTAAATATCCCTTTAAAAAAAAGCCAGCAATTAAAATACAAAAACCTCCTCCAGAGAGCTACCCAGGAAGATAATTTCAAACCAATATTAAACTCTGCTTCTTTGTTTCTGTCCTTAAAATATTCTTGCTGCCACACAGGTAATTGCAGAAATAGGCTCCACCAGCTAAGCTGATCAAGAAGGCAGAAACACAGGTACCTCTGCAACCTCTGACATTTGCCTGAATAACTCTAGTGTCCTTTACTACTATTGCAGTGACCTCTAGGAGACTGCTCCAAGTCCATTGGCTTCATTGTCCCTTACTGACTTAGCCCACTCTTCCAGAAAGTTTTCTAAGCCTGGAAGGATGAGTGTAGTACAGATGAAAAAACCAAAAAAACATGAGTGTGCTGATGAGAAACAGAATAGCCTAGAGCCTTCCATCTCTAAGCTGCTGATGTCTGCATGGTTAAAAATGAACTACCTAGGGCTATAAGAACCCCTGGTGTTAACCTGAACAATGCATTCACATCCATTTACCTGAAATCTAAATTTGGTTTATAGCATTTCATAACCACACAAAGATGACAGCATCTCTTTAATGCTGAATCAGAGCAAAAAGTTTCCAATTTTTATGCATATCAGCACAAAAGAAACCACTTCCACTTACCCAGGAGTACTGTAGATCCATATCAGTGAGGGAATATGTAAGATGTGGCTGATGAGAAGAGCAAGTACAGCTTTCCCATTCTTCTATTTTTGATATTAAGAAGTCACAAGGACAGAGCTGGTTGTCAGGAAACGGCTTCCAGTCACTCCACAAGTGAAATTCTGTTTCAGAATGAATTGAAATAGTTCCTAAGTTATTAAGTCTGGAAGTGTACGAGCGGCCCAGAGATGCAGAAATAAAATCTGTCCTGGTCTCAGTCTCTTCTTTTCTCCTTGTGCTATCTTTCCATGTCTTCTTGTCCTGAGGTTTTGTCAGCTTCATGCAAGAAGTTAGCGCTTCTTCATCCTCTTCAGAGAGATAAGCATCTTCTAAGGTATCTTTAAAAATGCAAATTCTTGTTATAGTATGTTTCAATTCATACAAAAAGTAGCACACTTTTTTTTTAATGCTGTCTTTCACTCTATGTAATGAAAAAGCCAAGGACTTCGTTAAAAAAAAGAAATTAACAACAAAAAAACTTCCACAAACAAACAAACAACCCCCCAACAAAACCAAAACCAAATAATTATGATAATTAGGGAGATGGAAAGGATTTTGTACTTGGTCAGGCATCTGAGCCAAAAGTGAGATTTATTCTCCATTTGGTATATTCATCTTGTTCCCTCAAAGGTGTGGAAAATTTTATTAGTTCTGCCCATGAAAATTTGCTAACTGAATGTCATATTGCTGATAGTTGCAGAGAGCATAAGTTTAGCTGGAAAAGTTCTGCAAGTTTTTTGGACTATTGCTCTCCCGCCCCTTGGTATGTATGTTGTAGTTACAAAGTAGTTGCTAAAATCCCTATTTCCTCGTGTGTTTCAGCCCAAGCAGTGATTTGGCTGGAGCAGTAGTTCATCAGATGGTTTAAACTCACTTCGCTAATACTGGTTTATAAATAATCATATAAACAAATGCATTGTACAACAAATGCATGCGCTGTTAAAATAACGTTAGCAAAACAAATTCAGAGGAAGAACTGTTGCACAGTCAGATCAGAGATCTATAGGAGACTCAAGAAAATCGGCTGAGACCAGAATCAGTTCAGAATTCCTGGGCCTTATGGCCCTAGGCACTCAGGTATGATGAGAGACTGACTTGCTTATCATTCCTCCGACCTGCCTGCACTCGCAGATGCTACTGACTCATGGACTAGCACTGGAAGTTATCTTCCCCTTTGTGAATTTTGCCTTTCTGACCTGAAATGTGATACAAAACCAGGAAACCCAAAGTGTCCCCAGCACGGAGGCCCCGCTGTTATACAATTCTATTTATCTAGAATCCCCACTTGCGAGATCTACTGTTACGAAACTCCAGCAAGTGTGACAGGAAACAGGTTTTCACACTATGGGGAAGTCAGTGCTGGAGTGGTATCACAGTAACATCTCAGTTGGGGGTTGAAAATCGTGGGTGGTGAATGACAGACCAGGACAGGATTGTTTACAGTTATGTTCAATCCAGTGTCATTTGCCAAATGTTGGAAAGAATGCTGATGTGATGCTGTACTTACTGAGGGGGACCAGAACGTGCTTGACATCTTCCAAGCTCTGTGTACTTGTTTTCTTTGCTCGGACCAATTTCTGCAATCGTTTTAATGTTCCCCTGGACTCGGCTTTATTGTCTGGTTCTGCACCCTGAAAAAAAAAAAAAAAACCAAACCAAAAAAGACATTAAAACTATTCAAACCCTACAAATAAAAACTAAGGGTAACACGGTGTTTATCTTGAGAATGACAAAGTGTTGGATTCCAAGAACTGATCACTGACACAATGCTTTAAAAGTTAGGCTCTTCCTTGCTTTGGACTAATAGGTAAAAAAAGGGAAAAAGGCAACTCACAAGAGGCATCAAGTTTAGGCCAGCGTTCATATTGCTGTTTATGTATTACTTTTCTTGAATACCTGAGCATTACTGAATACTTAATTCCAGCATTGTTCCAGAAAACATTTTAATACATGCATCCACTACATTATCTAGAAGCGTTTTAAGTGTGCTCAGAAATCCCAGATGTGGAGAGTTACTGAATTTAAATGTGTATGGGAGTGTGTTCTGAAGTACTGGTGCCTTTCTTTTTTCAAGACCTTATTTCACGTCCTGGATTAAATGACAGTAATGTAAAGGACAATTCAAATCTGTGGTTGTACACACCAACAATGTCCTACTGAGAAGCCCCAGGTTTAGATACTACATTCCCCTGGAGCAGGAGCTTGGTGAACATGCAGCCATCTCACATACGTCCACTTACATTAAACCAGCTGCTATCTTGAAAATCACTCCAGAAACACTAAAGCTCCCTTCCAACCTGACTCTGAACTTCTCCGTGAGCTTCAGAGATAAATTTCATGCTCTGACAGCAAAAAACTTCTTTTCCATAGTCATATGCTCTGTTTCATGTAGGATATCTGCTTTTCATTGAAACAAAACAAAGAAAAGCAAAATTAGAAATGAGTAAGACTAATTCACCAGTGACTGCTTTTTGGAACAATACTGTCTGGCTTCCCTGTATATTCAGATGTTTGATTTCAAACCTTGAAAGAGTTTGTACCAAATGATTTGCACGACCACTTCATCTTGCTTCAGCTCTAAATTGGCATGAAGGTTTAATAGCCTACAGAATCTGCTATGTCCTCCTCATTTAAGAACGAGTTAACACAATATTAGAAACTGTCTTGAACCAAGCAGCACCTAGTGAAGTAAACATATACCCAAATGCCTAAAATTACACCCAAAAAAATCTGAAACTGTTTTATTCTTTTAGGCACTGTTATGATAAAATACTCCTAGTTGCATAAAACCTTATTATTAGTAGTAGTAATAGTATTCTGTGTCTAGATACACCTTTCAGGGCTTCCTTCATGGGTGATATAAATCACACTGCTGCTGATGGAGCCTGTGCTGACATCTTTCCTTAAGGACAGGACCTCAGGATTCTTCCTTGTTTAATCACAATAGTGCAAAAGTTACCACAGTGGATAGCATTTGGGTTTAGACTCCCTCCTTCTCAGCAGCATGTTACATTCCTTAAAATCTGCAGTGTCCTGGAAACTGGGAATCAACCACAGGAACAGAGCAGGAAGCCAGAGAGTTGACACCTTTTCATGTCTCCAGTGTCTCTTGTAAGTCGTGGCTTCATTCTGGTCTTAGTTTTGCAGTGAATTTCACAGCTATCCCCGTAAGCTGCACTTCGCTCTCAAAGTGCCACAAACTGAACTCGTCGCAGATGAAATTAAAACAAAAGACACTTTCCAGAAGTTCAGCTGATGAGCTCCAGCTACTGGCTGGAGTCCAACAGAGAGGATGTGAACACAGGTAAGACTCAGTGTGGACATCACTGTATCAGTACCAACTGATTCTGTTGTGCCTTTTCTGTCCTTCATCTGTGTGTAGATTTCTTTCCTCTTCCAAATTCAAGATAGCAGGAGTGCATTTTTACCTTAGCTAATGAGAGAAACTGAGGCGCAATTTTTCAGTCTCTCATTGCGAGATGTCTTTGCAAAATAAATCACAGTAGTTTAAAATGCTAATATTGCTCTCGTATTAGATCTCTTGTAGCAATAATAATTTGTTCACTTATAAGTAACGACACAAAAGCAACATGATGCCTTTGATTTATGATCTGGGATTTCCATCATGGAGACATCAAGATAAATGAAAGATAATCTATTCAGATAATTTCATTAATGGCAAACTCTAATCCTCTTTTCCTTAAAAGCACTCATTTCATAGAGTCTATTGTTAGGGAAAAGTCATAAGTGCTTAAATAATAAATGCAGTAACCCCCTTTCATGGAGAAAAAAGCTTATGCAATATCAGCTGGTGGTGAGACAGCTTTTAAATTTACAGTATTTTATTTTGGCTTACCTAAGCACTCAAATGTGGAATTTTATCTGCCTATACAAACATTCTTTGATGTAGAAACCAGACAATCAGGTGAACTCTGCTTTTCCCCAATCTATAAGCAAAGTTATCTATAAGAAAAGAATTCCCACATGAACAGGAACCAAGAATATTATTGATTTCCCTACTTAATGGGTTTTAGTGATGAAAAATCATGTCACATCACAAATCAAAATGAATTGTGTAAAAAAATAAATCACAGGCTGCCCTTTAGTTGCAAATAATTTGCATGAAGTGTGCAGGAATACTTAAGCACAAAAATATACATTTCAAAAATGCACTTTTAAAATGCATTACAGAAGAAAGACCTAAATTGTGTCTGATAAACTGTTTCCAGTTTATCCGAAGGTATTTGAAATACCTTAGAAATCTTTGCACAGTGAGATGTTATGAGGATTAACCTGGTGACAGAAATACAGCAATTTGGAAGCTAAGTATAAAACACTGCTGGTCAGATTCCAGCAATCTCAGTCCTGTTGAGCACTCTCTTTCCTGGGTGTAACTGCATTAATTTCAATAAAACTACTTGCACAGCATGTCACTTCTCAGCATAAAGAATTTAGTCATGGCACAGTCTAATCTCTGTGATTTTTCTTCAACTGCTTTGCCTTTCTCAAAGAAGTGCAAGGATTTAATCATGACTACCAATGCCCTTAAATTCAGAGTACAGGGTAATAGTGAGAAGACAAAAATTAGTGTGTGTTTACTGTGTCCACAGTGCTAATTGTTATGGTACCATAAAAATATTTGGAAAGTTTCAGTAATAACCTGGCTGCACATAATGAATATTAAAATAGAATATGATGATAGACAACTTTTTGCTCTGTTTAAAAGAGTTCTGTAAAATGCACCAAATTTGGATAATTTTTTTGTTAAAAAATGTCAGTAAAGCCATGGTCAATCAGCGTATAGGGAAGCACTGTAAAAACTTCTTTCATGTCCTCCCACCCATATATATCTGAACTTTAAATATGCCCATGAAGTTGGTCTTGTACTCCAACTAGTTTAAAATGAGTGCAGAGTCAGACTGAGCAGCCTGGGATTATAGGCAGATTCTGTCCTGGGAACCACAGCAATAAAACAATATTCTATAAATGATAAAGAAGTATCATGATTAATAGCAGAGCAATAATAAGGTATTCTACAGAAGACAAAGAGATATCATGATTAATAACATGGATATGGAAAAAGATCTTTCAGCTTTTGGAGAAGGAACATATAGCACAGGAAAAACCAGCTTGTGTTCCCAGCTGCTGGTGAAAAAAAATGAACAATTTTCATGGCAACTCACCATTTCACTGTTGCCAGGCACACCTGGATTGTGAACTCGTGGTGGGATCCATTGCTCGTAGTTTATCACCTAGACAGTAAGAAAAGTAAAATAAAAAAAAAACAAAACCAAAAACCTTACATAAGATGAATAAGCGTAATTTGTATCATGTAATTAAATATAGATAGGAGCTCAGCAGTTTTTCAGCCCGGTACTGTGTGGATATGAAAGTAAAAGACTGGCATACACCAGCTGACACCCACTGAAATCACTTTGGTATTGAGCTCTCTTGTTTTCCTCAGTTACCTGGGACTCAGTAACGTCTTGAAGACATTACAGTGAAAGTGGTACCATGGCAGAGCTGTGCATTATATTATGGGATCCTTGGATCTCGTCCTAGATCTTGGCTTTCCTTGCTCAATGAGCAGGAAAGCCAGAGCAGAGTTCCCTCAGCAGCAGCTCCTCAGCTGAGGAGCATCACTGATGCAGTTCTGAAAAGGGTCTTGCTTCGTTCACCTCATTTTTCCTGGGATGTTGAGCACCAGGGGTGTGAGTTTGAACTGGATTAACAATGTGGAGAAAAGGGGACGATCCTCAGAACTAAGACATGACTATTCACACTCTCGTCATCTCCCATAAGCCATTTGTTGGTCACAGTGTCCTCAGGAGAGGAACACCATGGGAATACACCTTCCTTGGGGCACTGCTGCAGTCCCTAGTGGGCAAGCCTGACAGTGCCTACAGCTTATCAGGAAAGTAATGAACACTGGCCTTTTTTTCTTCATGAATATGAATGACATGTTGAAGGCTGAATGCAACCTAAGAATTTACGTGAGAAATGAGGCATGAAACATTTCTGAAAATGTATTAGCCCAAAGACTGCATTACTTGATATTTTATGTCCTTTCCAATATGCTACAAAGGCTTCAAGCCATCAAGGGAGCCCTGCTAGACATGAGTAAATAAGAACAAAGGTATGAAAAATAAATGCAGAAAGTAAAGGTACTTTTTGTGGTAAGGTACAATTATTGCAGTGGTGCTCATGCCAGATCCCTCAACCTGTACTTCTGTTTCAAGCCCCATTTTCCAGCACTTACAGAATGAATAGAATGAATGAATGTCAATTTAGGAAATGGAGAAGGATTAAAGCTTTTGTGAAGCACTCAGGGAAGCTTATTTGCTTTCTCTTTTCTTATTTATTTCTTTTTTTTTTTTTTTCTTCAGCAAGAGGAAATAAGTCTAAGGTGTTCATCTGTGCTATTTACTTATGCTTGTAGATTTGCCTCTTCCATGGCTCACAGAATCACAAACTCCCACAGACCAGCTGAGGCAGGAATGCACTTCTGAGGATTGTCTAATGTAAGCCCCTGCTCAGAACTGGTCACAGGAGCAAGGTGCATGGGTCCCTCTCCTGACAGGAGCATTTCCGAAGATGAACTTCTCTAGAAAGCTTCACCGGTGTTTGACCTCCCCTTATGCTAGAAAAGTGCTTTCTTTTTGTTAAGTGAAATTTCCTGTATCTCAGTTTGTGCCCATTGCTCCATCACATTCCTGGGAGTAGCAGCCTGGACTTTCTGGGACAGCTCAATCATGTGAGCTATCCCACCCAGATCTGTGATCCTGAGGCTGCAGTTGTGCAACTGCATGCAGACTTCTAATTCCTCCTGTTTCTTCCCCATGCTGTGTGCATCACAAGGACACTCATTTGTGCTGATTTTGCAGAAAAAGAGCTTCCCCCATAATGCTGTTCTCTCAGCATTTCCTTGTTTGTGTGCACAATGTAGTGCAGCAAATGAATACAGATATAATCAGACTATTTTGGAAGCTTAAAAGAGAATTATGTCAACGTTACTTTGATGATAATGAAGGCAAGAGGTAACAATCACTGAAATTCAAAATAATGTCATTAAACCTGAAATTTTTAAAAAACAAGTGCAATAGGTCTTAAATTGATACCAAAGTTTGGAGGGATCTAAGGCCCTATAGTTCAGCATTCATGCACCCCAAAAAAGCATCTTCAAATGCTTTGAGAAGTCAAAAACAGAACTTTGCTTCTAAAATGGGGCAAATGGTTCATAGGGAAAAGTTTTAAAGGATTTTATGGCAACTTATATTTAAAGCAAACATAAGCCTTATTCCCTTTTTCCCTCTGTCTGTCTGTCATGTCTGAGGAATGACCTCCAAGATCTTTACCAGGAGCCAGTCCAAAAGCTGCCATGGCAGGATATGGGCAGAGCCCTCACACTAAGGGAAGAACTATAGGAAATCAAAGGAAATGTAGGAAAAAAAAGAACTGTAGGAAATCAAAGAATAATCTTTCTCCACAATACTTAGAAAATGGGAGGAAGAAATCAGAGAAAGAGAATGAGAAATGCGAAAGAAGAAGAGCTCTTTTCTCCTTTCCTTCCTCCTCAGCTACTCTTTTGGCAGCTGGGAGAGGTGATAATCATGGGAACAAACTAACAATGCAGAGACAGATAAAACCCTGAGGGAAAGCAGGAGAAACCTGGGACACACTGACTTTCAAGGCACCAGTTTCCAATGCAGTTGTCTGTCCCCCAATATGCAGATAATTTGACTCCTTTTTTTTAACATAGATCTTGACTTTGACCTACACTGCAGCTGAGCACCGCCTAAACATTGGGTCTTCACAGTTCTCTGTCTTATCTCAGATGCCTGCAGGGTGATGAATGTACATTTTTTTCTTGTTTTTAACCTAAACATCCAAAAGGACTCCTGACATTGTCTAGAAACAACAGAGGAAACTCAGCTTGGGGCCTTTTCTAAAGTTTAATGCTCACCTTGAATTTAAAACTTTTCTTCAAAGGAAAATTTAATAGATTTTCAGCTTCTAAATAATTTTTTTTGTATTAATTCCTCATTTAGAACACACGCATCTATACAGATGTGTTACACATTTTTAGTCCCAAACTGGGTAAACTGTTATGCCCAGTTATGTGAAATCAGCAGAGCTGGTTTGCCACAGATAGGAGCTGAAGTAGCACGTTATCAGACAAAACATTGGACTGGGAGAGAAATAAAACCCAAACACCAGTCATTCAAATTCTAGAGTTGCAAGTCTTTCTCCTCACCTCTGCTATTCACCATCTGATAAGTTGTTACCTACTTTTATGTTGTTGTTAAGATTATGCAAACCCAAGGGTCAGAATTCATTAATTGCCCGTGCCAGTGGGATGACTAATACAGATTTAGGAAGAGGAGATATGGTATATGTTTACAGAAATTCAGAAAGCATTAGGAGACATATGCCAGTATGGATCATGCAAGACAGATCTAAACACTTAGTACAGACCTCGCCAGACACAGTTCTAGCACATCAATTTAGCAGAAATGTATTCATTCAGGGAAGGAAAAGGTTTTCTAGACAATGAAATCCATATGGCCTGCATAAGAAAAATCATGATCAACTTTGGTAGTCACCAGAATCTTCTTTTAAAATCAGCTTCTAAAATACAGAGGCATACTGAGTTTGAAGTTTAGGCTAGGCAAATGCTGAATGGAAAAAATGAATGAAATTGTACTGGAATGAAATTTTAGATTCTGGAAAAAAAGAGTAGTTATTTCACCTGACATGTTGTTTCTTCTATCTTCTTTCCTTGCAGCAAATGTATTCCATCAGCAATAATATTATCTTCTGTGAATTATGACCAAAAAAGAGAAAACATGCTTTAAAATCTCCTGCTTTATGTTTTTATTAGGAATATCATTTGAATTGCACTTGATGTTTTGAGCTGACATTTTGACTCGCTGAAGTTAAACTTATATTGTTTTAGCATACATTTTATCTTAAACTGCTTTGAAGTGAGACTGCAGAACAAATTGGCAAACTGACTCACAGAAAGAAAACTCATTCATGCTTATTTCTTCTTCTGTACTTAGTCCTCAGTTTACTAACCCAGAACCCCACTGAGACTTTCCTCTTGCCCTGCCAATTTACAGCAGCAAAGTCTAGAATATTCATATAAAAAATGAAGGGCAAAAATGATCTTTTCAACTGAGATCTGTTTACCTTAGATTAGATTTGAATTTGCTTTCAAAGGGTGAACATCCTCCCATCTCTTGCAATAAATGGATGTTTGAATGGGAAGAGTATTAACCTTCACTACAACAATGATCAATAATAGGTCAAACAAGTCTGAAAAAATTCTTTTAAGCAAGCCTACTTTGAAAGATCTACTTTTACTCCCAATCTTAAGGCAAAGCACCCACCACTGTACAACTGTAGGACAGCCCTAGTGATTACATTCCGTCAGAACAGATATCAGGATCACTCAGATATTTTGCAGGGAGAAAAAAACATGAAGAAAAATATCTGCTAATCACACCACATTTTTGAAAGTCACTAGAAAACAGCAGGAATATGTGGGGGGTTTTTTCCCTCATTAATCCTAATTTGGCATCCTTATTGCCTCTGTGGAATACCTCACAGCATCAGTAGTTCTCCTGTTTGCAAAAGAACAACTTATTTAACGTTTAGATCCACAAAAACTAACTGTAGGCAGGTGAGACTGATTGCATTGTATTCCCTACAATTAACAGAGAAAGAGAGAGTAATTCAGGGAATGATTCTGAGTGACTTATATTCTTTAGATATCACATGGAAAAGTATCTGAATGTGATCATTAAAATTTGTATTCAAAGAGGCACATAAGATCCCGGTTCAGATTTTTGTCTTAAGCACCTACAAATCTCCCTGAAGTCACTGAGGGCCTGGTGTCTGACAGTCTGGTTGTTTATTTCATTATACAGCTAGCTGGACTTCCAGGAGCACCATAACTCATGTTAAGCAGTGCTCATGCAACACCAGATTAACATAACTGGGTTCTTTCTGGTGCTCAGCATAACTTGTTTTCGTCTCCTGCAGGCATCTCTGTGCACTGCAGCCCTGTGCTCTGGGAGCTTACTCTGGGAGTTAAATCTTTCAGTGTTCAGCCCTTTGCCCAAAGTCCTCCTACAGTCTAATCCAAAATACTCTTATTGAGTAGCTGTGTGCAAATGAATCACAAAAAACTGTGAGGCAACTTATAATGTCCTTAACCTGAAAGACTACCTACAGTGACACTGCTTTGGATGTAATGTTGGTCAAACCCAAATTAGAACAACAAATTATTAAAGCAAACCTTAGTGGTTCCCCTCAACCACAATGCCTTTTGATAGCCATAATAACCTGCACCCACAGTGCTCTTACATCTGGCTTAGATCAGCTCTCCAGCCCACTGAATTACGGAATAAGGTATTTGTGTAAAAAAAACAACCAAACGACAACAAAAAAGCCCCATGCAAAAGATACAGATGAACTACAAATAGAGCTGCAGTGTTCTTGTCTTCCTAGTCCGGTCACGGGTGCCAGTCACCCTCCTGTGGAACGAATTAGGAGCAGTGGAGAATTACATCCACTGGCTCTGAGAGGTGCCAGTTCTTTCCTGTTTGTCTCCATAATCTTTCATGGAAGCCCAATGACTGTGACTTCTTCACAGTCAGCTTTTCAACAGTGATGCTTTTAGGCTGGCAGACCTCGTGCTGATGGTTTGTGTTTGGCCTTATGAGCAAAGGCAGGTATTCCCACTATTGTGTCTGGGGGATATATACATTTTCACTGCGTTTTCAGCCTGGAAAACTTGGGTTTGTAGATGTAATAATACACATGCTGTCATCGAGGGCTTCCTCCAAAGGCTCCCAGTGTCTGTGGATGTCTCTCCATTGATTTCAGTGAGATTTGAGACAGGTCTGTGGATACAGCTCTGAAGCAAGCAGAGAAGTCTATGCCCACCACCACACATGGCTTTTTAAATCTAACAGAAATTCATAATGTGCAATAGACTTGCAGACCTTGAAGGATTATCTCTGCTAAGAGAAAAGTTTGATCAATAGTGACGAATTATCTTGATCGATAGTGGTACACTGTAAATCTCCTTGCAAAGGTTTTCACTACCATGTGAAGGGGACTTCCCTTGAAATAATTTTACTGCAGTAGGAGAAAGGGAGATTTTTATTTAGCTGCCAGCTTTGCTTCCTGTTCCCTCTGGGCCCCTGCCCTTCAATTACAACACTTGTCAGCTTTTAAAATGTGCACTGCTTCTTTTGCATGCTCTGGATATTTAAAAGGGTAAAAAATGCCTGGAGTTGAAAAGACTTTGGAGAAAGGTCAGAAAGTTCTGCTTTCTCGTTCAGCCTCACCCCACTTCCAATCCGGCAACCTCTAGAGTATCATTTGAAAAATCATTCCAAAATGGTTTTGGTTAAAAGTAAGACTTGTCTGAAGCGAAATGCCTGATATTTCTTTCACCTGTCATTAGAACCTGTTCCTTGCAAGGCATTGAGACTTACTGAAGGTCCCTTTTCCCCTCACTAGTTCAGTATAAGAGCAGAATTCCTCTGAATCTTCCTGTCATATCTTATTTCTGGTTCTGGTTCAAGAACCCAAATTTGCCCATAGATGGTCAAATGCAATAGGTATTGCAATTTCAGACCTACTTCCAAACATTTAAGAGTTTAACTTCAAGTGGTGAAGTGAACAAAATCCAGAAGGAAAGTTGGCACCCTGTCCTTTGCTTTCTTTGACATATCCAGGTAATAGTGGAATCTCCTATCAGTGGATGATCTCTAGACCATTTGGGCAGGAGATATTCCTACTTTTTTGGTTTAAGTTGAGAACAAAACATACATCCACTTCAATCTCACATATCTTGGTTTCTGCTTCTGCTGAGCCTTGTCAGGTTTGGTCTGATTATGCAAGAGTAAGAGATCTACCTTAACTTTGAAAAGTACAAATATAAATGCCATTCCTAGAAGCAACATCAAGCAGATTATTTTGGTTTTTGAAGTCCAGTTTGTGTTTAAATAGGTGAGGTGACTGCTCACTTGTTAACATTCGATGTTATTTTAATGAATTTATATTGGTACACTCTTAAACAGTGTCATTAGCAACTTCACATGTATTAGCTGTAAGGTTGTTTTAATAAAGTTGATCAGAACAGAAAGAGAATCAGACAAAGTACTTGCATCTAAAATTTTGCCAACTCTCTTTTTCACCTGCCACAAAAGGTTTTCTTCTGAGAAAAGTTGGACTCTTTCCCTATTGGATGTCTGGAGCAGTGTAAAATATCCAGGAAACATGGATTACTACATCTGGCAAGCGCTATACAGCACAGCTACGGCAATCTACTGTAGGGGAAGTCTCCTTTGGCCCATGGACTACAGAGTGAATTGGTCACAGAGTGTGTTCTCAGCTTCCCAGTTTTGAGATAAGCTTTATTTTAACTACTTTTTTCCCCCTTGAGTACAAAATAAATCTCTAAAAGACCTGACAAATTATTTAGCTGGATTATTGGTGAAAAATGAGAAATTTTCCTAGGTGCCCTTTTAAATACTTTGTGGAAAATGCAAAATCAGCTGAAATATGTTTAGCAATTACCTTCAAGCTGACAGTGCCTTCTGATGTACGAATCATTCTCCGGCTTCCTGGAACCCTGCCAAAGTGTGCCATTCACATTTTTCCTGTCTAAAGTAAAAGCACAGAGAGCAGTCACCTGAATTCATAGCAAACCTGTGAAATAACAGGAAATTCCATAAAAATAACATCAGAATGCAAATGAAACAAGCTTGCAGAACACTGGAGCATCTGCTCAGACATGGAAATGAACTGATGATATTGCAGGATAGGAATTTGGATGGATGGATGGATGGATGGATGGATGGATGGATGGATGGATAATATTTATTATGGTCAGACTTCAAGTTTTATCATCTTTTGCTGTGGTCTAACAGCTCGTTTAACACTGTTAACACATGATCAGAATGATTGTTATCTTAACCCTGGTAGGATCCCACAGAACATCTGTGCCTCTGTTTCGCTTCCAGGAATTGTATAACTATTATTTAAGTTATTAATTAGACACTTAACAAGCTAGAGTGTTTGCAAGAAAGCATCAAAGATGCCCACAGTGATGCCCCATGGACTCCAAGGCTTGGACTGGCTCAGCCTGGATGGCAGAACTAGGCTGGCTTTGAGAAGGAGATGGCCATTCTCCTGCTCCCTCAGTGAACTTCAAAGTGCTGGTGCTTCACAATGTGTAGATAACTATTAGGAGTTTGTGCTTTCTGGGTTTATTTGGTTTGGTTTTGCTGAGTTTTATTTAATGTTGGGTTTCAGTCTGACTATTATGTCAGAAAATCTTCTTTGTGAAAGCTCTTGTTGATCCTGTCAGGTGCTGGGGATTCATGGCAGCCTGTTTGCTGTAGACCAAATGATGCTGTCCTGCATGAAAGTCTTCCCAGTGCAGGGCTGCAGAGTGAAGCCTTAGCACAGGGGAGCTTTCATCTGTCTGAGACACGTTGTGAAACAGAGCCACATCATTACAGGCACATACAATAACCTTTATACTCAGCAAGGACTAGATATAACGACTAAACCAAAACTCCAAAAAATAAATGAAAGCATGGTAACAGAAAGGTCTCATTGAAAGAAAAAAAAAAAAAAAAAAAAAAAAAAAAAAAAAAAAAAGAAAAAAGGAAAAAAGAAAGAAAGAAATTTTACTTTTAAGAAGCTGATGATTATTTTTTATACAGGATTTACAAAATAGAACCCACTGAAACACAAGTGTAGATAATACACAGTGTCAGGACGGGTTTAACAAAACCCCTGAATTTCCTTCTTGGTGAACTTGTTTGTGAAAACTCTCACAAAGTAGTTTAAAATGGGAAAGGGCAGGGACCTGAATTTTCTTGGATCAGAGACATTTCAGGGTTTTATTGAAATGGTTAAAAGAAACACTGGACATGCTGAGTATTTCTAGTGCTATGCCATAACAGATTATCTCAATGTGGTTTCTATGTTTAACTATTTTGTTTTCAATATCTACCTACAAATGTGCATGTGGAAAGCAGGGCAGAGGGGAGAATATATTGATAGCTTAGTTCTATTTTTCCCTTTCCTTTGCATTTGCTCCAACAGCTGTAAAACAAATCAGACCCTCAATTAAAGTTGGCTCTCTGAGATTAGCAAGTAAACAGTAAATGATTTAAACAGCTACTAACCAAATGCTTCATTTTCAGACATGGACTTCTGGATGGATCTAAAAGAATTAAAAGAATTTACCATTAGCTGGAAGTCAGAATGAAAAAATTAAATCATGTTTAATCAAAAATGGGTATTTTAAAACTAATTCTTCAAAGCAGGGCACAGGGATTTAGCTGTGCTATTCCCACTGGCTTTAATTGGAGTTACTTGTCACATTCACCCAATCATCTACTCCCACATGCTACACAAAGCTCTGAAAGCATCTGAGGTTTCATTCTGCAAGAATATGTGACTCAAGTTTCTTTCTGAAATGAAGAATTCATGTTAGAATCAGGAGAACCCATCAAAAAGAAAAGAAGAGATACTTTCCTATAGAAATTATCTGAAGTGTCCTGCAACTTTTAGAATTATTTCCTGAAGTTTGGTGGCATGATAATGGATTGAACCAAAGAGCTACATATGAACATACCATCCCCAGGGCCCTGAGTGACATTTTATTGCCCCAGTAAACCTTGAGCTTTTTGCACATTTACATCAAGGATTAGTCCTAATTCATGCTTCCGTCTGTCATCAGTAGTTTATAGAGGACAACTTGAAAAATAGACTAACTTAACAGAGGAAAAAAAAAGTGTTTGGATAAAGGTTACTTTGTTTCACTTCATCCATTAAAAACCCAATGGAGAGTAGTTTATGAGCAGTGGATGAAGCCAGAAGGTTGCAGTAGATGAAAGCAGGGACTGTCTAATCTGTGACAATGATCAGCAGCAGGGAAAGAGCACAAAACCTGGGATCCCTCTCCCATCCTGAGTCATGTAGGTGCTGAAGAGTTTCCTGAGCAAGAGGGTAAAGCAGAATAGTTGTGGGTTTTTTAAGGAAATGGTCTGTACTCACTAGTTCCTTTTAAATTCATTGGGTTTTGTGATTCCAGAATTCCACAATTTAATTCTCATTGTCTAAACAAGGAATACTTCTTTTATTTCTGCTACTTTATATAATTTGGTGCTTCCTTGTTGCCCCATTGTAGGGCACAGAGAATGATTAATTCCTTGTTCACTTCCTCCATATCTACATGAAAGGTCAATGGGAAAGTTTCTGCATTATCACTGGGAGTGTCATGCCAGGATAGTGATGGCTGGACACAGTGAAATAATTTTCATTAAAAAATATTTTCAGATTGACTCAAACTATTTTCTCAGCTTACTCGTTTGTTTTTTTTTTTTTTTTTGTTATTGTTCAGTCAAATTATCTCAACAACACTTGTAAATTCTGATAATTTGTTTAGAATAGGATTAGGTCGCAAACAGAATAGTATTATTTGCTTTGTAAAATTTGACATTTTAGATATAGACTGCTATTTTTATTCCTGGGGCAGACCTAGTTCTGATCTAAGCAGGACATTTTTAGGCATCCTGGTGATTTCTTCATATTTGATAGAGCTTGGTAAGGCCTACACAGTAGTTTGACTTCCTTTAAAGTGTAAAGGAATGATGAGAAATCCATAAGTAATAGAGTTATGTCCATATCTTGATAAGTGGAATTTTGGGAGGAGTTTCACAGAGCCCTGGCTGGTGACATACAGTTGAGATCTCACAGATGAGTGCACACATCTCTGTGTTTGCAGCTGATAAGTTACTAGTGTTTTTATCAGATGACCAGAAATAGATTAAATATCTTATTTAAGACAAAAGAGCTCTTCATTTTCTTAGAAATCTTTATCAATTTTGAGATTTTTTAGCAACAGACACAGATAACATTGATGTTCTGAATTTAGGGGGGCCCCACTTACAAATAAAAAAAACCAAAAATTGACGAAAACTCCAGGGATTTTCATGTCTGTCACAGCAGACAGATAAGATCTGTCTGTATCATTCCGTTAGGCAGGATTTCAGATTTTATCTGAAGGGGACCACTTCAGTAATGCAATAGCCTTCAACTCGAAGCAAAGAAAGAATTTTCAAGATGAATTCCTCTGCCTGCTAATAAATATTGATCATCAGCCCAAGCCATAGCATTGTGTCATGAATGGATTCAAAACATGCTGCTATCACAAAAATGATTCATAAAATAATGTCTGACCTGCTTTATCCAAATCATTTTGCAAACTATTTTTTTACTTGGATTAAAAACACTCAAAAAAAAAGAAGTCTTCAGGAGATTATCAGGTCAATGGTGCAGCCATGCTATAAAATAGGTTACCACTTCAATCTCTCAGAAAAACAGACATATGGTTAAACCAAGCTCAGATTAACTGCATTTGATTTTAGCTGTCCTGGTTCTAATATTTTGGAAGAAAGCTTTGTGGATATAAAAAAGTCATGGCAAAAGAGCTTTAGTAATGCATTACAAGCTTGTTACGTGCTCTTCAACTGCAACATTAATACATGTACTCTATGAGAATGAAAGCAACATTGGCAAACATTAATAAAACAACAAGGATGAAAGGTACAGACAAATATAGTGACACTGTGTAGACCTTGAACTGGTCTCAACTTACTTTCTTTTTTTGGTCAGTGTGTTCTCAAAGTCAGGAAACTCCTTTTAAAAAGATAGAGAAAGAAGGTCTATGAAAATCAAACATGTTCAATCTAAATATATTATTTTTGTCACTGAAAAGAAAACTAATTGTATACTTTTGATGTATGTTTTTTAATATCCACTAACATATCCGGTCTTTCTTTTTCCAACAGCTGAAGCTGTGGAGGACACAGTGCAGCAGAGAATATATGTAGTTATGTGTCCTGATTTCAGGAGGCTTCAGTTATCCATGGCTCCCAGGAAGCTGACAACCATAACACCCCTGAAAAACCAGAGAACCATGATCATACCCCAAGAATGAATATCTTATTTCTTCCATAAAGTGATTCTTTTAGAACTTCGTGAAGATTAAAATACCCACACATTGCAATGGGATGTGGTTTCCTGACGAACACAGGACACAGACTCTGTAAACCCAAACATGCAGGGGAATGTGGAAGAGTGAAGGAAACTGCAAATGAAATTGAAAGCTCTGAGGGGGACCAAATCAGAATCAAACACTGGCCTGGAGGCAAGATCCCACAGCCCCCAGGGCCCAGACAATAAAGACTTGGGACAAGTCTTTTCAATAACTCAAAAGATTACTAGATGAGGTGCACAAACACAGAGAAGTTAAAACATGTTTAAAAAGTGATTTTAAGGCTTATTTAAAAGGGTAGTTTCAAAATTTCATTGAAAAGTATCAAATATTTGATTTCAAAGAGGTTTGTTAAAGGAAGCATTGTGCATGGAGGTCAGAGACCAAAGGATATTGTAGCTTAAAATCTGTATATGATCCAGGGAAAAAATTGGAGACAGCCCCCATTGTGGCCATATACCTAGAAAGACTTGATTCATGTCTTCACAAGCCAAACACCTGCTGTGGACCATGAAACAGGGTTTAATCTTTTGCTCCACAACTTGAAATCTGAAATTCCTAAAGTCCAGCAAAGTTACATTGACAACAGTACATCATAGATTGAGGTGATGACTGATGTGAGTTCACAGGATATCATGGGATGCAGTGCCAAAATGAAATATGTAGTGGACTTCAATGGCATTTAAAAATGGCACCTTTCATTCAACACACTCTTCCTGCTATTTCTGAATCAGATGGCTAAACTGGGGTACCAGAATAAATTACTGTGGTTTGTAATTTTTAAAAGTATCTTTTCAGTATTGACTACATTTAAAATTGTATGTAACTTTAATGTGAAACTAATTTTTAAAAACGTATTTTATCTTAGAATGCAAATTAAGGTTCACCTAGACTCTACTCTCCACCTTCTCCAAAGAGCATAATTACCTTGTTTATGGGAACAATTCTTTCCTTCCTTATCCTAAATGTGAACAATCTGTTTCCTAGAAACAAACTGCACATGGGGAAACCCAGCATGATGAAATTATTGATAAAATCCTTTTCTTCATGATTTTATCAAATAACCCTGAATTAAGGAATTGAATTAAACTCTCAGGTGTTTCCAAGCTGGCTGAGAAAAGCTAGAGCTCCTGTGTGTGTTAAGACTTGCGAGCAGAGAAATGACCATTACAGATAACCAGCCCTCTTCTTGCCCTCACTGGAATCAAAGGCCAATTATAACATTTCAGATTAAGGCAGGTATCACAACTGATTGTGATTTTCCTAGCAACAGCTTAGAACGACTGATAAATTTTTTGGCACTTTTCTGATATACAGGATAGTCAATCACATCATGGTCAGAAGCTCAAAAATTTGTGGATCTTATGACATTTGGTGATTGAAATTTGACAGGATATATATGAAAATGTTTTTGATACTGAAGACTCTATTCCTGAGAAGCTGGAGACAGCTCACGAGGTAGACCGTAACACCAGGCGACAAGAGGTAGAAATTTCCCAGTTAATAGCATAGTTACAGGCAAAGAGTGCCCAGATGATTCATTATGTGCTCACGGCTACCAGCTGTTTCTGAGGAAGGTCCAATTCAAATTTGCTATGCATGAAGTACAAAAACAACTCCATAAATGTATTTTTTTTCTTTCTTTCTGAGAATATTACTAAAGCTGAGCAACAGGCAAAGTAACCACAAAGCTAACAGGCCAGTTCTCCAAGAGGATTGAAATCAAAAGGCAAGTGTGCATAACAGGCCCAGGACAGAACCACAGGAATCCAGAGTGGAAACATCCCTGGCAAATAATTCTGATTACTAAACAGGTCTCCGGAGTTGTGTGAAGGAGAAGAACAGTGTACATGAAAGAGAGATTTTTCTTCATACAAGATGTGTCATTTGGGCAGATATTTGGCCAGGAGCAGAAAGAGCCATAGTTCAAAAAGGAGTGTCCAAAGAGTATGTTCAGTGAATGATGTCCTGCACAGCTTCAGTGACCACACTACCCTGCGTTTCCCACGTCTCCAGAAGAACTTCACGGCCCAGCTATGATTAGGAAAAATCACAACAGACAAGTTCACTGCAAGAAAATCACTACCTTGTTGCAGTACAAGGAAGAATTTCCTCTAGCCCTAGTCACCCTTTTTAAAAGTGAGGGGAGTTGATCATGGATGGCTGCCCTGTTGACTTTGAAGTTGTATAGGAAAAAGGAAGGGGCAAAGCCTCCTGAGGAGGAAGTATGCCATGCCAGGCTGCTCCACCCTTCGGAGATTTAACAGCTCTGTGGAACCTGCCGTGCTTCAGCCAACCATTTAAACATTCACTCGAGTCCATACCTACTTAGCAGGGCACTTACAGACGTGCATTACTGGATAATGATGGATGGCTAAATGGAGCCAATAATGTTCTGAATTTATCATTCTGAGGGGGCTGCCCCGCAGCCTGGAACCGAGTGACGGAATTAAAAATGGGGGAGAAGTACAAATGGGCTCAGTTAATAAGCTTAACGGCTTCATCCAAGGTGTAGCTCTAATAACTCACACGCCAGAAATAGCAGATAAGATTACACACAGGCCTCTGGCCTTAGCGACATTTTTCCATAGGTCTTACTGCCGACACGTCATCGCTAATCTTGTTTTCCATTTCTAGAAAGTATTTTATAAATAATCGTGTTGATTCTATGGCCAGCACAGTGACACAGCATCCAGCCGTTATTTTTAGTTAAGTGCTGAGCTGAATATTCTCTCAAACCAGAAAATAAAACCCAGAGCCAGCCTTGGGAAGCTTCTTGTTAATACCTAGTGAGCCAAGTGTGCTTACCCCATTTCGTACTGTTTTTAATGAGGATGAATTTTATAGTTAATGATGAAAAAATGGGCCATCACCATAATATCTCCTTCAAGAAAACAAAAATATATGACAAGAAGTAGCAGAAGCCAAAGTGCCGGATTCTTCTATTCACTGTTATACACGTGTCTCCATGGACCATGCAGTGCCATCCCACAAAACACCAAGCAACGTGAAAGATGTTTTGCTAAAATTTGTTCAGATTGGTCTACAGTATTTTCTAATTCTACACTAGTAGCAAGTCTTCTTCTTCAGGTTGGCTCAAGGAAAATAAAGTTCTGTACTGGATAGGTTGATTATTTTTATTTAGCCAAATAACTCACGAAGCCTAACTCTATACCAAGACAATGAAAAGTCTGAAGTAATGCTGCCAAAGAAAAAGCAGAATAAAACAAGAAAAAGCAAGAAACAATAAGCCTGATGTAAACAACCATTGCAGTTTTAGTCTTACACATTGTGAAAAACATAGCAGAGCACAGTGCTGTGGATGTGTCTTTACCATACCTTGAGAAAATAAATCGCTATTAGTTTTCTATTGCAAAGTTCATTAGGATATCATGTGTCCTATTCTGGGTACAAACCAAAAAACAAATCTGCCTTTTTCATTTTCATTTTACTTTGACTAAATACTGCTCCTAACAGATAGACGTCTATTGGCCAAGGAAATATTAGTGTAGCAGTCATTGAATATTAAGTTGGTTTGGAGTCATGGCAAAAGGGGAAAAGACTGAATGGATGTGGGAGCTGTACTACAATGTTCATCTTCAGACACTGGGCATGTAAAATGGCATGCAGTATACAAGTATGAATAGCTAGAGCTTCCCACAATGAAGATACGACAGTCATACTAGGATGAGGTTACAGCCATATTTCACAGCCACAATTAAACACTCTTAACTGGAACATTGTAGAGGTGGCTCATTCTTAGAGTGACAAGGTCACAAACTGGTAGTGGGGAAAAACTCTGTCACTCAGGAGAGCATCTCCTAACTATTGCAGGAAAATTATAATGTAGGGACATTTCAGAGCCCAGGCTCATAGAATTCTGCTGATGCTATGAGGAATCATCTTGAGATCTCTGCACTGCTACACTCTCAAAACTAGAGCCATTATATAAAGTCCCAAGGTGATTATCTGGAAGAGAGGGACATGCACAGAGTGAGATGGGTACAGCAGAAGGGTCTGAGAAGAACAAGTTGTTTTCTGTCCTTTAGCAATTTAACAAGTGTGTGCCACAATTCCCCAGCCATTCTCCTATCCCACCAGCTTCAGCACTTTCTCCAAGCAAATCCTGTGTGTGAACCTGCTGTGTGATATTGCAACACCAAAGGCCCAGCAGTCTCATAGGTACATGGTACCTAACCCAGGGTGCGTGTGGGTAAAAGTTGGCAGAATATCTGAAGGAGGACAGTCTCCTCTGGATGATGAACATCCTGTTTTCCCCTTTATTCAATCACCAGACTGCATCATACATTGAAATAGAAACAGTAATTATAAGCAAAGGCGCATTGCAAAGCAGAGAACAGAGATTATGAAATGAATAAGATTATGAAATTTAATATACCATGTTAAAGTATTTGTGAAAGTATCATATATTATACCAATAACACACAAATAGGAAAGGATTAAGTAGGATAACATCATTTAGGAAGGAAAAAACCCCAGAAGACAACCTTCTTCACATGTTTGCCTAATGAGGTCTTGTAAAATGTCGAGTTTATTCCAGAGGCCATCAGTTACAAAATTCATGCAACTCATGCTTTAGAAATGCATTTTTTTGTATTAATAAAAAGGACAACCAAAGACACCAGTAGCATATTCTTTAGAGACAAACCATAGCAATATCCGTACCCAGAGTTTTCATATGCTGTTACTTGCAAAGAGAAATTCCCTTGTCCAGTGCAGCTGCACTAATCTCCCTTTGCTGCTCGCTGTAGAGGAACTCATGACCTGCTTTTCAAGTGTGCTTGCTAGGACTGGACAGAAATCAGGTCATTGGCTACAGAGATGAGATTTGAACAGTGGCTCTAAGGAGCCTAAATAGTTGAAACTGGCAGATAAGCCAGCAGAACAGACGTGTGCCTACGTACAGAGCAATAGTTTTTTGCAAAATGCATTGCATGCTTTGCAATTAAATGTTACTTACCAAAGACAGAGACCTGTCAGGTGGCCCACAGTTTACATGTGTGCTCACTGGAGTGTTAGCCTGGCTGTCAGGAGTAGTTGTATCCTTGGCTTCCTGATGTTCTGGGACAGGCTCATACAAGCTGTCCATCGAGCCCTCCTAAAACACATTTAAACAGAATTTCAAAGATGAACGCTTGCAAACATATTAAATTAACAGTAATTTAAAAAGCAAGACGTCTGTGTGATTTGCATAATGGAGTGTGGTTTTCCTCCCCTTTCTTTTGAAATCCTTTATTTAGTTTTTTTCTTCTGTAAAACGGCATATAGAAGTTGATTTTAGTAAGTACCCAGATGCTGGAGTTCCCAGTATCATGACTTAGACACCACAGGTTGCCATGTGTACAGCTGAGGGTACAGCAAAAAATGAATATTATCTGCTCAGAAGGAGTAAAACCAGGTGTATATCTCCAATTGAACACTACATGAAAATTCCTGTGAAAACTATGAAAAACGTATACCATGAGATCTTTAATATGAAACACAGAAATGTTTTAGAGTTAGTACTTCTATACAGGAAAAAAAAAAGTTAATTTGATGCAGAAAGGTAACCCCATTACTTAGAGACAGACAGAAACAATGCTGCCAGCTTCCAGAATTTCACAATTATGGTTTAGGCCCCCAAAATAATGATAATGGCTAGAGTTAAAAATTCCATTTGCAATCAAATTTTTGAACTCTGTTTTAATGCACATGTAAGGTTCTTTTTCTCCAACCACCAAGAATATGAACATTTTAATAGGAACTAAGATTTTTGCATTTATCCCACAGCTCCGAGAGCTGGGATGACACATACACTCTGCCATTTCATAATTCAAGAGTTAAGTGAACGCAGATGGCAAAACTAAAGACACACTAACTGATGGTCCTAGATTTTGGATGTTGCCGTTTTGATCTGCACTGAATATTTTCCCAATGAATTTTGATTACTAATTTTAACTGCATTAATTAAGGAATAAATCAAATTATAGCAGTGTGACTTACAGCAGAACACCATTGAAATTAATATGGTATATTATTATTTAAAGGCATTTGTTCCTTTAGTACAGAAGATAAACACAGATGTATATTTGAAGTTATATTATTAATATGTAAAGCTTTACAGGCAATATTTTTGACTGGTGGAGCAGCAGTTCAAAGACATGACTAATTTTTGCAAGCACAGTGTTTATCAATGGATCTTTATTTGCCTCAGTCTGCTAGATTCTTGATAAACCAAAATAAATATTTTGGGAGAAATATTTCCTGGTGAATTTCTTGAAAATACTCAAGTTACATACTTGAGCCTATTCTAGGAACTAATGAGTTAATGCTTCCTGGGAAATTGGTGTCTAGTTTATGAAACACATGGAAGTGCTGAACATCCAGCTGAGCCTGGGTTTTGACAGCAACTGCATTTTTTTTATTACTGCATTTATTTTTTATCACTGTAAGTATTTTGCCATATAGCAATGATGGCTCAGCCTCCCTATCTGAAGTTGTGGATTGAGCACTTCTAGACAAAAATGATGAGTTTAAAAACTTGTTACACACTTCCAGGATTCTGCAATGTGAAATGCAACCATATATTTCTCCCTCAATAGGGAATAATACACAATTTTGGTGAAGAGAGTATTTAATGAAGAGATGGAAGCATAAAAGAGAACTCATGTGAAAGAGAGCATATGAGAGAGCTAAAAAGGGAGAGAAAAGATAGGACAAGGAACAGTAAAAGGAGAGAGTGGTGGTGGAGAGGAAAAGGGTAAAAAAATACACCAAAAGAATACAGAAAGAAAGGAGGGAAGAAGTGGGGAAAAGAGCAAGGATAAGAAAAGGAGGAGGGGGAAAAATAAGAGGTTAAACAGAGAGAAAGGGAGAAAGAGCATAAGGGGGAGCATGTGAGAATTAGTACATGGAAAAGGAAAAATGTGAGAAGGGGCTCAAGCAAGAAAGAGAGAAATCTTGTGTGAGAAAGATGGAGCTCAAGGGTGTGAGAAAGGGTGGGCACGTAAGAAAAAGCAAGTGTGCAGAAAAAACAGTAGGTCCATGTGAAAGAGTGAGGGCACAAGGAGTAGGATGTGCATGAAGAATTATGAGGGCATGAGGAAGAGGATGCATGCAAGTGGAGCACATGGGAAAGCATGACTGCTGTGAGAAACAGCACAAGTGAGTGCACAAGGAAGAGCCAGCACACAAAACCGGGAGCGGCTGGAGAAGAGAAAGAAAGAGATGAGGTAGCAAGGGAGAGGGAATGCGTGAAAGCGAGAGGAGCCAAGAATGAGAGTGGGGGAGGACAGGAAAGAGAGCATGAGACAGAGATATTGGATGAGAAGTGAAGTTTCCCTGAGGAAGAGTGAACATAAGGGAACGGAAAGGGTGTGAGCGCAGGAGGAAGCGCAGGAGGAAGCACAGGAGCGTGTGAAGTGGAGAGTAAGCACATGGGAAATAGCAAGTGAAGAGCCAGGGAATGAGAAAGAGTGAGCATATGAGAGAGGGAGGGTACCAAAAAGATGAAGTGCAGGGAAATGAGCAAGGGTGTGACAAAGGGAGGACATGGACAAGAAAGCAAGACAGCAAAAGCACGGGAAAGAGTGGCGACAAGAAAGGAAAGCAAAAGGATGGGATAAAGCCCATGGTGTGTGGGAGCATGGCTGCAGGAGAAACTGCCAGCATGTGCAAGGAGGGTGCTGGAAAGAGGGAAGGCACATGAGAAGAGAGGCCACAAGAAAGGGGGAGCAATCCGGAAAGGGAATGCACAAGAAATAAAGAGGGGCAAAGCACAGGGAGAGGGGCAGAGAAATGGGGTGAGAAAGCAAGCATCAAGGTGTGAAAAGAATTAAGCACAAGATTGTGAGAAAAAAGTGTGAGGGCACAAGAAAGGGAATGTGAGGGAAATCAAGGTGTGAGAAAAGGAGAGGGCATGAGAAAGTATCCCTGCATGCAAGAGAGTGAGATGTGAGAAAGGAAGTGTGCACGAGATAGAATAAGAAAGCAAATGTGACCGTAAGACAGAGCAAACCCACATCAGAGGGAATGCTCAGAGAAAAGAGAACAGTCAGGAAAGCAGGAGAGCAAAGGAAAGAGTGGGTGCAAGAAAGAGCAAGGTTGAAGGCAAGAGAGCAGGAGAGTCCAAGAAAGAAATCACAAAGGGTAGAGCAAGGGTGCAAGAAGAGCACCATCATGAAAAAGGACAAGTGCTTGAGAAAGGAAATGTGCAAAAAAGCACAAGCGTGCACAAGCAAGGCTGCAAGAAGGTGCACATGTCAGAGAAAGACAAGAAAGAGAGTGTGAGAAAAAGGAAGAAAGAATGTGAGAAGGAAGGAATGACACAAGGAAGCAAGCGTGGGGGCATGAGAAGAAGGCAGTGTGAGGGTGCAGGAATGGGTGTGAGGTCACAACAAAGGGCACGATGGTGCTAGAAAGGAAACACTGGCACAAGAAAAGATGTAATGGCCTTAGAAAAGGAGTAGGCATAACAAAGTAAGTGAATGGACACTAGAGTGCCCATGAGAGATAAAATGAGGAGAAAGAGTGGAAGAGCAAGAGAAGGCAAGGGGAGAATCAGTAGGAGAGGGAATCAGTAGGAGAGGGAATCAGTAGGAGAGATCATGAGGCTGTTTAAAAGGAGAGAGAGAGGTCCTGTGAATAGCACAGAGAAGGAGAGTGAGGAAGAGATGGTGTGCAGAAGAGAGATGGTTCAAGAGAGAGAAGGGGTGTGCAAGAAAGTGAGTGTGCAGACAGGAGAGACAGTGAGAATGAGGTTGTGAGGGAAAGGGTGACATCATGAGAATGGGGGAGACAGAGCAAGGCCACGAGAAAGAGGGGCTGTGAGGAAGGGGATAAGAAAGAGCAGGACAACTTGTGAGAAGGAGTGAATATGTGAGAAATGGTGGACAGGGAGTGTTTGTGACAAACACAGCTCTCAGGAAAGAGGGAGAAAGGGTGCAAGAAAGTGAGCACCAGGGCGTGAGATTGAGTGGCCATGAAGTATTAAGCAAGGGAGAAAGAAAGGGCATGAGGGTGCAGAAAAGAGTAAGGTCATGAGAAGAGAGAAAATGGGTGAGAAAGAAGAATCATATGTTCTACACAAAAAGGATGAGTTTAAAACCTTGTCACACGTTCCCAGGATTCTGCAATGTAAAGTGTAACCATATACTTCTCCCCTGATAGGGAATAATACATGACTTTGTTGAAATAAGAGATAAAGAAGCATAAAGAGAGCACATGTGAAAGAGAAGCATGAGAATGATGAAAAGGGAGAGAAAAGAGAAGGCAAGGAACAGTGAAGGGATGGGGGGGGGAAAAAAAATAAAGAGAAACAAAACAAGATAGAAAGAGAGAAGGGAGGAAGGGAGGCTTTTGTGGGCTCGGGTGAGCGCAGACCCAATAAGGAGTGAGCACACATGATAAAGAGGGAAAGGATGTGAGAAAGGACAACCAGGAAAGCCAGTGCAAGAAAGAAAACTCACACAAAAAAGCACAGGAGTGAGAAGGAGAGTACCCAAAAAAGAGAAAATACATCTTCTGTTTTCAGAATTGTTTTCTTTGCTTACTGGTTTTATATTTTATGAGAGTATATTTTCCTTGTAGTAATTGCCTTTTTTTGAGGGCAACTCAAAGTATTTAACTGAAATCGAAATTTTCCTGCTTTCTTCTCTTTTATTTTATTTTACAGATAAGTCTACTTTTATATCAAAACCTGCCAAGCCAGTAAAGTTTTTTCATTTCATATGTTAATTCTTTTAGTAATCCTGAGCAAAGTAAACATCGCAGAGGAAAATGAGAGATAGCGGAATAAAATATGAACTTAATTCTGAAGCAGTTAGCACATTTTCTTTATCCTACATGGAATAAGAAAGCTTTCTGAAGCTCTTTGCTTCAGGAGTTTTATGGGACAAAATATCCTAGTTCAGATCTAGAAACAAGTAATTGCCTGTAGCTCTTTCCTTTGCATGATATAATTATCATCATGGCATGCAGAGACTAGGTTGATCATAAGGTGGAGAGGGAGCATTTAGTAATGCAGTCAGGTTATTTTCCATCTCAGGTTTAAAGGTGAAATCCTGTGTGTGGTGGGATGATAGCAATCCAGCTAAAAGGAACAGGGACTATATGGAGATGATTACATGAGAAGCACTACAAAGTTCAACCAGTCAGATCTCTTTTAATCACACTCCACTTTAGAGGAAAGTCTTTCCACATTCAGCTAATCTTTCTTTGTTAAAACATATTTTTAAGTCCAGTCAATTTCTAAGTACCATCATGTCCCACTAGTCATAGCAGCATTAGCACCTTTCTATTTACTCTGTGGTTTCTTTAACAGAGAGGCTCCTGCTAATTCATAGTTTATCCACTATATCACTTTTATTAATACTTATTCTCTCTGCATTTTGCATCATAGAAACATTAGCTTTTAGTGCCAAGGGCTGTTTCAGTTTATAACATTAGATGTAATACATTTTACATTGTGCTGTCAGCACATCTTTAAACCAACAATCAAAATAAAACATAACTATTTCAATGCTACTGAAAATCACTAAGAGGATTAGACTTCCACTCAGTACTGAACTTTACATTTTACTAGCAAAAGTGGTTGTTAGAAAGGCACCATATGGGAAAGAAATAGACAAATGAAAAGGATTTTGTTTGGCTTAAGTCCTAAGACCAGTGCTCGACTTGAATAACTGATCTGAACAAGACTGCGATTAGGAGTGTCACAGCCTTTCTCTACTGCCCTTCTTGCACAGGTTTCTGCTATACAAGAGGCTGACACTTCTTAGCTGTCTGAAATTCTTCCCTGTCTTCATTAGTTCCATTAGCAATGCCACTGTTCACTGCCAAATACACAGGACCTACTTGTTCAGTATGACCTTGTGTAAGGATGTGTCTCATGGCCCTCAGATCCACTTTCTTACGGAAACTTTGCTGAAGGGCAGGGGTTGGGAGTATAAGTCAGGACAGGTTTAATAGGTACCGTTCCAGGTGAATTGGTGCTAACCCCAGTGCATGTATCCTTGATACTGGAGAGTCAATTTAGGAAAATAATGTGGGAAAAATATTCTACCTTAACTAAAGGACTTCACAATTCAATCATAAATTTGATCTCTCAGATTTGTAGGATTCTGACATTTATTAGGCAGTGTATCAAAACAGGGGGGTTGGCAGCATAATTTCTTGCATTTCATACAAAAGTAGTGCTTCATTTGGGGCCCTCTCTGTATATTACCTATAATACAAAGAGTATTGTTCTGATTCAATTGTCTGACATGCTGAGCATCATGAGATGGAAAAGTCACTGCAAATTTAGGGTCTAAGGTTGACCTTTTAACATAATATATCTACAAAAAAAGAGTTAAATTTATCTTGTTGATCATTTTGTAAATGGAAAAGGGACACAAGGTTTTGAAGGCAAATCTAATTCACCTGCAGATCTCTTGAGATCAAGGCAATGAGTCTGATGCAGAAAATAATCGCAGCTGAGAAACCAAATCATTCTGAAGTCAACTCAGGACACAAAGTAGTGCTGGGAAAACACCCCATGCTGGAGCACTCATACTAGGAGATCAAAAGACTCTCAGGTGGTGACAGATTGGAGTAGTTCCTGTCTGCCTCCCTGGGAAGGGGAGAATCCAGTTCAGGATCCAAAGCCCCATCACAACCATCTTGTGACTATTGAGTGTCTCCAGCCTCCACATCACCACTTGCTACAATGGCTCATAACATTGTGTCTCTCATGCTACAACTATGTCTCAGTTTTATGGACGGGTATAAAAGCAAACCCAACTTAAAATTCAACAGTATGAACAGATGTTCCTCTAACTACCCTAATGTTCCACCACTTTGGATCAGTCAGAAGTCTGGTTAAACTTTGTTTTTAAACAGAATATTATTGCCATTCTCTCAGATTGTAGATTACTTCAACCACTATATTCTGTAGGGGAGAAAGCTATTTTCTGAGCTATAAACCAGTGTATTTTAACAATATATGCATATGCACACACACCCTCTCTGCAGTCTGAAATTTTGTCAGTCAGTCTACGTGAGATAAATACTTCCATGAGAGTATTGTTTATTTTTTACAGCTTTTTTTGTTCTGTCAGTAGTCTGAATTTCTCTTCCATGGTTTCAGGTTTAGCAGTTATTCCAGATGTTCACTCGATGTAAATCGGACATGATTTCTATTCCTTGGTGGCTATTTGCATCTACTAAGGAACTATCTCCTGTAGCACCTTTAAAAGTTGTCTTTAAATCCCAATTATGTTGTTGCTGTTCATTATTTCTGGCTTGACTCTCTTGAAGGGAAAAATACCCTTATATTGATACTACATTGTTTTGTAGCCAGCCTTTGCATGGTCACAGGGTGACAGAGGAAAAGTGGCCAGTGTGCATACTTGGATGACCAGCTCATTTCAAAGCTAGACAATCTGATTACTGAAAGCAACTGCCCCATGTTACAGGCATAGGGAGGACTGCACAGGGTTCTTCCTTTTATGAAACACATTAATGACCTATAAATTATCTTTAGATGTTGATAACTTGTGAGGTGTTTTGCTGGGTGAGCAGAAGATTACCAAAGCGGACAGAATGGCTCCCGTGTAAAGCTTGTAAAGAACTGAGGTTATCTTCTTAGCAGCAATCTTTAAACAGAACTAATTATTTCATTACAGAAACGATCATGGCACCAGCTTTCACTTGTCTGAACCATCCATTATCACTGCAGTCATTACCTCTCCCACAGAAACCCTGGGTGCTGCATACTGTGTTTAACAGGGAAACTGGAACCTGACCTACTCTCAACCCACACAATATACTTGACATTTTGTCTAAATGTTGATTTCTCAACTGATACAAGGCTCAACACCTCTTTTAAGAGTGAACTACATAGAAAACAAGAAGCTGCTCCAACGGAACAGTAGAATATTGATAGAAGAGTTCTTTCTCAAAGAACTTCTGAAATGAGTATTTTCAAGCTGTTACAAATTGTACCACAAAGCCATTGTTAACTTTGGACAAATACACAGGCATTCACACTAAACTATGATCAAAATTGTCATTGAGTTCCCAGGGAATTATTTTCCTGAGTGACTCTTGTCACAGAATCCTGAAATACCACTGCGTTTTACTTTAAGTACAAACCAGCTTTTAATCCTTATGATCTGGAAAACACCAGGACTCTGCACTAAGATAGTATTAGCAATCAGGAGCAACGATTTACGCAAAGCAGTTGCCCTATTTGAGTTTGTATTAGTGCAGCTCGAATATTGATTTTTATTGTTCTTTCTAAATGTATGGGGAAGATAAACATCCGGACAAAAGATGAAAAACGGGCTAACAGATCTACTGTGCTGTGTAAATACAGCAAATATATTCAGCTAATTACCATTACTAATACTGAGCATTGGTATTGGCAGATGGTTAAGCTCTTAAAACAGAAACAGTTTCCGTGGATTTCCTATCCTGATTTACCTGGTCATTCTGAGCAGTTTCCTTGGGGCAAGGGAAAAAGAAGAAAAACACAAAAAACAAAAACCAACCAACCAACCAACAACAACAACAACAGCAACAACAAAAACCCCCAAAAAAACCCCAAAACCAAAAACCAAAACAAACCACAAAAAAACTAACTAAAAAAAAAAAAACTAACCCCAACTAAAGAGTATCTTAAATGAAGTCCTCTGTCTGTGTGCGAATATTGCCATGACTGAATTATCCCTGATGATTATGTTTTCATGTTTGGCTGATAGAAAACTATTGCTTAAAAAGTTCTAGCCGTTCTCCCAAACTACTGAAGAAGGAAAACAGATACTATTATCTAAAAAAGAAAAAACTCTAGTGTAAAATGAATTATAACATACATATATTTAGTAATTTTATCTCACTTATGAGATGTTTTACTGTATTTAGATTAAACGCCTCATGACTAAATCTACATGGTTTTGCAATAGTCACAGGTAGTGGATGGCACATTTATTATACATTCTCTGTGTTGTATTTTTGCTGAACCATGTTTTGCTACATACAATTTCTTATACAAAAACTCCTTCATCTAGGCTAGAAAGACTCACTGTTGTTATACAATCCCTGCAGTTTGTGATATAAAACCTTCATTATTTTTCCATAAAAACACACCCACCAGTTCAGTTTATGAACTTAGTAACCCACTAAATAAAAACATGTGTGTGTACACTTACCAGAGAAAAACAGAAAAGATTCATGTTGGTGTTGAGATCCACTCCAGCACCCTAAAATTCTGCTCCACAATCTCCCGCCGCACAATGCAGTTCCTTCGTGCTCTCCCAGCTGTTTGTACATTTCTCCCTGGAGATTACTGCAAGATAAAATCCCTGCAATAATCCACTGGATTCAGAGCCCATTATCAAGTGAGACAGGCTTCCCCAGGCCAGTACAAACTGCTCTCTGAATTAAAAAGCAATGTTTACTAGCAAAACAAAAGCACAGTCTGAATGATTTTCATGAACTCAGAAAATGCTCTCTTGCAGGCTGTTGTTTCCATTAAAGTTTATCATCTAAGAGAAATAAAACTCTTTCTGTCTGAGACTTCTTGCACATACACCTAACTCCGAGGCAAATCTTCTCAGCTTACTGAGATTATCAAAAGACAGAAATTCTCATGAAATGCTGGTTTCCTATACACCTGAATTAATATACGAAATTCAGTAATTATTGACTGCATTTCGAATGGAAGCTTCTTGCTTACAGACCTCGAGAAAAAAACTTGCGAGCCACAAACAAATTATTAAAAATATCCATAACCAGCCAACCAAAAACCAATCAAAAACCTCAAATTGTACACCTGTACTCTAAAGAATAGTTACCAAACTGCTGCCTAACGTGTTGATTGCTTGATGATGAAGATTAGGATTAAACCAATTTTGCCATTTGAAAACTCGGAAAATCTGGAAAATAAAAAAATTGGGAGTGGTCAGAGCTGATCACTGTGAGAGGTATTATAAAGCATACAGATAAGCAAACAAAGGAGAAGTGATTGTAGAGAAAAACAGTAGTCTATGTCACTAGCTGATATAAATCAGGAAAATTCCATCATCTGTAGTGGAGTAGAACTGTCTAAAATAGAATTAAAGCTGAAAGTACTGTCAGTGCCAATTTTTTCAGATTATGAAATACCTGAAATTAGACTGTGCTTGGAATAATATTGCCTACCAACCCACAATTAATTTCCCATAAATTAATTTCCTACAGCTTTTATGTGAATGCTATGAAATTTGATTACATGAACAAGCAGCAATTTGTACCGAAGAGAGAAGCTGAAATTCACCACAAATGGAGAGGCAGTCTTTTTGTGACCAAGATCTTGATTTCCTTTCTTTGGGCCCACAGCTTCATATTTGCAATCTCTTTCATCACTCCTACCTCTGGCTGTTTCAGTTTATTCTAGTAATTTTATAGTCTGAATCTGCATCCCAGAAAATTTGAAATGTCTGTGCCTTGGCAGGATAAATACATTTTAACATAAGTTGGTTTCTACCATGAGCAAAACCCAAACAAGGCTCACACAAACAGACAAGAGTCAGGATTTTAAAAGGAAGAATCCTTAACTTACACTTTTCCAATTTGCTGTGAAATATGTAAAAGTCTTCTTGAAGCTTTTCCCAGGCCTCCTTTTCAGTTATAATTTCAGGTTGGTTTCACATATTAGTAAAGTAGGGTTGGCTGTGAAGAGCTTTATGACAAAAGTTATCATTTAGAAGCAAATTAATGAGAGACTTCTCATTTACTCCTCCTATGAACTTGAGGAACAGTAACAGATTTTGTCAATTACCACCTAGTGACACAAAAATAGACATTTGAGAGGCCAAGCTTGCCACAGATGGGCTTGCATTTGCTTTATAGCTTACTTGCTAGTTTCCTTGTGAGGGAGCAAGTTCTCATCCTTTCTGCACCTCAGGTTCTCCAGCTGGAAAAACTAAACTAAGAGTACAACCCTCGTGTGCAGAGCACAGTGAAAGTAATGGCCAAAAGCACCCTTTCCCAGATACAGAGAATTACTTCTTAGGGTTTTTTTGGGTTTTTTTTTTTTAAATGCCTATTTACAGCAATAGCTATCTGGAAAACTCCAAAAAGACTGAAGAGCTAGTAAAATGACAATAAGTAACTCAGCGGAATGTCTCTTTCATTCAGACTGATTTAATTTCTTGATTTTGGATTGTAGCTTTCGAGGTGATTTGGCTATTTAGTCTGAAACCTTTAGGAAGAAATTTCTTAATTTTATATCACTGATCCTCCAGGAAAGAGTAACTAAAAGGGCAGACCTTACACTAAGCTATTAAGATTTCATTTTGCTTGTATTTGTAGACATGCAGAAAGGAGAATAATTTAAGAATAAACATTAAAATAGAAAAAGCAGCCTGTATCTACAGTTACAGATACACATATATGGCAAGCAACTGTGTAGGAAGGCAAAAATGCACATGTTATTACATGGTTTTTGGGTAGTGTCAGTGTTAAAACTCTTCTTATGAAAAAGTAACACTTCAGATGTTTATTATTCACTGATACAACCTTCTGTAAGGGTCAAGTTTGTTGATAGGCCTAAACTATAGATGACATTAGACTACTACATAAATCACAAACTGTAAGGAAACACCTACTGGAATAATTAAAATAAGAAGCAACAGCTTATTATCAGTATGAATAATATAAATAAAATACTCAGCAAGAGTTCATAATGCCATTTGATATCACAGCTGTCTGTGGAAAGAATTTGAGCTTTGAAAATAATTAAAAAACAGTAGCTAAACAGATCAGATTTGAAGGTAACGTCAGTGTTGTGACCTCTATGTATATTTTATCTGGTATAAATAGAGCACTTTACTGCAGCAGTAGCATAACAGAACAGCAAACCCACATTATAATGAGGGGACAGGAAAAAGTTTTTTATCAAACATTAGAACCTTCACTTCCCAGCTTTAATCTTGCATTAGCATTAGCATTTAATTCTCTTTCTTCACTGCTGCATGATTTCTACATGCTTGGGCTCTACATCCTCAGAAAAAAAAAAAAAAAAAGAATTTGCACAAATTGAGACTTTCATATATTGAGTTTTCTATTCCTGCACAATGAATAGACTTCATAGCTGAGATCTCAAGGCATCCTTGGCCTTTTCAGGAGACTGGATTTCAGCTGTGCATTCACAGTAAGTGGCAATCCATAATCTAACGTGGCATACAAGCGGTAAAGGTCGAGCCATGGTGCAGGTACTCACAATTGAGCCCTAGCTCCAGGCTCCCCTTCTAATGACAACCACTCTACTGGTGCAGCTTCCTCTGCCACTGGGAGAACTCATCAGCAGGGCTGTGTAGTTCACAGATTTCATTGTGTGATGGACAAAGTTAAAATAATGTATTAGTGGTTGTTAACATGGACACATTTCAGTAAATCTGGAAATAATATTTACTCCTATTTTCTTCCTCCTCTGTTTTTTTCTCTTACAGCATATCAACCTTTAATTAAAATGTACATCTACTTCTCTTCCGATCATCTTTTATTTGTCATCGGAAAGTTTTCATACAGGTTTAAAACTAAAAGCAACAATGCTACTGCCTGATATAAACTGAGTGTTAAGCCTGTAATTACTCCCATGCTGAGTGGTCACATTTCTCTATTCACTCTACATAAAAGGCTGAATTATTACTTTATCATCATTTCAAGATAAACATAGTGCATTACTACTATCTTGGTGCAAGTGGGAGATTTAGAAAGTAAGTCAGAGGCTTCCTCTTGCTGTCCCATTTCTTTGGAAAGAAGAACTTCCAGCACTTACTTTCAGCCACTGCCTACTCCATACCCCACATATTCCCTAGTACGTGAGGGCAATCCTGTAGGTGCACACTGGATAAAACCCCTGTCTCCTTTCACCTTCTCCTGTTCATTTCCAACAGGCAGGTGACAAAGTAGTTCTGTGCAGAACTGTGTGATCCACAACCCGTGGCCAAGTGCTCGATGAGAAACCCCTTTTGAACCTGAGAGACTGCTACTATAAGACAAGTTGAACATTTTCTGTCATGCACATCATCTGATGATACTCCAAATGGTAGAAATCTCCATTTCAGACCACAAACACAATAGTGTCTCTGAGACAGAGCTACTAACATTTGATATTCCTGAATCAGATGTTCCAATCAGTGGCTCTAAATTACATCTGCTTAATAGTTTGGAAAGGACCCATGAAGTGCCAACTAAAAATCTGATTCCTTAAACTGTATTGATTTTTTTTTTCTTTTAGAATCTCCTTCAATTTAGAGGCAGCTTCTTCATTTCCTGCTTTTATATTCAGCAGCTAATTAAAAATTGGTAAGGAAAAAGCTTCACCGTCTTCCTCACCTCTGCCAAATTGCAATAGTCCTCTGAAAACAGTTTTACAGATGCAGGGATCAATTCAATACAGCAGTTTTTACACCTTTGCAACAAGGATTTTCAACAGAGTTTAGCTCAGTTAGAGATTATTTTAAGCTTATTCAACAAAAAATGCTATAACAGTTACTTCAGCCCAGAAAATCAAGCAAATAAAGACAAGAAGAGCCAATATCCCCTAACTCAAAATCAAATAGGCAAGTAAAATGCTTTCACAATTTCCAGGATCCAAGGGAAGCTCTGTGCCTATTAAAGTCACTGGCAAAATTCCCATCAAATTCTCTGCAATCAGAATTTCAAGCACCTTCTCCTTCTAACCGATCACATTTAATCACAGCATCATAAAAACCCATGGTGTTTTCCATATAATTCATTGTAACATTCAGCTCTTCCTTGAGGCTAACATTCTTTTTAGGATAAATAAACACATTGTTCTTTCCCTTGTTCCAGAAGATTTAATTTTGTTTTTCAGTGCATCTATATTTTAATCAAAGGAAAAACTGTGTCTGTGTTTTAGAGAAGAAATGTATATTTCCTAAACAGGAGGGCCAAATCCTCTGCTCTATAATTTACAGAAATTTAATGAATCAGGCCCACACATTCTTTATTGCTATCTAGCACTATACTGCAATTTAGAGTGAAAACTGCTAACTTCTATCATCAAGTCAATTTATGAATTATCAGACAAAACTGATGTCTACAGTGAATTATGGGTATAGGAGTCATTATCTTCCCAGAGCACCTTGAAAACGAGATGTCTAATCTCAGTAATGTAAGTTTCCTGGTTAAATAAATCCCTTGTGCTTAGTAATACTGTGCATTTATGGAAAAGATGTCACCCCCCCACCTCCTTAGACTTTAAAAAACATTTTAAATCCTCAAGGGGATTTGAATCCTTACTAAACAGAATTGATTTCTGTACTTACTACTTAGTATTCTTAATCACACAGTTCATGCATTTTTGTTATGTAATGGATTGGGAAATTCAAAGAGCCGGCCTGTTTTGCAAACATTTAGTTTTCCATCACCCCATTTCCCTTTTACTTTGATGGGTTTTTTTATTTTTTAATATCAAGATGACAGCACCTTGCTGGAAACAGCCTCAAACAATCAGTGCTGCCTTCTAAGTTTGCAGCCACCCAGGCCTGGTGTGAGCAGTTAGAACAGAATTTGGAAAGGCTAGCAGAGGTTTTCCAATCCACTCTGCAAGGATTACCGCTCCACTCTTGCCTATGAGAAATCAGGTTAAGGCCCGTAGTTGTCTATTTCTTCCATGAGACCATGATCCAAAGCTAAATGAAGCCAAAAGGAATCCATCTATCAACTTGAGCATTTCTGGCAATTTAATTCAGAGCTCCTCTACCAATTTATATGTTATGTAGGACACGACCTGAGGACACATCTTTGTCGGTGACAGGTCAGTGGGACTGAGTTCATTCTCAGCAGATTTGCTAAGAACACTGAGCTATGTGGAGCTGTGAACACACTGGAGGGAAGGGATGCCATCCAGATGGGCCTTGACTGGCTCAGGAGGTGGGTCTGTGTGAACCTCATGAAGTTCAACAAAGACAAGTACAAGATCCTACACCTGGGTCAAGGTAATCCCAAGCACATAGACAGGCTGGGAGGAGAATGGATCCAGAGCAGCCCTGGGAGAAGGACTTGGGGGTGCTGGTGGGTGAGAGGCTGGACATGCCCCGGCCGTGTGCCCTGGGAGCCCAGAACCCCCCCGTGTGCTGGGCTGCATCCAAAGCCCCGTGGGCAGCAGGGCAGGGAGGGGATTCTGCCCCTCTGCCCCCTCTGCTGAGACCCCACCTGCAGTGCTGCATCCAGCCCTGGGGTCCCAGCACAGGAAGGACATGGAGCTGTTGGAGCCAGGCCAGAGGAGGCCACCAAGGTGATCAGAGGGATGGAGAAGCTCTGCTATGATGAAAGGGTGAGAGAATGGGGTTGTTCTGCCTGGAGAAGAAAAAGTTCTGGGGAGACCTTAGAGCACCTTCCAGTACCTGAAGGGAGCCTACAAGACAGGCAGAGAGTTTACAAGAGTAGGTGGTGACAGGACAATGGGGAATGGCTTCAAACTGACAGAGAATAGGTTTAGATTAGCTGTGAGGAAGAAATTCCTTACTGTGAGGATGGTGAGGCACTGGCACAGGTTGCCCAGAGAAGCTGTGGATGCCCCATCCCTGCAAGTGTTCAAGGCCAGGTTGGATTGGGCTCTGAGCTACCTGATATAGTGGAAAGTGTCCCTGCCCATGGCAGGGTGGTTGGAATGAGATGATCTTTGAGGTCACTTCCAACTCAAACCACTCTGTGATTCTGTGATTCTAGGAGAATCTATCCTAACTTGCCCCCACTTCCTGTGGCCAAAGGCACCTATTCCTTTTCCCAACACCGCCTTATCTCCGGGACATACCCACAGATGGCTGCTGACAGCACCACTCTCCAAGTGAAACAGGAGCCAGCTGGTTCTCACAGCCCACCCTCCACCCCTACAGCTCCATGAGTAGCCTCTCAGAAGAACGTACTGTTTTGTCCATACCACCGTATTTTCTGCTGTTTTCGGGGCTGGACCTAGTTCTTAGCCAGCCAGTTCAGATTTGCATCTGTCCTTTGTTTGTAGATGCAACACCAAATTAAAAATATTCTTCTGTCCTCAGGAATCTTCCTTGACACCCTTTGACCCTCTCTCTCTCATACAAACCAGGAGGAACTCACTGGCAGACAGTGAGGCTGCAGCAGCATCAAGAGTAAAAAAAATAAAGCCTAACAACTACACTGGTGAGCTCTCGGCTCATGTACTCATTTTCTTATCAGGTTTGTGTGAGACTCCCCTTTTTGGAAATCAAAATTAGGAACTCAAAAATTCCCCATTTAGTTTTCATTTACCTAACCTATGGATTCTTAGCTGATTTAGATATGGACCTGCTGCCTGCAGCCTATTCTTTTATATATCATTCCCAACAAATTCTGCTGTACAAGCACCACATTTTGATTGCACTAATTCTAACTTAGATTCAGGGGCTGTATAAAACCATTTTTCTGATAAAACAGCAATTCTTTTATACAGCCTGAGAAGACCAGCAATCCATACCAGTTAAAGTGTACAACAGTGCAACAGCTGCTGTTGTGTCAAGTAAAGCTTTTCTCTAACACTCTACAACATAGATTTCAATCTTTACTTAGTAAAATCCAATGAGATTCTGATCTTCTAAACCACTTCCAAAATGTGAGTACCAATGCACCCAGGAAGTACAAAATTTGCTTGAAAGACAACAGTCTAAACACTTAAAGGCTGCAAATATAGTCATGAGCTGGAACAGACCATATAAAATAGTTCATGCTTCAGCAAGAAATAGATGCTGCCCACAGAGGACTTCTTCCCACCTTGCTGTTTTACACAGCTTAACAGCTCCACACTGTTTGGATGGAACATTTATATTCTTTGAAGTTGCTCTGGATAGATCCTGAGCTGGTGGATATTAGCAAAGCTTCATATTTCTCATCTGGGCTGTGCCAGCTGATCCAGTGTCCCCAAGCAGTCACACCCGGGTAGCTAATCCTTAGGACAGTGTTATTTTTTAGAGGCAAGGAGACATCAGCTGATGCAGTGGCAATTCGAGCTGTTTACATCCCTGTGCCTGTGATTGCAGAGCCTCCAGCTTGGAGTGTCCTCATTTTTGACTATCCACGACCCTGCTACACTGTCTTACTGCCTCTCCATGTGTTATAGCACTTTCCATCACTCCTACAAACATACTATGCCATGTGAGAGACAAACTGTATTTGCCTTTTATGGCCCCTTTGAAAAAATGGCAGTTCTCATGCCCGATGGCAACTTGTGCCTTTATGTACCTCCAAAACATGACCCTTCTGCACCAGCTATTACTGGCTTTTATTAAGGTAATCAAATATGCAGAAGAGGCCGATGCTAAGGGGAAGAAGATTATACACTACTGTCAGGACATGTTGTAAGAGCAACACATAGTTGGTGTGTTCTAAAACATTGAGGGAAAACAAAATTTAAATTTGATTATCACATCCCATCAGTAAAAAATTGCATCGGCTACACACTGTCTGCACCAGTCGCAATAAACCAGGCTTGTACAGTGGGAACAGTAGATGCCATCTGCAGCCCTAGAATAATCTTGGCAGCACACCAGCACATATTCATTTCTGTGGAGAACAGCCTTGCTTGCTGTAGCTGAGTCCTCATGGTACCTCAGATGGCCAAATTGTCTCAGAGCTAGTAACTGGATATTATCACTCATTTAAATCATCCTAGTTAAACAAGATGCTTGGAGCTGGCAGTTCCAGAAACTTTATAAAGGTTGAGCAGGGTAACCTTTCTTGCCCCCATGCCCTGATTTAGCAGAACGTGATTGCCTTACGCAACTGACCAAAAGCCTGTGATGGATAACTTGAAAACTGGAACATACGTGAAAGAAAAAAAAAATAGACAAAAAAGCCCCAAAACAATGCAACCAAAAACCTGCTGCTGAGGAAATTTCAGTGTTTTTCTGCTTTAAGTAGAACAGAGTCTTTCAACAAGACAAATAACATCATTCTAATGAATCACAGACGGATTGAGAGGGGAGACAGGAGAAAACGCAAGGCAATATTTCTGTGTTTGAATAGGAATTTCTACCTGGTTAGGCTAACTTCTTTTAATTTATGAGAGCAAGGAACAATCAGGACAGTTCTTGAGGAAGACTGGCATCCAGCAATCTGCAAAAAGGGTATGGACAACAGGCACAGTTACAGTTCAAAGGCTTGTACATCAAAGAGTGACCCATTCCCCTGTGACTTTCCCTGTTCTTATTTCACTCAAATTCTTCAAAGTAGAATTCAGTGGAATAGATGACTGTTTTTTTTATCCTGGATAACCATGGAACAGCCAAGATTTACTCTAACTCTATTGAGTCCACATGTAATTCAAAACCCTGTTACCCTCATAACACCGAAAGGAAAACACTGCTATATGCAGAAATAAATGTTAACAAATAAACTCCAAATATCCATCAGGAATAGCTTAGTGAATCACACACATACTGGTTTAGTGCTCCAAACTTCTAGAAGCAGTTTTACCCAAGACATTGTGTAGATGGGACTTCAGAGGTGGCGCTGCTGGCCGTCCCTTCCCACCTTCATCACAAGCACATGGTACCAGTGGTATCAGATCTAAAACTTCACTATCTTTAGCACAGTTATCCTTTCGGCGTCCCTACGCCAGGCAACGCAGCATTACACCAATATTATCATACAGTTGAGCTTATTGTCTGTATCACCAAAAACCAAAATCATATACAGGTCACCTAGCAGTCACTGATGAGGGGATGTCAAAGCCAAAATGCTGATTTTCAAATCTGTAGTTTCAGTTGCTTCCTCACTGTTAAGATGCTTAAAGATACTTGGAAATGTAAAGTCTGTCTGTGAAAAAATTCAGATACCGTAGATTTCTTGACAATACTTAGCAGCTAGACAGCTACTCTACATTTAAGCTAAAACAGGATCTATAATTTATGCATTCATGTTCCTATGATACCTCTGCATTGCTTTCTTCAGAGTAACCTTACCCAAGGAAGCTTTGTAGAGAATAAAGGTAGAGGAGACAGGACTTGCCCTTCCTGCTGCAACCCACCAGTCACAGCATCCTTTCTCCCTAGGGTTCAAATTTTCTTCTTGTTTTCTGTTCTCCTGTGTGACTTTGCCAACAGGTGACTTTTTCCTTCTCCAGAACCTTGAATCAGCTAGTCTGCTTTATGCAGATTAATTAGACACCAGTGGAGCTCAGGAGAGGTGTATATATATGTATCAGTGTTTGTGCATTACTCTTTGGCCTGGTTACCAGCAGCCACTTGACAGGGGATACAATCAGATTCCCCAGTCACAGCTCCAATAAGCATTAAATATTGAATTCACTGGAATAGAAATGAAAATTGTAGCATCAAGTAAAATAAAATATTTTGGAGGACTGGCTATGTGTGCTCAGCTAGGAAGTCTGCAGAAAACAGAAATTCGAACCACCCACCAGAGTTGTAGATCTGTGTACTGACCATCCAGCCTCATACTTGTTCAGCCTCAGAATGAAACTGCAAAGAGCCTAATTCTGCAGTTGGTTTGTAAGCTGTGCAGTATATGTACTACAATTGCCAATCTCTTATTTTCTTTATTACTTTTAATGTGTGACCTCTTGAGGAGCAAAGGCTGGCATGCATCTTACTCTGTCATCTCCCTCTCCTCACTGCTTCCTTCCTTCCTCCCATCTCTGGGAATTTCCAGGAGAGAAACAGTGAGGGTGAGGAAGAAGCCATTTCAAAAGGGCAGTGGGAAAACCAAATGCAATGAGCTGATTTTTAGTAGCTTGCTGCTGTGTGTAGCATTAACCACAGGGAAGTCAGTCCATTTTGTCAACAGTGCCTCACTGGAAAAACCCAGTTGGATTGAGTGGATACAGGGAATCTTATTTGAAAGAAAATGGCGGCACTGTGTGAAAATTGAATAGCAGAGGATAAATGTGAGCGCACATATCCTAGCCCAGAGCTGGAAACTTTTACTGCTCCTGCAAGTGGTGTCAGCCATAGCCAGTTTTGCTGGGTGTCCCTTTACACTTCCTTAAAGACAGCATATTATTTATCTCACAGACACCAAGTAAGGCATAATATATTATTAAGGGATTAGGTAGTCAAAAAGAAAAAACACAATGTGAGGGCTGGAATTATATTTCTGAATATGACTAATAACAATTTCAGTCACTGCTGGAGATGGGATACTCATCTGTTCTTGGCCAAAATCTCAGTACACTGTGTCTGCTTGTGTGGTCTTAAGTACTCCAGAGATGTTTTCCCATTTTCAAGTGGTATCCTACATCTCCATGTTACCTGTAGATTTTATACTGATTGTAGTAGCAGAAGATTAAAAATAAAGTCCAGCCTACAAAAAGCAACTGGGAGCAGAGACTCATAAAACAAAAGCTAGGAGATGAGAAAGAGATCTGTAGCAAGAATTTTCAGTGGAAATTGAGACAAAAAATACCATGTAACAGAGATTCAATGCAGATGTCTGAGCAGTCCACGCTTTCATGCAGAAATACTACTGAATTTGATAGAAAGATGTAATGGCAAAATTTTTACTCAACTTTCCACTTTCTGGATTAAATGCATACTCTTTATGTAGATAAATCTTTGTGCATGTATATATATATACACACACATATATATACATATATATATATATATGTACACACACACACATATGTAGAGAGAGAGAGAGAGAGAGAAAGGCTGGATTCCATAAACTGGTTTGTGATAACATCTAGAAAACCTACATGTACAGACCTGCTTTTCTCTTTTTTTCTTTTTTAATTAAAATGCATGTTATATTAATGTGCTTCTACTAACAAAATAAAGAACTACTCTGCAAGAGCATCTTTACAGAAAAACCACAGTACGCTTGCCACTTGAGCATTACAACTTTGGATTTGTAGAAATTCAAAAATCATTGAAAAACTACTGCAGTCATAAAATTCTGCTAAATCCAAGTGCACAGATTAAACAGAAGTGTCTAGAAAAATTGCCAAAGCATCTGAGTGAAAACAAACATGGGGGGGATATAATTACAAGGGATAACAAGACTTTGGTTGTAATCTCTTGCATGTATTGGTATTATCAGCTGAATCTTTGCATAGGTCTGATCCAAAGGCTGCTAAATGTTAATGAGGGTATTCCTTCTGATTTTAATAGGTTCTGAACTAAATCCTAAGCCATTTCAGTTGTGTGATGTGAAGTGTGGTGTATGAACAAACATAAACCTTGCATGGCATTAAGTATCAAAACCAGTGTCTCATTATTCTTTATTTTTAATGTAGCAAAAATAGCCTTTTTAGAAATAAAGACTCCAGATAACAAATATTTCAGCAGTGCATTTCTTGAGTCTATGCACTTAGACTTTGGTTTAGATGTACTATGACCAATATTTCCAGGTGAAGCAATTAATTTCCTCTGTTTGGCAGGTGAAAAAACCTCTTGCAATGCAACTTTGACTTTCATTTTAGTTGCAGTCTGTTATTGCTAATAAAAAAAAATACTTCTTAGCTTTTCTAATGGATCAGCTGGATAAATTGTTAACACTTAAGAACTCCCCAGGCAGTAATGAATGACACAGTTTTCTGTGTTATCTCTGATAAAGTTTAGGATATGGAAAACAGCTTAATCCTCTTTCTATACTCTCCCATCTGTGCTTTAGAGCTACCACAGTAAATTACTACATACTGAAGCACTGCTTCAGATGCAATTTCATATTTTCAAAGCTGAGATAATTTTACTCCCCAGTGTATTTTCTAAGCTTTGTAAAAAAAAGTAAAATGTTTAAGGAAGCCAGGTCAGATAAAACTTGAATTTAAGAGAGGGATGGCAGTTTTCAGTGAAGTAAACCTTTTATAAAGGTTACTTGGAATACAGAGTTAAGCCAAACAAATCACTTTGTTTACAGAAAATCTGCAATGTGAAGTGTTAAGATTTAACTCAATTGTAATCTCTTGCTAATTATAAGACAGGAATAGTAGCTGACAAATATGGCTTGAGGCACTCCTTATTATACCTTAAACATGCTATTGCTTGTGTCTAATGTCTTTTATCATGCTTTCATTTTGCAGAATGACTTTACTTGGTAGAGTTTTTGCCATTAACCTGCTCAGTCACAGCTAGGGCTCATTTCTTTCTCTGTGAGGAAAGCTTAAGTTTTGTGTTGGATTTCTCCATGTTTTATTGGATGTGCCTTTTGCTGCTGTCTAATCATTAAGGATAAAGGGACTGATTTAGTATCTATTGGAGTAAATTGTCTGACTCAGTTCAGAGGCTGAGCATAAGCAGCTGCTCCAAGAGTAGAAGTGAATGCAGTGAGAGATATTTTATAAACTTCTCTATCTTGCATTTTTCTGCATCCACATAAAACCCCACATTCAGTAAAACCGCAAAAAATCCGTCAGTCCAATGTCTTGCTTGGGTCACCATATGGTTGTAGAACAGCTGGTTCATATTAAACCTTCACAAAATTGAGATTATACTTTGCAGGAAGCAGCAGATACTTTGAAGAAACTTCAGCCACAGTGCAGCATCTAAAGCAGCCAGCCACAAATCATCAAAACACTCTGACAGAGAAAGAGTTCTTCTGTAACCCTTTTTTACTTTGAATTTCAAAACAAAACCTTACTACCTATCCTATGTCCTGGGACTAACCTGAAGAATAGAGGCCATCCCATCTGGTGCCAGCTAAGCAAACATCTGTCACCTTACAACAGGATTATGGCAATCCAGCACTTTCTCTAAAACCTGTCAATTGCTTCTAAGACTAAAAGTTGTCAAACCTGAGTTTAATCTCCTAATTCAGGGTGGAAAAAAGGGTCCGTGGATTTTTCTGTGGGGGCAGGAAATCCTGCTCTGCAGAGACCATCCTGCTGACATTGAAACAGAGCCGCTTCCCCCTGCATATACCCGGAAGAAACTCCTCCTGTTTATTTTCTTTAGGCCTTTGCCAAGTGCTGGCTGCTGGGATTGCAAAGGAACAGGGTTGCATCTCTATCACCCGACCCACACACATCTGCTCCTCCAGTGTGGCGTGGGGTGGGTGGTGAGCAAAGAGCACCTGAGTGGGCAAACCTGGATTTGTGCTCACCAGTGGGAGAAATGACACATGGAGTTGAATCAGCTTGGTAATGATGAAAAACCACCCATTGTGGCTAACTTGTAGTTGCATATTGTTGAAATAATAGTGAAGTGGCACAGCTATGCTACTGTAAAGGTGGAAGTTTCAGAAAGCTCCTGAAGAAATAGAAATACCTGAATATAAGGCATTCATGTGGTCTTAATTTTGCCCCTTTGGGTACCTGGTGTGATGTTATCAATAAAGACAGTAATCCAAGGGATCATGTAGGAGAAGCGGGGACAGGGTCTAAACCCTGCCTCCGGGAGGGAAGGCAAGCTCACTTCAAAGCTGGTGCCTTAAGGGGCAAGAGAATGGGTTACCTTGAGCCCGAGAAGGTCAGGGAATAGAGGGACCTGCTGGCAACGTCCTGCCTCCCCCCTGCTTCTCTCAACTCCTCGCTCCCAAGGCTTTCCTTGGGAACCCCGACAGCAGCCTCTGGGGTCTGCCTCCCGCACAGTCCTGATCCCCAGGGACACCATTCAGCTCCCTCCGCGCCCCGGGGGGCTCTGGAGAACAGCAGGTGGAACAAAAAAAGGAGCAAGACCTGGCTAATCTTCTGCAGTTTAACCTGAACATCGGTTCACAAAATTAAACAACAGATGCTTCTCAAGGGCATGACACGTAGAGGCCTCATTGAAGTAGGGGAACAGCTAAAGCCTTCCAGCTAAGGCTGACAGATTTTCTGATAAGAGAAAATGAAGCAATCTAAAAATATGCTCTTCCAGCTACCCCTACAATCAGTTACAGGTAGATCATAGCATATTTCATAAATGTCAAAGCAAGCTGTCCTGACATCATCAGTCCTTTATTTTAGACACTGATAGAAGGAGATAAGCTAATTATTTATGACTATTCAGAGGAAAAACAAAGCACAGAAGCAGATTGATATGAACTCTTAATAACCTGATCCAAAGATAATTCATGGCTTCCAGTCATTATTTGGGTTTTTTTAACTTTTTGTGTCTATAATACTTCTTGACTATGTGTCGTTTATTATACTGGTGTATGCAGTAATGATTTAGAGATATACAAACAGAAAGCAAGCAGGCTAAAAATTAGCTAGTTTTTATCGTTTGCTGATAGAAAAACAGAAATACTATACTTGGTATAGCAGACATTAAGTTTAGGTCTTGAGTGCAAATATAGAGCAAGGCATATGGCCTTCTTAATGGAACAGTAAAATGAGTGCCTTTTAGTGAATTTGTGTGTGAGCTTGAAAATCATTGTAAACAAGGTAACTGAGATATTTTGGAACTGAACATTCATATAAACTGCTAATGAAGTAATGCTGGGACTTCTGAAACCTGTGAAGTTACTGCTTGAATAACACTGTGACTCGGCAAACATCACAATATAGGAGAGATATAAATGAAATACTCAGTATCTCCAAAATAAGAAGTATTCACAATATGTTGTGGAGCAAACGGATGGAACACTAGTAAACTGCATGATTTAGGTGTAAAAGCAGCAGAGGTTTCTGTTACAGGAGGATATATATCTTTGTCAAGTCTTGGGAAGACATTGAAATCCTGCCCGGATTGCAGAAGTCTTCTTAATTATAAAGAACATTAATAATAAAGAGTGCTTAACTTATATGTCGCTATGTCAACCATCCAAGGATACCATATGCCCTAATTTTAGGACATTCATGGAGCTGTTTAGAAGGCAGAGCTGTATTCAGTAGCCATCAGAGAGATTCACCTTGTCTGCTGTAATCTGACAATCAACACCTTTTCACTGGAGCTTGGGATACAGACAACCAGAACCTCACTGTGAAACCAGGATTTATGACATGAAAGGCCGAGAGAATGTTTAAAAAATGAGTAAGAAGACAAGTAAGAAGGTTGTGATAAACCTGTGAAGAGAATTTGTGCTTTTTTAAAGGAATATCTGTGCTTCCTCTAAAAATGTTTTCAAAGAAATACTTATTTCCTAATCAGCTTAGTCGTAAGTTACTATTAAGAGCACTAGTCTTTTTTTCTCCTTCTGACAAGAAAAAAAAAAGCAATTATATAACACAGACATCATGAATGTGTCTAACTGTGCCAAAGTAGCATTACCCATAAAAGACTGTAAGCAGCATTTGAAAATATTGGTGTAACCAGCCAGGGACAGATTACATTCATTCTCACCAAGAAGAAGAGCAAGAAGAAGGAAGGGGAGTGTGGGGATGTTGGAGGAAGAAGGAGCAAAGGAGAACACGAGAGAGCTCAATTCATTCCCTGCCTTGAGTTTCCTTGCAGACACGAGGCCCAGAGTGGTTTTGCAGCTTTGTAGAAATGTCAAGAGTGTTGAGAGCAGCATCCATCATTTCACCAAGGGGGACAGGGCTCTGACCCTATTCCCTGGTGCACTGGCCCACAGAGCTGGCTGTGTATGGATGCTGTCTGTGTCTGTGCACTCTATTAAGGACACTCCACCAGGGGCTACCCAGGGCCTTCCAGGGGAGCTGAGGAATGTCTCTGATTCTCTCTGCTCCTTGGAGGTGGGATAGCTGGCACAGACAGTCCCAAGAACCCGTGAACACCTTCCTGTCATTACTGCTGTGCTCTCCACACAGCGTGAGTAGCAAGCCTATACACCGGGTTAAATAATTGCCGTTAATCAGTGGCAGCCTTAATTAAACTTTTGCCAAGAAAATTTAGTTAATCGTTCAAAACACATTTGTGAGATTCTGCAAAATGAACAGCTTACCCTCCACCTTTGTGAAATTATGGTTAATCATTCACTAATGTCTGCATCATCCTGTTTAAACCTTCCCCCTGTGGTTTTAGACTTCTTTCTGCTTGCTAATCCACCACAGGGGAGTGATATGTAAACATGCAAATACATTATTGTAGGCTTTTCCTATTTGTGGTACTAGGTTCTACCAGGCCATATTTATAGCCTCACCAAGAATGATTTATAATTCATTCGTCTCACATCCAATTGAATTAATTTAAAGGTATAATTCAATTTAACGAACATGCAGCTCAGTGTACTGAGCAGTGAGACACTGCAGCTGTTTCGGGCATGCTGCACTTCACCCTTTCTGTTCTCAGCCAGCCTCCTGGCTTCTGGTGTTATTTATCAAACCAAGTACCACACCCGAGCCACAATGAACCAAAACAAGTCAACAACAACTTTTGAACCTCCAAGTTGTGTAACTATTACCTGGCTGTCCCAAATTTCTCTAAATCGTCCTTCTCCACGAAGATTATGTCCTTTACTGTGCAGCTGTTTTAGAATCCTCTTGATATGAACTACTGCCGTCTTGCTCCTAACTCTGCTAAGTCCATTACAGACAACTCTTTCCTGTGATTTACGCCTCATTATAAAAATCAAATTTCTTGGTTGTCAAAAGTAAATTGACTGCAGCAAGCTGAAGGCACTAGATGCCTAGCATACAAAGCCATCACACCAGTCTAAGGGTGCAACTTCAAGTTTGATGGAAGGATATCCTATAAATACAGAGCTCTCGTGGAGAGGAAAATGAAAAACCGATTATCAGGTTGAGTGAAGAAAGTGCAAACTGTCTCTCTCCTAACCTTAACCCCAACCACCAGGATGGGCTGAGACTTGGCCCACACTCAAAAGCCATCACCCAGATGAAAAAACTGTCAGCAGGGAAAATGTTCTGCAGGATATTGCTCCTCGTGCCAGCCCATTTGCAGCCCCACTACAGCTGGAGATTTAGGCATTGTGTCTCTCCTAGAGCTAAACCTTATCTCTACTGTACTTTTAACCATAAGCCTAAAATGAGTTGTGCTCTCAGCCATAGCCTGGGTCCCCAACATATGTTTGAGATGAAAAAGTTATTACAAAAGAAATAATTACATGATACCATCTAAAAGGTCTCTGTGAAAAACTAAGAAAATTATGTGCAACTATGGTATTTCTGAGATGGTATTTTAGTTTTACATATAAATCATTGATTTTTATGGCTAGTTTTTTTCTGAATTAAAATCAGAAGCACAGTACATATTCAACAGACCCTTCATTATATTTTCTTCATTGATCTAATCAACCATTCCTCATCAGTGCTGAAATGCTACTTATATTGCAAACTTCCGTCCAACTATTGGCAATTCTAGCAAAAGAAAAATTTTTAAATTGACTAAGATATACTGTATGTGTCATACACTTAAAAGAAATTATCCAGGTTTATGTTTTTCCTTTAAAAAACAGTGATGTTACCATAAATTTATTTTCTTGGCATTTTTTTCTACTAATGTTACTGATGTTATTTAATTGCATAAAGATATGTAGTCTTTCTTACACACACATAAATATTACAGATACTATCCCCCCAGTATATTCCTCAGAATTTCTGCATTTTCCTTAGCTATTTTGTGATTTTTTTCCTGTCTGTTGTCAGCTTTAACCACAACTTCTATCTACTTCGAGGTTATGCAAGCTGGTTGGTTGAGTGCACCAACACTGTCAGAGGTCCATGGGCCACCCCATATAACCTGAGAAGTTCCATCAGCTCCTGCAGCTAATACCAATGAAGGTATCGCACAGCCAGGTGCATTTTGAACTGTCTTTGACTTCCACACACGTGGCCAAGAAGCTTTTGTCAGCAAGGTCACCGACAGATAGCTGTGGGGCTGGATCTGGACAGAGGTGTGAACCCAAACCCGGTAGCTCTGAAGTGTAACAACTTAGCTAACTCATTAATTAACTTTGATTAATACTTTTAAAAGTCTATCCTTCTGCTGCATGTATTAAATGGTAGTAGATGACATGTAGAAATTTAGAAATTGATTTTTTTGCTACTGTTTTCTATATGTAGGAAATCTTAGCATATTTACACTATCTATACCATTCTCCTTGTCCCCATAAATTGTCTTCTCTCTGTTCATGCCTGTGCACATGAATATCCTTACTTGTTTTACCTTTTTTCTTTTCTGCTATTCTTGGCCATTACCAATCTACCTCAGAACTTCAGAAAAGGAACATATTCCAGTTCCTGCTCTGTGCATTCCATACCAACAGAGCAGCCTACATTAACAAAGCAAGCAACATCCCAAAATCCTGAGTATGCCAATTTGCATGAACAAACTGAAGAAGAAAGCATTTTCCCCAAATTTTTCTGTTTTGATATTTCTAGTCTTGTCTCAAATAGAGGGAACCGTATTTATACCCTGATGTGGGATTCTTGTGCTGATGTGCCCCTTCAAACTTGGCCCTCTTAGCACAGATTCTGGCTTCAGCAGAACCTGAAATTAGAAACTATAGCAGACTTTGGACAAAAATGGTTTATGAGTGGTCCATCCCCCCGCCTCCCCATCATATCCAAGGAATGTCATGGCCTTACAATGGCACACTTTTTGAACCCTTTCCAATTTCAGATATTTCCTTTCTCTTTTAATACCTCATTGCTTTTGCATCAATTACAGCCTGACCTAAAGCCACACTGGCAGTGAATGTGATATATAGTAGAATCCATTTAAATGAATTTCTGATGAAAGAATAAAACTGTTAAAAGAATAAATTTACTGCACAGATTTATACAAATCCTGTATATGCACTGAAATCCTCTTAAAGGAAAAACTGATGGAAGATTAAAATGTTAAATGAATTAAACCCCAGCATCCTAGTGAAATATAATGATTATTTGACCTATTAAATGAATAGCTCCACTGACCATATAATGGTAAGTATTCAAATATATGTCAATTTTAAATATGAAGCGAAAAAATGTAAAGCAAACAGTGATCAATGAGAATATCTATTAAGACAATAAACCTACAGAACAGCAGGGAAATGTTCTTGAAAGGTCTTTGTTCACCCAGCCTTAAAGCTAGAAAGTTCTTAATTTCTGTTAAGAAAGAGAGAAATTTAATGATTATTAAAAGTTATTAACTGCACAGCATAAACATAATTTTTGCTTTGCTTAATTTCAGCATATTAAAATGTCTGAGAAAACCATTCCCTTTCCCTCCAGCTGTGGTAAATTTTTAGGGATTTGTTTTAAAAAAGATGTTGACCAACATCTGCCATTAGAGTAGTCTATATTCCATTTTATGGAAAGTTTCTTTTAAAATTGTGCTGTATCTATCATCACTAGCAACAACATACAAAAACACACGTTGTGAACACTGTAATATTTATTTTAGCTTTTGTACTTTTAGTGTATAGTCAAGAACATAAAATACAGATATATTTCCAAGAAATATTACATCCATGTATTTCAATGCTAAAATAAAAATTAGGGATTTTGTCTTTCCCATCAAAAGCACTATTCTGGTAACACTAAAGTTCTGTGAGGTAATCCCATTTTGGAAAAAAAAATATGCTTTATCTCTCTATCTTGGTTTTGGCCAAATCTTCTAGTAACTGGTTTCAGGTTTAATTCCCAGATTAAACCACTAAAAACGTGCACTCTAAATCCCCTGGCAATGAGTTGAAAACAATTTTAGACATCAGCTTCCTACCTGAGAAGAGCTGAGGTCATATTCGGTTTAGGTCATAGGTGAAATGAGTTTGTCAGTCACAATCCAGCCCGTAATAAATTTATACCTTGATCACAAAATTACTGTACTACCCAATTAAATATTGCCTGGAGGGACTGATCATTAGAGATGGAGATCCAACGATGGATATTGGGGACTTAAGTCCATTTTCAGTGCATGAAGAAGTGTAAAATCCCAAGACAGTCCTGTCTCAGCAGCAAGAGGCTATGCATGGAAATGGCATCCTTCCGTCTGTCAAGTCTTCACATTTGCACCACCTTGTGATTATATGACCTTACAGATTTCAAAATTCCACGCTAAGAAATACTATAACCCTTGAGTCACAGCCTTCTCTGCAGAAAAGGCTTTGTAGAAATTCAAGGGGGCTTTTAGTGACTCCTTAGCAACTGTCATTATCCTTTTGCCATTTAGCCCAAATCTTGTATTTCTGAAGGACGCATGGATAAAGCCAAGTCTTTGTCAGAGGGGTCTGGCTGGCAGTGAAGCATCCTGAAAGCTACAACTTCCCTATACTGACGGAACAAAGAGTGTGAGTGAACTGCAGGCCACAGAGGAATGTACCTGGAAAGCTACAAATATGTCAGTCCTTTCCTACAAAAAAAGATGTCTTCTGCCTTTTCCCCCCCGAAATCAAAATCAGATGGATGTGAAAGGTTAGGAAGGATATTTCAGCCCCCTAGGTAAGGTTAACTTCAAGTCCTTTGAGTTTCCCCCTGATTCTGCCATGAGCTTAAAAAAAAAAATATGAGGTAGGGAAAACTTGTTTATTTGACTGGCAAAACACAAGAAAAATATGTATTAGGAGATTTAAGAGAGGAAACCTTTCAAGGTAGAATTTCTCCTTGATTTTCCCTTGTTACATGGGCAATATCCCCCTAATCTTACACTCACATGGAGATCAGAGACTACAGAGAAATTTTTAATTTCCCAAAACTCCATGTACAATTACGTTCTGATAATCAATACACTGTAATAGCCATAAAGAAGAAAGCTGGAAATAACCATGCAAACACTCCAGTCATCCCCAAAATTGTGTTCTACTGTACCTTAGAAAACAAAAAATGTACACTGAAAATACAAATAGATGGTAAGAGGGAGACACAGGAGATTAACTTCCTGAACAAAAAAAAAACAAAAAACAAAAAACAACAAAAAAATGGGTGGCTGGGCCCAGAGAGTGGTGATGAACTTAAATCAGCTGGTGGCCAATCACTAGAGGTGTTCCCCAGAGCTCAGTATTTGGGCCAATTCTATTTAATATCTTTACTGATGGTCTGGATGGCGGGATCAAGTGCACCCTCAGTCTGCAGATGACACCAGTTTGGGCTGGAGTGTTGATCTGCTGGAGGGCAGGAAGACTCCGCAGAGGGATCTGAACAGGCTGGATCCATGGGCTGGGGTTCAATAAGGCCAAGTGCTGGGGCCTGCGCTTGGATCATAACAACCCCAGGCAGTGCTACAGGCTGGGGACAGAGGGGCTGGAAAGATTCTTGGTGGAAAAGGACCTGGAGGTGTTGGTCAACAGCAGCTGAACATGAGCCAGCTGTGCCCAGGTGGGCAAGGAGCCCAGTGGCATCTGGGCTGTATCAGCAATAGTGTGGCAGCAGGACCAGGGCAGTGATCGTCCCCCTGTGCTGGGCACTGCTGAGGCCACACCACCAATCCTGTGTTCAGTTTTGCACCCTCACGGCAAGAAAGGCATTGAGGGGCTGGAGTGTGAGCAGAGAAGGGTGATGGAGCTGGGGAAGGGTCTGGAGCACAAGTCTGGTGAGGAGCAGCTGAGGGAGCTGGGGGAGCTCAGCCTGAAGAAAAGGAGGCTCAGGGGGAGCCTTACAACTCTACAACTCCCTGGCAGGAGGGTGTAGCCAAGTGGGGGTTGTTCCCTTCTCCCAAGTAACAAGTACTGGACAAGAGGAAACGGCCTCAAGTTGTTCCAGTGGGGATTTAGATCAGGTATTAGAAAAAATTTCTTCATGGAAAGCATTGTTAAACACTGGAACAGGCTGCCCAGGGAAGTGGGGGCATCACCAATGCTGGAAGCACTAAGAAGACATGCAGATGTGGCACTTAAGGACAACTTTCGGTGGTGGATTCGACAATGTTAACAGCAGAACTCAATGATCTTAAAAAAGTCTTTTCCAACCTAAATGAATACACATATATTGGGTCAGGGTTTTGCAAATTAGAAGTTTGATAAAGAGATTGTTATTTTACGTTTGATGCTCATGTTAAGATAGTCTGTGAGAACGCCTAGTTGAGAAAAGCATAGTTTAGAGCTGGGAAATGAAGAGCTTTTGATGACAAGACAACCACTAAAAAGAACAGGAGATGGCTGCATAAGAAATAGAAAGTATCCAAGGCCAATCTGTAGTCAGCAAGGCTAAGAGGAGAAGCTGAATGTGAGATATGGTCAGAGAACACTGTTTTGGTAAAGGTTTTACTGGGCCTGACAGAAAGAGCCCTTTTTCTTAATGGTGTGATGATGACCTAGTTGAAGAGTGAAACCCTTGAAAGCAAGGCAGGAGAGGATGCTGCACATACATGCAAGGCTTAAATACCTTTTGAGAGATATACAGATGTTATTGGCTTTATGGGACAGCAGAAAAATATAAGAGTAAGGAAGGTCTTGATTGTTCCTTTACCATAGATAAATAACAGCTTGTAATAATCCAATATTCACACTAAAATCTTTGGCCACACACCAGAGAAAACCACATTTCCATCCTTGTCTCTTGGGAATCCTCTTCTGAAAGACTTCTTTTTTAATAATTCTGCCCACATCTCTATTAGTCAGCTCACCACGTGTGATTATTCTTCTCAGTGAACACTCAGAACAGGTGGCTGCAACTTGTCCTATAACCCTTTCTTTGCCGATTTTTTCACTTATATCCTAGTTTTTCACAAAGACAAAAAAAAAAAAAAAGACTGAATCAATAGAAGAAGGACTTAAACATCTTTTAAGCTTCGGGAAAAGAAATAATTGCATCAGGACCTGAAGCTATGTTTAGTGGGTTAATCTGCTTTAATCTATGAAAATCAGACTCAAGCCACGCTCATTAAGAGGAATTTAATTTTGTTTTCTGTTATTTAAACAACCTAGGAAACATCTGACCTTCCTGCGAATAATTTCTCTGTACTATTTATAAGCATTTTTGAAGGTGCTGATTACAGTACTGAATGTCAATAGGATGCTGTGTACTATTAATGTTATTTCTATTGCTGTAGAATTTTAGGCAGCAATTATGGAACAAGACCTGACTGAGCTACAGGATACACAGATCCAGAATAAAAGACAGATACTGCCACAAGAGCAACAGGAGTAACCTTAAGAGTTAACACGGATCTACATGTGGAAAACTGAAACAGTGTTGGTCATCATGGCAGAGAGGAGTTGGATCACCAATGCCTCCATTGACAAGAATTTTAAAGAAGATTTGAAGCATGATAGGATAATGAACATGACAATTTGCAGGTATTTATTGGGACCATTGCCCAAGAATGAGGGCCATTATGAGTAAGGTTTGTTATGTTTGATAGTTGATATGAATGTAATTGATGTGCCAAGAAGAAAAAGCCCTGAATAACAGTCCTGGCCATTTCTGAGAGAAAAGGTTTTAGTGACCTCAGTGGGATATGACTGATGAAGCAAAAGGGGAAGAAAAGTGAGGATATAGCTGGAAAAGTAGACCTTCAAAGTTCTAAATTACACCTTCAGTTGCACATAAATGAAAAGGAGAAAGACAAGGGAGAATACATAAAGGCACATGAAGCTAAATGTGCGCATGCACTTTGCACTGGGAAAGACTGAAACAGGACTGTACTGTGAAGGGAAAAGCTGGGGCACCATAAGAGAAAGTAAGGAAAGGAGACAAAACACAGACACAGACTGAAGACAAAACAGGATGGCATTGAGGCAACTGGAGATGATTAGAGAAGGAGAGTAACTCGGGAACTTCCACCTGAATCAGGGGAGAAGATGACGCAGAATCTTTACAGAGACTGCAAAGCAATCTGGGAGGGGATGGGAAGCTCGAATGGTCTTTTCAGGGAGGAAGGTATATACAGTTTTCACTGGAATAAACTGCTGAAACTTGTCCAGAGAAGTCAAGAATAAAGGTGTGGAAGGTTTTGAAACAGGATGCAGGCTGGGAAAAGTGTGATTGGGATTGTACGCATGGAATTTCAGCAGGAAGAGAAAAACTGTTTGGTCAGGAAGACTCTAGAATGGAAATAGGAGAGAAAGTATTTTGCAGCAGGAGGAGACGAGCGTGGAGAAGCAGATTTCATTGTAACTCTGCAGTGTAGAGACACAAGTGCTGCAAGGTGAGCACCAAAAATGGTTCTAGCTGCAGGTTAGTTGGGCAGACCATGCAATTAGAAAACAGATTGAAGGAAATAATGGTAAAAGAGAGTGAAATGAAAATAATGCATGAATGTACAAGTTAAAAAGAACAAGCAGCAAACCTGATCCACATACAGCCTCCAAGAGAAAAAAAGCCAAAAAAAAATCTATCCCAAACCAGAAGAAAAGCCTGAGAGTGGATGAAAAATTATCTGCTATTGCCTGTAAGAAATGATGGGGAAAAAGATCAAGCAAGAAGGCCTGTGGGTGGCTGATCTCAGTAACTTGAGAATAAATACTTTCCTACCATTTGTCCTCTAGGGTGGATAAATTCCACACTGCAGATGAATTCTGTTAATGCAGAACAGGCATGTGCAACGTTAAATGATTTGTGTGAGGTGCCACAGAAATCAGAGCCAAACGTTGACCCCAAGACCCCTGAATCCCAGGTCAGTTTGTAAGCTAAGAACTGTCTTAGGTACAGACTGAAGTCTGATATCCCCCTGCTCTCTGCAGAGCCTCTCTTCATAGGTCTACTAATGGAAGAGCATCTTGCGAGATGCTATTCAAGTTAAATAGCAGATTATGTCTCCTAATGTTTTAACTTTCTCAGTGTTCCGTAAGCAGTACGAACTCTTAAACTGCAGGAACAAAGGCACACCCAGAAATGGCTCACTTTTTTTATCTGCTGATAGTTGGGCAGAGGAGGAAAGCAAACTACACCCCATCACACCATAGACTTTAATGCTTCCCATAGCACAGAGAAGTAAAAAGTAAAAATTCACTACTTGTGAAGCATCTACCTGTGCTGACAGCTAATTTAGGCCCAATATACAAGCTATGCAGAGAAAACAAATTCTTGTGACATGTCAAGTCTGGAATCCAAGGAAGCCTGGCAATGATATTGAAGCAACACACTGTTTGCATACTGATTTCTGTGGTACCACTCTTTGTTTTGAAAAAACATCTTTATGCAGTTTCACTGGGAACATAGGTACCATATTCAAATAAATGAGAAAATCCAACCACAGTCACTGGTTTGTTAACAGTTCATCTTGTCACTAGACAGAAATTCCTTCTAGAGTTTTGGGGATTGTCTTCTGGTTTGCTAAATGAAAATTAGGGTCTGTGTATCCTGTAGGCTCATTCAATATATAATTTTGACCTACCAATAGCTCATTGAACATTTAGAAACAACATAATTCACTAGCTTCTAATTTTTTATTTGAATGATTTTTGAGACTACTTATCTGCTTCTTAGCTGAGTGCTTCTTTAGCCCCATGTGTTCTGTATTTTGAGAGCTGCTTTTAATAGACCTGCTCTTGCATGCACTTCATCTGCAGAACTCCTCCTCAAGAAACCTACAGCACAATAAATAAATAAAAGAACTTCACCTCAGCGTATCTCCTCAGTGGTTTTGCGTGACTTTTACTTCACCTCTTGAACCTCTTCAACACACTGTCAAACTGACTGTGCTCTCTGCTTATCTGAGATTACTTTCTCTGCACCGAAATGCAGTTCATTACTTTCTTCAATGGAATTCCAAATCTGCTCTCTAATAGATTTCTAATCCTCAGCAAACCCACGCATTACGAAGCAACCACTGTCCTCGCCATATGGTTAACCTGATTTTCAGTGACCCTGCCACATAATTTTCATTAAGAGCATGTGATTAGGAAAATACCACACCAACAAGAATGTGATTCCCATTTCCAGCTCTCCCTTATTTTTCTGGGGGGATTCTGATTATCACACACCCTTCAGTCTCTACAGAGAACTGCAGCTGCTTCCCCTCAGAAAGCTGTTATCATTTTTAGGTATATTCAAGAGCGTCATATACTGCTTCTCAAGCTCAGAGCCATGGATGCACAGTTCCCTGGACATTGCACTTCACTTGCTTGTAGAAGAATCAATAGATCAATAGATTTGTGATCTATTACAACAAGGATGGTTCCATAACATGAAGCGTGTTTCCATACTAGCACGCTGTTAAAACAAATATGGTGGGTTATTTTTATCCCATTTCTGACCATGCAAAACAGTCTGACCAGTTGTGATCATTAATAATCTTGTGCAGCTTTTCACAGCAACAGAGGACTTCATCAAAATGTCCTTGGAGAATTCCTGCTTATATAACTCTGTATCACCTAACTATATCCTTATTTCACCAACTCGGGGTTTCCAGCTCACGTCCTGTTACAAGCTGTTCCGAGATCATACTGAATATTTTTCAGTAGCAGCAACCATTAACCTTCAAAGTACAGGAATTGTGGTGTTGGAAGGAGAATAAAAATACATACACATTGGAGAATGTGTAAAAACCAGTGATTTTTAAGTATCTGTTGCAATACATAGAAAAAATTCTTTAGTATTCATAGCATCTAAAAATACAAACAAAGGATGTTTAGACTGAGGGACTTTGAGACTTTTTGGTGGCAGATTTTATGTAAATGTTGACGTTTTCATGTTTTGCATTACGGGCGTTTTGATGACTTATTAAGATATGGAGATTTTTCTTTAATGAATTACTTAATATTAATTTTAGAGACACTTCCCAGTGCTAGGCTGTATCAGGCACCCTGGGAATGAAGCCTGCTGAAGACAGACATTTAGAAAGCAACAACCACTCAGGTGGGTGAACACGCTGTTCTTTTCACACTTAAATATATACAACTTGTTGTTTTCAATTAATATCCTGTCACCATGGCAGAACAACTCCCCTTGCTGTTCTATGCACACTGGAGTCGTGACTGTAACAGTGGTAACCAGTGTGACACAGCCCCAAACAACGATCCAAACACGTGATGTTGCGGTGCTTGAGTAAACTCCTCTCTCAGCACTTTTTGCATCATCAGCTATTTATTTCAATATTCTGCATGTCATCAGTGCTTTGGCAGCCCATTTTTTTCTTTTTAATACTCCTTGTGTATAAACAGCACATATAAAAGTTCTGTCTTGGGACAGTTCATTAATCTTGTTAAAGCCTGGTCTGGTAAACGCATCATTTGTGTTATGACATCACTCCAACTTACGACAGTAAATGCTGTAAGAATTCATATCAAGGTGTTACAAGTCTTGCATTTATATGTTTGACTGATAATTTCACAGTGGAAAAATATCTGGGTCATCATTTTCCAGAGGCACCAGTGTCTGTGTTTCTATTCCTGGTCAACATCAGAGCGTGTTCCAGCGCCTGCTCAAGTGGTGTTTTCCCTGCTGACACAACTAGACAGACAGAACTGTAAATGTTATTGTGAGACACAGCAATTTCCATGTGGGAGAAGGGCTGATAAGTTTTAAACTATCCTCTTTTGGCTTAAAGAGGCCTTCAGTGCTTTTATTATACCCTCTTGATTTAGCTGTTTCTGTTGAAAGGGCAGGCTCCGACCTCCTACGGGTGCTGTAAACAAGCTGCATACGGGATTTTAAAGATGGTCTCAGTTTGGGAGCATGTACAAAATCCATGTCAGCTGCTTGATTTACGTGTAACTTCAGTGGGTGAAAACCAGCCCCAGACTGTCTGAAGTGGCCCAGTTTCAAATATTAGAGTGAGATTGAAAACTAGCAATGACGCATTCTTTTCTGCACCTTTGAATTGACTATTGATCTCACTGACTGTAGTGAAGGAGGTGCCAGGACTGAAAGCTGGTTATGGAGACACACCTGCTTAGAGAGACAAGAATATTTCTCTGTCCCTCCTTGCTTCATTAACATTTCACTGAACTCAGCTGGGACAAGAGCCTCCAGAGCCCACTTCTCTTGGAAAAAATGTTGCCTTTCAGAACCTGACATTTCCCAGCTGGAACTGGATCTGTTTCTATGAAATTCAAAAAGCAAGTGTAGCTTGTGGCTATTAAAACGTAATTTTTTTGATGTGCATCCATCATTCAAGTTGGTAACCTAATCCTTGTAAAGTCAATGGGAGAGATGAAAATAAGACAATTCACAGACCCTCAAAGACCCACACATCTGCTCAGAATTCTTCCACAATTCTCCTTGCACAATGAATTAAAATGTGAAGTGTTTGCAGGAAGAATTTGACAAATAATTTAAAGTAAGGAAGAGTTGAGAAAACTGTGACCTTTTCCACAGAACAGTCATGAAGAAATGAACAGAAAAAGAAACATCCATCATTTACATAATTCAGAAATAATTACTTTTTCAATTCTCTTTTCTGTCCATACACTGCCAGGAAGGGACATGCCATAACTACAACCATGTGGTTTTCCTCTTGTTTAATGTTTTTATCTCCTGTGTTCTTCAGAAGTGTTGTCAGTTTTGCAACCAGTGCAAGTAGGCATGTCTCACTGAGTTCAGCTATGTGATTTATACCAGCAAGGACTTCCAGCTCTGCTTCTCTGTCTTTTTAATTCATCAACTTGCATAAAGCATTAGTTGACTCACATGCACAATCCCCTTGAATTATTCACCAGGGAAAATGAAAGTTACCTGATTAGGCTCTCTGAATCAAGTTTTTGATATTACTTTAGTTACAGACTTTCTTTTCATTTCCAAAGTGTCATTCAGGCCCACAGCACTGGTTGCCGCCTGGCCACAGAGAAGCACACAGTAGCCTGGGTTCAAACATGTATGATGCTGACAGCTGCATTCAGCTGAGCTCCAGATGAACTTCACCTGCAACCTTTGGTTGCCTTCCTCCTCACTGGGGTGCTCAAAACCTCATACTAAACATCACTATGAGAAATAGGTCTTTTATCTAACTCTCTTGAGGGAGTTATACACTTCTGGGAGCCTCTGAAAACAGCCTGTCTTATGAACCTGCAGTAAGAAGGAAGCCACAGACAGCAGAGGACTAGAAATTCGTGTTCATAAATTGTCAGGCCAGAAGGAGAAGCTACACTAAGGAGGCAAAGCCCTGCTTAGGTCAGATAACCATCCCTGTTACTAAGCTATCCCTGTAACGAGCCCCCTTATCAACTCATTTGCCAGAAAAGCACTAAATCACCCCCATCTGCCCCCATCGCTCCAGCATTACCTTTGGTGATATTGCTCAGGGAAGAGGATCACTGGATTAACAGTTATAAAACCAGGAACAGCTTGGAGAAACTGAAATACAAAGCTGAGCTCCAGACCCTGAGTTGCAGGTGAAGATTCCTCATTGAGCTAGGGCAGTTTTAAGATCTCTTGAAGCTACACTGCTTTTTTTTTAATGTCATTGTATCTCAGAGCTATTTTAAATTGGAGTCTGCCAAAACCTCCAAGGGGCCATTATGACAGAGATCACCAATGAATAAAGATTTCTGGTATGTCCCCTTTATAATACTTGCTGCAGGGTTGTAGGATGAAAATTAAGGACGCTATCTCCTTAAAGCTCTCCCACATTTTCTGACTTCTCAGATGATCTTTCTCTTCTACCAATCCCTTTATCATTTTATCTCATTTCCCCTGGCTCCTTCCATTGGCCTCACCCCTGGTTTGTTCTACAATTTGCTTCCTTCCCTTCTCATGCTGCCCTCAGCAGCTCCATTTCTCTCTGAAAGCCCTCTCCAGAACTAGATTTCAGCTTTGCCTGGTATGCTTTAGGCCGCTGTCAGCTTTCCTCACACTCAAGACTCATCTTTCTTCCTGTCCCCCATGTCTTTCCCCCTCCCCCAGCAAGTGCCATGAGCTGCTATGAGTTTTCACATGGATTTACTTCCCTCATGAGCTTCTTCAACATGTTCCTCAACATGATTCCTTTCACTTTAACTCATTTCAACAACCTATATTTCCTCCTCCCAGACTGTATGCGCCGTCAGATTTCCACTTCACCCATCAGAACTATTTGTCCTCCAAATTCTTTTTTGCTTCATTTTCTGTAGTGATCTTCAAAATTATCGGTCTTCTTGAAACACTCTTAAAGTCCTGCTGTCTCCTGTAATTTCAATTTTCTTTAATGAATAGGTTGTTGTTGGTATAAACCTTTAATTTACCTGTACTATTCAAGTTTCAGCGGCCTCAGTTCTATTCCATTCTGTTTCCAATGAGAAGTTATATTCTGAAGCATGTACTCTATTTGCATTTTACTTCAAATGTAGTATCCCAGCTATAAAGCCAAGTATGGTTTCCTCTTCCCTTTCAAATCAGAGAAACTTTCACTTTCATTCCTTGTCCTATGATCTGAAAGTACTCTCTCTTTTTCTCACTTTTCTTATCACTGCTAGTCTGAATATAGATGTCCTAGTAGAGAGTTGCCCCAACAGACACCAAATGAGACAGAAGTTACACCAGCAAAAGTAAGAAAATAAAGCAGACAAACCCCCGCTTAGTTAGAAACATTAAAAAAAAAAAAAAAAACAAAAAACCACCACCAGCAACCCAAACAAACAACAACCAAAAAACCCCAAAAAACCAAAACCACTAAATGACAAAAATACCCAAGGAACTCTACTTGCCCCATCTATCTTAGCTCTTCTTGAAGCCCTCTCCCGGTTGTGGTGGCAAAATACCTTAGAGTAGTTTCCCAAAGGTCAACACAATGCTGCAGGAATATTTCCTTTCCTTCCTTCATTGGATTTATTTTATCTACCATTGTTCTCTGCCTCAGCAAAACAGCCTCATCTCTGTTCTCTATTTAGCTCTTGTGGGGCTGAATCCTGCAGCAGCAGTCCCAGTGAAGTCGGTGGGAGTGCTGACTCTGTAAGAACCAGATGTGTCCCATTGAATAATTATCCAGGGCTGAATGAGCTCCCCGAAGTTGTGTGTTAAGACAAGCATCCACACTGAGAGGTTGTTAACCAAAGCAGGAGTCCCACTAAAACAACCTTCCCCACCTTCTCCCAATAATGCCCTCACCGACCTCCTCAAAGAAATATTTCCACTAAATATCTATCCCAAACAGATAGAGATAAGATTTCAACAAAGAGAAATGGTATTATTAAAAAAGAGATTGGAGCACTAAACCTTTCCCAACTGTAAGTCAATTTGATCTTTAAACAGAGGTCAGCTGGGTTTTTTCTGCTGTAGAAACACATGCAAACCTTCCTAGTAGAAATGCACTTTCTGAAGTTTTAATAAAAGTGTGTCAGAGCCATAGGAAGGTGGAGGTCTTACTACTACTGAGGAGTATTCAGTAACCACAGGATTTAGCAGTTTAACTACTAAAGTAGCAACTTATTGACAACTAGTTGCTGCCTTATTGCTGCCAATTTTCTAACTTACCTTCCACACTTTTCTTTCCAGCCATAGCAGATATATTCTGTGTGAAAAATAGGGGAAGGAATCATTCTCCAGGTAAAATCAGTGAAGACTTAGTGTCTTATTTTAATAAGTATTTGAAAATTACAATCAAGTGTTAAAGGTAGTCTTCAAATTTCAAAATATTCTTTCTGGTAAAAAATAGCATGAACTATGCAACACCTGAAACAGAAAACGTTTCAAAGATATTGTGCCTAACATTTTAGTGATGATGATGAACTCAGTGGTAGATAAGGGTATCATTCATCTCTTTTTTTCCCTAGTCCTTTCAGGAGATGAATACCAACAACGCAGAAGAAAAACCCTGTGCCACTGGTGGGATAGAGGAGAATATGGAGAGAGATCGAAAATTCTGGAGGTTCATTCAAGGAACAAAATTCCTTTTGTATCCTTTCTGGCCAGGACCCGCTGTTTCCCAGGGGTTGAACATGGGTGCACTACACTTTTGCTCAGGGAAGAGGAACTTTATACCTTTTTCCCAGTAAGGAAGAGAAACAGGGCAAAAAATACAGTGCTTATTAAAAGCACTGTTTCCTGAAGGTGTCTGCTTGCAAATTAATGTCTTTGGGTCTCTGACTTGCCACCCTGAACCCAGCTGGATCTTGTATTACAAACCAGAGATTCTTCCAACTTCCACAGCTTTAGTTAAGCTGATGTAACAAATCCATGTTGTCAGAAGATCCTCGTGGCAAAGGAATAAAGATTTTTATTTTCTTTCTACTCAGCTGTTTTGTTGTTTTGTTTTGTTTTGGGTTTTTTGTTTGGTTTTTTTTTGTTTGTTTGTTTTTGGTTTTTTTTTTTTTTATTTCTGTCTTTCCTGCAGAAAGAAATACGCCTTCCTGCTTAAGGTGTATGAGTCTGAGCCTGCCATGGGTTCTAACTCAGCTTCAGCCATTTACATTGGATTCATTAAACACAAATATTTAAGCCCATAGAAAACATCTCCAGAAAGCTAATTTGCACCATCAATTACCCTGCCATTGTCAGCTGACTGGCATTCTGTAATTGCACTGGGATTAAAATTTACAGGAGCTCTTCCATTTGTTTTTTTTTGTTTGTTTTTTGTTTTTTTTTTTCCAAAAAATCTCCATAAAGAAGACAAAAAGGCAAAAAAAAACCGGAGAAATTTGTGCAGGGAGATTCAAATAAGTTCTGCTGACAAACCACAGGGTGTATTACTCCAACAGTGTCAGGTACTGCAGTGGAAGGGAGCAGGAGGAGGTGGCCTTCTCCCATCACTAACAAAGTGCCCCAATGAAACTCATAGTCGGACAGGTGAGTTAAAAATGGAGCTTGGATTTCAGATGAGACACTATCGATCCTTCTCTGGCTTGCCTTGAAAGCAGGGGCTGAGTCACACCCCCATGGAGCTACAGCTCAGCATGGAAGAATAAGGCTTTGATGTTATCCTGACCAAAGTGGCATCCCAGCCACAGGAAGCAGGGGAAAAGGTTGGGCTCGATGATCTTGGAGGTCTCTTCCAACCTAAATGATTTTGTGTGGTTCTGTGTAGGGGGAAGGCTGGCTGGCCCTTGGGAGTGGTCGTGACTCAGGTCCATTCTCCGACCTCTTTTCTGGGGCAGGCAGGTATAATCCAGCCCTTTTCAGGTAAGTGACTGGGGGAGAGCGCTATTAATATGGGACATCAAAATGTCATTTGCACAGTCACTTTAGACAGATATGTCCTAGCACTCTCTTCCTCCTGTGCAGGAAAGATAATAATCTGTTAAACTTTCTCCTAGAACCGTATTTTAGCATTTTAATTACAGACCCAACACATGCGCTAAAGACACTCTCACTAAAGGGCACGCCTTAATAAAGTCGGTACATCGTGCTGCCGTGACCCGGCAAGGTCGGTGCCTGCGAGGAATCGCCAAGGAGCCCGCTGGCTCCGCGCCAGGACACCGGCAAGGGACGGGGACCCGCCCGGGAGGCGGGGGGAGCTGCTGCCGCTGATCCGCACCAGTGCTCCCCCAGAGCACAGCACAGCGCCTGAAACGCGGCTATTGCTTCCGATGGAGGGCTGCTCCTGGGCTGCTGGTGGTGCTGTCGCTGGCCGTGGGTGTCCCGGGAAAGCCCGAGCCTTTCCCCCTCCTTTGAGCACTACCTCCCTCTGCTGTCCTGCCGCAGCTCTGCGCTGGGCAGGCGCAGGGTGACCTCCGAGGAGCAACCCAAGCACAAAACATGGACAAACGCCTGGAAGAATTTTTGCTTGACGCTATTTAGTTTCACAAGGAACACTTTAATGTCTGGAAGTATCAGTCCCAAGCACTGGAGGCTTCACAATGGAAAATACACAAATAAAGGACAGCTGGGAAATGCATTTTCTCCTTACGGAGCTGCCCAATCAGGTTTCCATTGCTAGTAAGAAGTAATAACTAGTAACAGCTTCTTCTCTGAGAGAGAAGTAACATGAATTTCTAAGCAGCAGAGATTCTCTGAAGGGAGTGGAGTACGGAAAATGTTCTCAGCTCTTACTTTTTTAATGAGAGGAAAACATGGGACAAACCTCGGACCGAGGCTGGGGCAACCCTTGCACGTCCCTGTATCCACATGCAAGATATCAGGATTCAGAAGGCCAGTGCTGAAGATAGTCCATGAGGTGTGTGGGACTGGATAGCATCTCTGAGAAATCTGAAAGTTTGAATAAAAGCACCCATTTTCATTGGCACGGATGATTTGAGCTTGGTGATCTTTATCCCTTTCAGACAGCGTGTGATCAGCCTCTCCAACAGGCTCTGGGCTCTTCTTTGTTTGCAGATCAGCAGAACTTCTGAGCTAGTGTCAGTTCTGACAGGAAAAGTGCCAATGCACTCAGGATTTTGGTTTAATTGGTATTTTTCCAATGTTTTCATGAGAAAATCCAAAAGTTCATTTCCTTCCATAAACCCATAATAAGTATAATATTCTTGAAGAAGTAAGGTGAGCTCACAGTATGTTTGCAGTGTCAATAGCTATTTTTGTGTTCTCCATGAATGAGCCATGACAATACTTGTGTGATAAAACACGTATTAAATCAAGGATTGCGAGCATAATCCTACAGTCTCCATGGTTTGCTTTGAGTGAGCTGCTTTGAATTCTTGCAGGCACTGTATTACGTTCTACTGTGATTTAACAGGGGCCAAAATTTGCTCTTATTTGGTTGTGGTCTTTCAGCAGTCAGTGTATGGACGAGGGCACATTTTGCCTCTTTCTATTTAATGTACACGTTACAGTTCAAATCCTTCTTTTCAGTGTACTTAGTGTGAGACACACTGAATGATATTTTATTTACACTAGTAGTGGGAGAGGCTTTGAAATTTTCATTATTCCAGTTTTTAATAGTGTTGAAAAAGGAATGTGACATTTCTCAGTCAGCACCATTTTTTTTTTTCTGTGACCTCTAAGTAGAAGTAATTTGCTTCATACAAATTAGGACAGAGACTGGAGGAGAGGTTCAGCATCTGTGTAGCTCTATGCAGTACCTCATGCATCCAATTAACTAATGAAATCTGAATGAAGGTGGGGTGGGGGGAAGTAAAAATCTTTTTTTTCTTCATAACATTCCCAGTTTGCAGCAGAAAAGAGTGTGGCACTGCCCTGTTTGAGTTACAGTGTAAAGTGATAAATCAGGCTGCAGTGTCAGACTAGAGAGAAACCTGACCCACAGACATTAATCTGGGTGTATGGGTCCAGGAGAACAAGGAGTTTTCAAAATCCTCTGCCTTCTTATGGATCCCCATGGCTCCTTGGCAGAAGTCCAGACCCATGCATTAGCCATCTCAGAGCAGCTTCCTCAGGTTTCTAGCGCCTAAATAACCTGATAATATTGTGCTCTTTCTGGCACTAAAAAGCCTTCCCTAAAATTATATGTCTTTTAATTCAGGTATTGGTTGACTGGTTTAGCAATTCTACTTTTACCTCAGCCTGCACATAATTCCAGAAAACTATAAACCAAGAACAGAAGGGCAACAATTACACTGTGTCCCTGATATACATGGACCCAGCATCTACACACTCCCAAATTAGTATACTAATGATGTTGCTGCTTTAATTAACCATGCTACTGTGCCGGTACTGGACTCTTTCCCAAGAACTGTTCAGGTTACTGCATAAGGCAAGGACACTGATTTTCCTTTAATGCCTTTTTTTTTTTCACTTTATTGACAGGACTGCCAAGTTCACAGAAGAATCAATAGCCAAGGATATTCACATAGGATAAGATTTACAAAGCATGTTTCACAGACAGTAACAACTGGGACCTCGGAGCACTTACTGGAACCAACAAAATGACAACTGATATGTCCTCCAGTGAGTCTATGTTAAGACGTTCTGTCTGCAGTAATTAAAAACTAGGTAATGTCACCTGTGTGAAAAGCCCACCATAAAATCAGCTCCACTTAGCAGTGTAACTTGACATGTTGACTTTTTCCATCAGCAGCTCTGTCCTCTAAGCCAGCCTCTGGCCCTGCTATGCTGAGTAGCACCTTCCTTAATTCATATCAACCAAAGTAATACACTCTTGTGATCCCTTTTATTTTTCCTACCGTCTATTTCCTTCAATATTATGTGTGTAATGGTTTGGTGACTCATTAATTACACCTGAGCAAATTACCCCTCAGTGAACACACAGTATATTTTTTTCACACAGTTCTTTTTGTCATACATAGATTTTGGAGCAGTTGTATCTCTCTTTCAAATCTTTGAGCTTATTTAAGTAAAGTGATCTTGTGCCAGCAAAATACCCAAGTTTTCTGTTGTGTACTTTTAGCTGTGCAAGACCTAGATATCACTAAGCACAAGGATTCCCTGGGTATTCATAGTGTACAGTATAAATTAAATTGATTCTACTTCTTCCTATACTCCAGAAACGCCTAAACTTCTAGCGAAATCATAACACACACACAGAGGGCCTGAAACAAGTCTTTTCTGTACTTTTTTTTGTACACATACTTGTACTGACTTCATGCAGCAACTTTTATGCAGAGAAATAACAAAGAAAAAAAAAAGGAACTAACCTTATCATAGGTTATTGCATGTAGGAAGTATTATAAATATTATTAATTGCTTGGCTCTCTTCCTTCTCTGTCATATTTCCCTCAGGTCTCCGTTCCATGCTCAAGGCCATTATTTGATGGGAGAGGTATAAAGTCATAACAGGCTGATGTAAATTTCCTCTGAGATGCCTTATATATCACAGATTCCACGAGGGAGATGAAACAGCAATTTTGTTCCTGCTCATAAGTAAAGGTGGAAGAAATGCTTCTTGTGAAGAGGACTAAACTCATGCCTATTCTCTAATTGAGGCCAGTGTAGTATATTATTCTTCAGGTAAATCTTTGATAACACTTATTGCCTTTTGCAGGTAGATCCTTGATAACACTTATTGCCTTTTCCAAGGCCCCTTCTGTAAGGAGGGCTTCTAATTCTGAGGAGGAAATGAACAACTCCAAAACTGAGGGAGATAAAGAAGATGTCTGTGTCAAGAGTCTTAGACATGACCCATCAGCTGAATTTTATGTTTCTGATAAATTAAAATCAGAAACTCATTACAGAAAATGAAACAAGAAAGTAGTTCAGTCAGTCACTTTTTAAGATCACCATCAGCCTCTGAACAGCTGAGAAGCCCTTTGTCTATCTACTGTAGATAGCTGGGTTGCTGGCTGGAAAAGATGCAGATCTACTGCTCTGACAGAGGTGGTGTCAGGGCTTTCCTGAGCATGCCAAGAAAGCCACTTATTGACCTTAAAAAGCTTAATTAAGCTGGGAAAATGATGATAAAAACCTGGGGAGAATACTCATTTCACAAATATTATAATGGGTCTACCCAGGGAAATAAGATAACACTTAGGTGTGTATGTTCCATGTCCAGTATTCCTTTCATCTCCACACACTTTAGAAATCACCTACTATTTAAGATGCCAGATGACCTTTTAATAAAACACCAATGAAGTGACATTTTAAAATATTTCCAACGTAACCACAGTCCCTAGCTCTTGCCCAGCAGCACGTTTGTGCAGTTCAACTGGCAACCTGATTTTTTCCTCCCAAGGAATTTTTCTATCCACCTGAGCCACAAAATAGAATGTGTGCAGATGCCAGTTTTTGCAAGTCTACTGTAGACGAAAGAGGCACAGTGCTTCTTTACACCATTCAAGGTTCTATTCCAGAAAGGATTTAGGCTTTGATTCCCTTGCAACTGTCACAATCAAGTTTTCAGATGAGCCAGCTCAGTTAAATAAACTGGAAAGGGTAAATGACACTGGTTTTCCTACAGCTGTCTTCAAGACTGGGTGATGACTAGCATTTTTGCTACATCAATAAATGCCATTAAAATCATAAAGCACAGCTCAAGAGGAAAAGAATTTGCTGAAATCCAGCTCTTGTTCACACGTGGACTAGAAGGTGCTTTTACACACAGGTTTTGATCACAGCAGTTTAATCAGTAAGGCAGCAATATCTTTGCTCAGCTAAAGCTATCTGACTTCTGATGGGAAGGATTGTTACCTATTCAACATATACAGAAATAATCACAGTATTTTGCCATCAAAATCAGTCGCAACACTTTATAAGCAGAGTAAAACTAAGGATGAGAGTGGGTGTCAAACTCTAAGTGGGTAGTATCAGCTGAAAAGTAGGAGGGAGAGGAACTACACAGTCATTTAAAATAGAGAGAGCATCAGGGATTGATGAGGAATGAGTTGAAGAGCCAGGAAAGTGTCTCTAGCAGAAGTTGGCAAAGCTGATAATTGAAGTCAAGAAGATAAAATATAGATGTACGTTTCCTGGAGAATGGGTTTCCCAGAATTTTGTGTGCTATTGATTTTTTGTTCGCTTAAGTGACATATTTGGTTTTCAAAACTGCTTTCACTGAGACTCCGTAGTGGTAAAACCAGAACCAGCTTGAAAAAAAAAGGAAAAAAAAAAAGAAAAAAAGAAAAAGGAAAATGAAAAAGAAAAAAAAGGGGGGAAAAGGGAAAAAAAAAAAGAAAAAAAGAAAAGAAAAAAAAAAGCAGTGATGCTCTCAAAAATAACAGTAAAATGGACCTGCACAGTCAGAAACTGGCAATGTTGTAGATATTCTCAAAATTTCAAGGGTCAAGCTATGCCAACACATTTAATCCTATTAATTTCAGTGGAAGTCTTCACTGATAAAGATACTAATCAGTAAAACTATGGAGAACAGCAACCAGCCCTTAAAGGGAATGGCATCACTGTAAGAGTTCTATCCTTCTGGGTCTATTGCAGGGTCATTGTAACAGTTCTAACACATTTATCTTTCTCAGTATATAACATTTTTTAAATTACTTTACCTTCCATTATCGAGGTCTTAACCCTATATATTTGGAATCTCAAAATTTATCTTTCATGCTAAACATGTTTTGCTGTCTGATGCTGAACTGTAGAGGGCTATTGTATCTCTGTCTTCGAGACATACTTTCAAAATGCTGATAATACTGTATGATAAGACTGTCATATTTAATTACCAGGCTAGCAGTTATGAGGACATTGGTATCTGATTCCCTTAGGTCTACAAATACATGACCATAATGTTGCAAACAGCTGTCCATCAACAACTCTGCTTATCAACATCGATGTGGAAGGGTTTAAATGTCTTCTCCCAGTGCTTCTGAGCTAATATTCTCTGCTGCATTTTCTGCAGCAAACGAGGCTGGTCTATCTGCCAATCCATGCTCTAATCTCAGCGAGACCAGAGGGGAAAAAAGCCAGCAAAACTTACTGCACTGTCTTTAGAAAGATAGTGAAGGTCAGACTAATCAATCTCAAATAAAAATGACACTACGTGAAAATTCCCATTTTACCTGAGTCCATTCTAATTCCTCCCTATCAGAACACTGATGTCCTGCTTCACAAAGCAAGTTCGTAGGCCAGTACTTGCAGCTCTTCTATAATCAGCTGCTGAAATTTCCCCCCAGTTTATTCAGCGCCTGTGCTCATTCATCCCATTCCATACAAAATGCCGCATTCCTTGCAGTGTCACACGGCATCATCTATTTCAGTATCATTGCTAACAACATTTTCTCCTGTTTTGGAATCCATGAAAGTATAAAGTCATGCAGGGATTTGATCCTGTTGGTGTATAACAGCCCGGCAGCCCACAGCTCCGCATACTTTCAGTAAAATAGTTACTCAGAACAGTAACAAGATCAATTCCTTTAAACATGCATTTAAAAAACTGTTACATTTTTACAGCTAGCTCTTAGCTGGTGTGAATTAGCAAGGATTGATTGACTTTGCCTTAATTCAACCCTCATTGGCCTTAATAGAATGATGCTAACTGGGGACTGACCCTGAGCAGCTGATCCTCTGGAAGCCACAGAATCATGCTAGAAAAAGGACAGCACTCGGAAAGACTTAAAGTTTAAAAAAAAACAAAGGCACAGCAGCAGGTTAGAGAGAGGACTGCTCAGTGGGATGGCCAGAAAAGAATTTACCTGTTAGGCTGCAGCAGAGTTCACATCAGAAACACAACAAGTTGCACCCCAGAGTAAGGATTTCATTAAAGACCTGCTTAGGTTCAAGTGAATCCAACCACCAGGAACCAAGCCTGTGAGAATCAGGCTCTGGAGTTATACTACCTGCAGATTTGCTTCTTGTGTTACCTTTTCACTATTTGTTTTGAGCAATAAAATTTAGCTTGTGCTAGTTACCATGAAAAACAGCCTTCCATTTGGGTTCTTCCTTTGGGTTCTTTGAAACATTGTCCCCTGCGGGTGTAACACAACTTCCACCCCTCTTAGAGTTGTTATAAAACTCTTTCCCATTTTCAGCATTTTTAGTGTGTTTTGAAATCTATTTCTGTAATAACACTGAAGCCCTGGCTTGGCAATTTATGAAGAGCTTCCTTAAAATTCAGATAAATTATGAGCTGTCAGTGTCAATCTTGAGTGTAATCTTATCAAAAAACTTGAGGTTAATTAGGAAGGATCTCATCCTTCTAAATCCATATAAGCTTAACATAATAATTGAGAGTTGAGATCAATTACTCATGGTATGTCAAGGGTATGAACTTATATGGTAATGATTGAGTGCTTGGCCTGAATGCTCAAAAGTCAAGGTCAGGAAGCACACCAAATGCACATTTAAAATTTCTTGAAGTCAGAAGTGGTGGGGAAAGGAAAGGATTGAAAATCTTATGTGCACACAGCTAGGGTGCATACTGATGTGAAACCCTGAGGCCAAATTCAAAAAACATTGAAACAGTAAATACAGGGAGAGGCTGGGAACGACTGCATCTGAAAATGGGATTGGCAATAGTTCGGAAGTATTTTCATGGAGCAATTCAGAAGCTCCATTTCACAAACATGCATCTAGTTTTCTCAGTGGGTTAGCAACTTTTTAGTAAAGTAAAAGGAAGACCCTCTGTCCCATGCAGTGCATGAGACTTTCATTGTGTCACAGACTCACCTTCACGTGACACCGACAGTCTCTTGCAAGCACAGTCTCCATAACATTCTCCAGTCCTCTGGAAACACACTGCCACTCCTACTTTAATCACTTCAAGTCAAGGAGAAAACAAGAGTCCTAGAGCTGTCCTGTTCACCCTGGGAGGCAACAATGAAAAATCCTGAAAGAAGATTAGCCTTGTTTCTCTTTCTTTTTCTTTTTTTTTTTCCTTTAAGAAAAACCCACAGCTGAAAAAATATTATTGCCAATACTCTTGAAGGATCTGCCTCTCAAGTGAACCACTGAAACAGAGTGGACTGGATGTGCATGAGATGTGCATGAGTGTATCTCATTGCACTGGAAGTCCAGAATAAAATGTTCAAGAAGAGGATGCAAAATTACAGTATATTACTTACAGCCTTGGATATGGCACTAGATTGCAGCTATCTAAAGCAGGCTCTGTAGGCTTACTCTGTATGTCAGAGGAGGTATGGACTTGCAGAGAGTTCATTACAAACCTCTCAGACGCTGTGGCATTCATAGTTTGTGCATAAATCCCCCCGTGCTGAAAATGGGATGGTCTCACAGTGAGACTGAGAGACTAAACACAAGGAGAGGATCTCCCCACTTATACAAGGCCATGTACTGTGAAAGATTAGAATCAGACCTGAGCAAGCCAGCTCGGTTACCAGGAGCAATATAAACGTGTTAATGCAGTGCTCCACCGGGCTGGTTTGTACAGTCGGCAAATCCCCGTTCTGCAGAGCACTGCCAGGCAGGGCTGAGCATTCCTGGTCCCAGGCTGGCCCAGTGAGGTGCCCCATCCCTCCAAGGTGGCTGTGCAATGCTGGCATAGGCTTTAAAGACTGTGGAGCTCCAGTTCTGCAGGGTGTGGGTACCGTATGGCAGCATGAGTACACGTGAACATTTCAAACATTTCTGCAATCATACCCAACACTTGTGCACAAGGGAGCATTCCCTGGGAGGTAGGCCTTCTCCCCCAGTATGCTTACAAAACCTGTGCCACCTGAGACCACCACCCTGGAGAGTGTTATGGCTCCAGCCAGTTCAGCAGCTCTTATTCTGTGTAGGCTACTACAGCTCCAGCTTTTTGTTAGCTAAGCTGACTTCCACACTGCACAGTGTGAGCTGAGGACGCCACAGAGGAACCCAGGACTGCAGACTTCTGACTTCATTCCAGCTGTGCTGATGCAGCTTCTGGTTCTGTGTTCCCTCGTGTGGCAGAGGTTTCCCTTTGTGTTTGCCGTCAGCCAGGAATGCACAGTGATGACACAGCTGGTGCCATGTAATTTGTCAAGCACAGTAACTCCATCATGTGTTTGCACTGCAGGGAGCGTGGAGAACAAAGGAAAACTGCAGTGGAAGAAAAGTGGTACAAGCTTGAGAACAGGAATCAGGGGTGAATGAAGAAAGGTAAGAAATTAAGAACACCATGTCAGAAAAGTGATGGAGGTAAGAGATGAAAACTTCCTGGCAAGTGCATATGAGCCCACTCTGAAGCAATACCCAAGGAGCTCTCCAGCACTAGAGGTTTCCTTTCTGTTTCTTTTTGCCCTACAAATTTAATCATGGCATTCAGTTCTCATCTTCATTTCCAAATCCATTACTTCAAACTATATAAACGCTTAAATGCTTACAACAATGCAATCTCAGATGAGGCAAAGCTCTGAAACCTTTTCGGAAATTCAGACAATAAATTTATCAGGCTGCTGTGTGAAGGCCTTTTTGAGAGTCTATATCCTGCTGGTATCATTACAAATCCTTAGTCTCTAGCTTGGCTTGCTGAAGATCTCAAGCAGGTATTTATTGATACACTACCCGGAGACCCAGATTACTCTGCAGAGTAACTGAATTTCCTGAGCAGTCAGCTACCACATATAACATTGTTATGCATATTCTTTGCAATTAGGCTGAATCTTTAGTGATCACCTGTGGCTCAGCGTCCTTTTTGTCAGTTCCTCAAAGTCAGGTGTATTTTTGTCGTGTACTAGCGCCACAGTTGCCAGCCTGCAGCTTGATAAGTTATTTAAAGCCTGCAAAATGGTTTTTGAATGCTGTCCCATGCTAATGTTTGATAACCACAGTTGTCATGACTACTCAGCCCCTATGGTGGGGTTGTGTTGGGCAGCTATTGCAATGATTCTCTGGCATTTTCCCTAAACATTAGTGTCCCTTCCTCAAAGGCTTCTCCCACGGTCTCTGGGAGATGAGGCACAGAGGCAATCTTGCCATCCAATAGAGGAGACACTGCAATGCCAATTCAAAGCTGACCACTGTGCCTGCCCGTGAGGCTCCTGTGGCAGTGGCATGGGGCTAAAGGGCATTTTCCTGGTAGCAACACAATGCAAAGTCCCTGGGCCTCACGGACAGGCAAAATGCCATCACCAGCTGCTCCCACCAGTCCCACCTGCCATGTTTAGCACACAGACTACTGGAACCAGAGGAGGACCATGGCACTTCTCTGCAAACTTGCCATTCACTCTAGAAGTATGTGCCAGTATGTGCAAGTGAGTCAAGTTAGAAGCCTATAGTGTGAGGCTTGCCTGGTAAAGATAGAGCCCTTCTTATTTCCTTAAATAAGGTCGGTTACAAAATGGTCACAACCTTTCCCCATGTTCATTCCCCAGCTTTTATTCCCATCATTTCATAAACTAAGCCACGTAACTCACCCCACAAATCCTTTCTGGCTTCCAGAGACAGAGCACAGTAAAAATAACCTAGAGCCTTAAGTTCAAGATGAATATTTTGATGCTAGAAGTAACAGCAGAACTGTGCTCCATTTTGTTGCCTCTAGAGAGGGTTTTGACACTAACTTAATAGTGGTTGACTCACAAATCAAAGACTGTCTTTGAGAAAACTTTCTGCGAGGTTGATAGACAGCTAGCATACTCTAAGGCATTTTCTTCTGCATTACTTGGCAGGAAGCCTGAGACAATTTGAACAACACTGTGCAGAACGTGCCCAGCTCAGCCAAAACTCATTAAGGGCCTTGTCTTCTCTTGTGCGCTTTGTGAAGCACATTACTGCACCCCTGATGGGCAGCAGTTATGCTAAGATTAAAGATCACCAAATACCTTTAATGTACCAGTCAAATTGCATTTCTCAGTTGTGTATACACTGGTAAATGTTCTGCTGCTCTACCAGATGAAGGATGAAGATGTAATGGCTGCTCTCCAGCTACTGAGCTTGGTTAAGGAATTGCTTGGAAAGGGGTTTCATGGGATGATAATCTCAGCAAAATGTGAGACAGTTGCTGAAAGGTGCTCAAGTTCATGACTGCATTAACTCTGGTTGCTATTGAAAGACTCCTCCCTGCTGAACAATGTAAGACACATGCATCTTTGATCACTTTGAAATATATTTTTAAAGAGTTGCCCTGGATTTTGCCTTGGGAGTTTCACTGATTTGTGAGGCAATCACTTTGGTGAGAACTCCATTCACAGTGAGTGTGAGAGCATGGCTGACTCACAGCATTACAGACTGAAGGGAGAATGCACTGCTGCATTTCTGCTAAACTGTGTGTTACAAATACCTTCTTTCCTCCTTCATGTACTTTCCTTTCTCTCTTTTTCAGTTGGTGGGAGTGTTCAGCCAGTGTAATATTTGCTGTCTGGTTTCCTTGGTTTAACATTGCCAAACAAAAATTGCCACCACCCTACTTGCAGATGTTTACAGAAGTAAAGTTCCCTATGGCAGCCAGTTCATGACAGAGGCCTTTAGCAGAAACAGCCTTTTGATAAAGAGTAGATGCCAGATCTTGGCATGATAACCTGATCTCTTTCTAACTGAAAGACATAAAGGAAAAAAACACTTCCTGAACTGAAAGTTTGTGATACCTACCTCTGTTTGACTTACATGAATATAAAACCTAGTTCAAGGTGGTGAACACTCAGCTCAGCAGATATTAGTAGGGACAATAGGTCACAATATGGAGTTAAGAATGGGATGAATCTCAGAAACAGAAGTGGATGGATTTGCCTTTTGCAAACTCTGTGCCTGCTAATACAAAGGACAAAAGAATAGATGAACTGGAGGAGTGCAGCAGAGGGAATACATTCTGCCAGAGGGATTTGCTTTGCCATCCTTACTTTTCCTATTTTCACTACTGCAAATTTGCTTTCCCCCTGCCTTCCCATCTACCGCTCAGCCGAGGCAAGAAGCAACTAACTACAGGAACCGTCACCTTGATAACTCCAAATTCCCATTTTTCTGGTGAGAAAATAACACAGGCCTAGTCCTTCACTCAGTGAGTCTATACTGATTTAAATTGATTATAACATTCCATAGGCACCATTCACACACAATGATGTTACTAAGGGTAAATAAGGAGAAAAATTCAATGAGTGCTCAAATACTATGAAAATGACAGATGAAAGCAGCCTCTGCTTGAGGTAGCAGAGGAAATATTTTTGTCTTGACTCGCTAAATCATGAAACAGAGATATGAAAAACAGCTACAAGACATCCAAAGCAAAATCTGCCAAGAAGTGGACAAGATTCAAGACAAGTCAAGGGTATGTACAACATGAAAAGGATTTTGGCCAAATATGGGTAGCTCAAGAAGAGCCAGAAATTATGACAAAGATTTTTAAGAACAGATTTGACAAGGATCTTCAGTGCACACCGCCTTCATCAGTAGCTGATAAGAGTCCTGCCAAAGCCAAGCAGTGACAGGCTTTCTTCACCCTGCAAACTCAAAGGCACCTCTCTCCCAGCAAAAGTAGGCTGAGACAAAGTGCCTATAGAGCTTATCAGGCTAATCAACCAGTTCCAAAATGAGTCAAATTTGAAGGAAAATCAGCTAGAGAAGATTCTGTTACTAAAATTGTTCTAAATTAACCAGACTAGGAAAGGAAGAGAAGAAAGGAAAGCATCATTGTTTAAATTATACAAGCATTTAGCAGGGCTTTAGACTTAAGAGACTTTCCCTGCATTACAGTAATCAATTAACAACAGAAGGTAAAAAGAATTAGTTGGGATTAGTAGCTGCACTCACCAGTCAGTTTGGAGTTGTGCATGAAAGCAACAACAGAGATGCAGTTTAAAAATTGCACACAAGATGGCATGAGGATGCTCCACCAGAATTAACTGAGCGTTTGGTCCACCAACCCCAATGCCCTCACATGACTCTTCTGTTGGAAACACACGAGGACAGGAGCTTAAAGAATAAGCTGTTTACTCAGAGCTGTACCCTGGTTAACAAACATACATCCAGTAACATCCTGAAACTACCTTGACCTTTAACCAAGATGCTCTGTTGTGTTTGAGACATCCAAGCTCATCTTTTGCAAGCACAGCTAACCCCAGCTTGTGTTTTGTCTATAGGCTAATAAGAATGTCCTGCTGAACACAGAATCATGGGATACGTTAGGCAAAGTCTTGGATGTGAAAACACTTAATTTTTATATTGCACAATTTTTAATGGTCTCATGAAATCATTTTGCAAATTAAGTGGAGCAAAGAGGACATAGAAATAATTGACTCCTTCAATAGGATTAAACTTGGAAAATGAAACAATGAGCATCTGCAAACACAAGTAAGTTTGCTGGAACAAGGAAAAATGCATTAACAGAGTCAGCTTGGAGTACAGACAGAACTTCTGCTCCATGAATCCAGGTCATTATGAAGATGTTAAATGGTATCGGAACCAGGACTGACCCCTGGAATGCACCACTAAGGACTGGCCTCCAGCTGGACTTTACACCACTGATTACAAGAAAGAAAAGTGCACCAGTGAACAAGGAAAGGTATTACAGTCAACATTGGAAAGCTGCTGATACTTAGAAAGCAATTCTGAAAGACACTTAATTTTTCCAGCCATTATTTCTGCAAAAGACCCGAATGTATTGCCCTCAAATACTTAAATCAAATGCATTAAAGGTAAACAATTGTCAGATGTCAGAATTTGTAAAAAAAAAAAAAAAATAATGAAAAGACACAAATGGATTGTGCCAAAAATACTGAGTACAAGCATGGGGACATGTGTCTTTTATCTCAGAAAATGCTAAGCTTTCTACAGAAACAAGTATGTCCTCTATAGTTTTAGGCAGTAATAAATTTCTTGGTTATTCACTAGGTAGCCGTTTTCCCCAAAAACGATTATCACTATAGTCAGATTAAATGGCAAGACTTGGAGACCTCAGGAAACATATGGATTTTATAATCAGAGCAAAAACATCAAGTGACTTACTCACATTTAATTCCCGGTAAGGGTTATAAATTTAATAGAAAAAAATAAGGTTATTAACTACAGCAACATAATTTTCCGTGTGCATCAGTGAACTGTGTAAAACATCTGAGGGGAAACTTGCTACAGAGGAGATTGCTGGATAGATACATGGAGAAATTTTGTGCTGTCCTTGCCTACCTATCCTTTAATCAGGTCTGCCTTACATCACTAAAACATAAAATGGAAGTGTTGTTATTTAATTAGTTTGGGAATATTTGTAATTGGAGATGAAGGAAAGGAAAATTTGTTGGAAGATATGTGTACCAGAAGAGTCAAGAAAGGAAGGATGAAAATGAAACCATGAGGCAAAAGCACCTTAATCTACACCAATTTTTTTCACTGCCCATAGCAACATAAGAACATCCTGCACTTAAAAGGGTGTTTTGTGAAATTTGGACATCCATGACGTCTGGACATCTGTCACAAGGCCAGTTTCTAGACCTGTCACTCCCTCCACCCTTTCCACCAGCTCTGTTCTCATCTCCAGTCCCTATCCTTTCCTTGGTTACCTAAGATGTGCTGGTACACGGGCACGTTTTTATCACCTTTCTGACCCAGGACAGAACAGGGCATTTCACTTGGTCCTGAGGAACTTCAGCATCACTGCCAGCTGTACTGAGGGGTCAGTAATAATGCAGAGCCAGGGAAAGGCAGGGACTTGTTGAGCTCAAACCACATCTGTAAAGCTACACCATAAGCATCAACAGGCCAATGCTGATCACAGAAGTCTGGACAACAAAGGACTTCCAGCTAACAGGTGTCAGCTCAGATTTAAGAGGCAGCTAAAATAAGATTCAGCCTAAAACCTGGACCTTACAGATGTTGGCAGTAGACTCTTAGGCACAATGAAGCAGGAAATATTCCTGAAAACATGCAGGAACTTAGGCATCCTGCCCTGCTTCCTTTCAGGAATGCTCCACACTCCTACTTGCTCTGCCAGGAAGAGTAGGAATTAGTCCTTATTTCTCTTTGCCTTGATTAGTTTGACTGGAATACATCTCTGTGATGTGGGAAAGCCCTGTTCAAATCTTGTCTTTGACTGGAGCAGGGACTGTAACCTCGATGATCTCAATGATGATGACATCACCACTGACCTTCACTTATTTTTAGACAGATTGTTGTCAGTCTCACTTGTCCATTTTGTACAGAATATTCAGAGATTTCCTGAGCCAAGGACAGGGTTAGGTTAACACAGCACTGAGAAGCTCTGGATACTGATCTCTGCCCAGTGCTTGACTCAGACAGGAAAGTCCCTCTACAAGTCAATCCTGACATGGCACAGGCTATTGCTTAACTGCTTCTGTAGCTTGAAGCACGTTTTGGTACCAACCACAAACTCCTACTCCAAGAAAATTTCCTGGATTGAGAGTACCATTGACAAATCTGTTAATCTGTACTCTGATTTCATACTTAGCTGAAGATTAGACATTACCCAATTATTAGATTGAGAAAGGTAGCAATCCAAAATTTAAGGAAATTTCTATGTCACACCCTTACCACTCAAAACAGAATGACAAGCCAGAACTGGAACAAACCTTTCTTCAGAGTCATACATAAGATTTGAATAAAACTGTATTTTAGTACTTACCAAAAAGTGATGTAAATAAGTGGGACCTACTCCATTCTGGTTGGTAAAAATGTTATCAGTTGTAGTTGATAGGAGTTCAACACCTGTCTTGAGTCATAACTACCTACCTACAATTGCTCTTGAACTTGCTGTATCTCCAGAGAACATCAGCAATAAGGAATGGGCAGGGCTCTGACTTCAGTCCATACTGTCTGACCACATATTTGAGTCCAAAGTACCATGCAACTGGCTAAAGACACAGGTAATCAGCACCACAGGAACAGGAGGGGAAAAAAGTAACATGGAAAGAGTCATACCTTAGAGATAGCTCCCAGCAACCACTACTCTCCAAGGCTGCTCCTGAGGGAGGATGATTTATGGAACTCAGGCTCTAGGACAAAGGTATTGCTGTAGGCTGTTGCTCCTTCTGTAGCATAGGAGTTTCAGTTTTCTTCTAGTTATCCGGGTAATTTGCAAACTTTCAGCTGAACTTGATTCAATTAGTCCTCCATCTCTAGCACAGAGATCCCCTCTCTTCTCACACCCTTTGCAGTCACTCAAGAACAAACTAAGGAGTCTCCCATTCCTCCCTAACAAGAACAAAGAACACTGTGTGTATCCCTCATTTGCAACCTCCCTTCCAGTTCTTCCTCTCCAGCAGCTGTCAACACTCCTGAAGTCTAAAGAGTCAGATCTTCTGCTAATTCTCAGAAGTCACTAAAAGTTCAGAGGATATTCCTACCTATTCCTCTTTATTCCTACATACTCCTCTTTATGACTTCTCTGCCTGGGGAACTTGGTAAAATAGGAGCATTTGTCTGATTGTCTTCCCAGTGCTCTTTCCTAAACATCTGGCTTCTCTCCTGCTGTCTCCACCGAAGCTGCTTCTTAAGTCCTTCTTTATTTTGCTGTCCTCCTCTGAGAAGTCTTTGAACGTCTCTCTTATTCATCTTTGCTTCTGACTCTTGCTCCCTTTCTCTTTGGAAAGAGATAGTACAATTCCCCTGGCTGGAGCTACGTTCCACCCATGCCAGACTTCCCCTTGGAGTCATGCCAGCGTCAGATCTTCCACCTGCTGAGCACTGGAGCCACACGACTCAATTCCCAATAACTGCTCATCATCTTTTCAGTCTTTTTTTTTTTAAGAGGCCACAACATGGACTTTCTGCCCTAGATCCTCGAGGATCTAAAGAAAATCCCGTTAAGGGACATGGTTGGCGACTTAGGCAGAGTCTGCTCATTTGAATTAGTCATCTAGACTCAGTTAAATTTAATGGAGCGGAAAAAAGCGGTTCAGCAGCAATTCATTCCATCCAGAAAAAGATATCTAAATATGATTAGGTGATTTGAACTCTGAAAGCTCTTATTTACTACTCAAAAAGGCACTGTACAGTGGGTGGCTTAGATGAATACCGCAATACTGCAGAGGAATGAAAGGAATGGCAAAAAAAACCTGAAGAGAAGTTCTACCACTGTCATCAGTGTTTTGTCTTTTAGATGAGTGATCTTATTTCATACTCTTTCCTCATTCAGCTCTGCATATCCTAGCAGAGATGGCAGAAACATTTAAACTATCTTCATTGCTGAAGGAGAATAGGGACTCTTTTTTTTGTAATTGCTTTTGGCCTTTTTTTCCAAGTAACTCTGTACACTACCATATATGCAGCACTGGCTGAGTACTTGTAAACACATTCCCTGGTTTATTTCATGTCTTTATAACAAACTTTATTCACCAGCAGATGTTATGTCATGTGAGTATTCCAGATACCCGTCTGTCCCATGTACGTTTCTAAAGCACGAAAGTGAAAGGCTGAGTGCTCCCACCAGGGTGGATACACAAGGTCGTGGGTAAGATGTACTATTGCTACTTTTAAGCAAACACATTTAGCCACGAACGTGGATTACAAGGCATTTGTGTAAAACTGGCTGGTTTAAGTCTGGATGCTTTGCAAATATAAGGTTTTTACAGTGCAGATGTAACTCAGTTCCCAAAGCCAATGGAAGTTTCACCAAACACTTCTTGAATAATCGGAATTCTGATAAACATGAGCCTTGGGAGAGTACAGAAAGAACCAGGTTTGTTTAGCCAAGAAAACTGAGGACTAAGAGGTGACACGATAACAGCTTTCTACTGTGTCAAATGTTGCTATGAAAAAACAGGGAAATAAACTCTTCTTATCCATTTTAGAGAGGACAAAAATAATGGGTTTAAATTGCACCAAGGAAATTTCAGCTCCCAGGAAAAGTTTTTTTTTCCAAGTGCAAAGGCACATTGCCTGGGTGGGCCACTAAGTCCTCATGCTGGCAGTTTTTAAGAACAGACCTGACAAATCATCTCTCAGGGTGCTTTAAGTAGGACTGATCCAGTCTCAGGACAGAGGGAATGACCCTTCAACACCCTTTCCAGATCTGTTTTTTATCAATTTATAAATCACTGAGAACCAGCATTAAGTAAAATCTTCTTGGGAATTCTTACTATACTATTTATTCATATACCAACACTATTGTGTTTCATTAATTAGCATATTTCATTGGACAAGTATTAACCTGACTGAGATACAAAACAAAAACAGTTGCCACAAAGGAGTCGCCTGTTTGATGAACATGCAGCAAGCCATGTCCATGGAGCTCAGCAGCTCTCAGCCCACTTTTCTCCCTGCTGGGGATGCTCAGAGAGCACAAGAAGGCTGTTAAATAAGAGATGCTGTCCCCAAGAAGATAGATAATTCTCAAATACTATTATAAGATCCGCTCCTATAAAATCCTCATGATGCTCCTCCAGCTCCTTTATGATCTCCAAACATTCATTTAAATTTCCATAGCAAATTTCCCTCAAATGGAAGGCAAATGCATCACACAAACCAGACTATTTACACTCATATGAATACTAGTTTGTAGTGTTCTTTGTTTCTCAGGCATCTTGGGGTTTGCAATGAGGAATCTGAAGGATAAAATAAAAACTCAATGCCAGGCACAGCAAAGTGCTCTGAATTCAGAGTTAAATTATTCTACTGTGTCTTTCCTTAAGAAATGGATCACATGCAATTCAGTGACAGAAATACTGTCTCTTAACCTAATTTTATAATGCAATCAGACTGACCTCTCCTACACATAGTAATTGGTAAAAAAAGGAAGAGACTCCAACAGACTAAACAGAAGCTACCCTAGTTTTTAATCAATAGGCCTATTCCCACTGGCTATGTATTTCAGTTCAGAACATTGTAATTAAATATAGTGATGAGCTGAATTTCTTTATGAATGAAATCACTTGCTCTCATTTATTTATATATATGTAGACATATATAAAATAGACTATAAAGTATTTACAGCTAAAATCCAATAGTGTTGAGTCTAAAGAAATTAAAAAATGTAAGAAATGAGATTTTGTAAGAAGTGTTAATTTTGAAGGAGGAAATCCCTTTAATTTCTTGTGTCATGGGATCTTCAGAATATGGGAAGGATATTAGTAGTTTTGTTCAGACAGAACACTACGTATTATAAAAATAATAATATAAAATGCCACTTAAAATTAGATTCGGGACCCTAAGGATAACTTATGTCATCATATTCCACCAAAGGCTCCCACTGACTGCCTGTCATCTACTTACAAGATTAAGGTGAATGGGGTCCAGTCCTACATAAATATTTTGAACTTATTTTCCTTGGAAATATAAAGGTTTAAAAGAATATCCCAGCCCAAACAGTAATACTGGAAAATTCACATACAATGTACCATTTTGCCCATAAGCAGTTTATGATATTGTAATTAGAACATTGCTTAGCAATCACACACACAGAAGTACTAAAATACTTAGGAAACAACTGCATGTCTAATATAGTTTCACCACTTCATGTTAATAGATAAAACTATGATTTTTTCCTTAGAAATGGGAGAATAAAATCCTTGTAATTTTGCTATTTAAAAAAAATAAAGCTGAAAATCCGTATGAAGGTTCTCTGAAGACAAGAATATCTTCATTCTAATCCTCGGTGATTAGTAGCACATCTACAGTGATTCTGCTTTGCATAAGAATATCCTTTTGCCCTTGACTTTATGGCAGGCTAAAGTTAATGGGCCAAATGCATCTGTTGACTAAAATGGTCTTACTCCAAGGATAAGTTTGGCTTACCAAACAGAAACACGGTTGAGAGCAGCCTGGAGAACGTCACCATAAGAAATAAACCTAAATCCTGCCACCACCTCTTAAGAATGTAACTTGACTTAGAGGCACATTCAAGGTCAAATATGCATATTAGAACAAACAAATGCTGTTTTCAAATTATTACTTCTTGGTTTAGGAAGTGACTTACTTGGTTTTTCTAAGCTCTAAGCCACTTGGAGCCAAATATTTCATACCAGGAGATCAATTCTGTAAGTATGACATGCACAGAAGCATCCTGTACACCTTCAAAAATCAATTGCATTAAAGAAATTAGAAGGATAGCTTTTCCCCAAATTAGACATATTGTATGCTGTTTTCTGCCACTCCTAATATCCCTTTAATAATACTGCAAATTAAATCACACCTTCTACCAGATGTGCGTCCCATGAGAGAACTTATTCAGCCAAATCTGCCTCAATCTGTCCTGCAGGTACCTCCACTGAAAAGCTTCAGTAGTTTGTCACAATGCAAAGTTCAAAATACTCAAAGTGACACCAGAAACAGCTACTTCATAAAAGAGAAGGGAAGTGTAAAGATTATACTTTTCTCCAGTCTAATAAAGAAGCCAATGGATATTGGATTGTTTATTAAAGGATAAAGCAGCACTTAAATGGGTACCTAAGTTAGGACACTGAAGCTTCTCTGTGTTACATGTGAGTCAGCTTAAGATTTTGTGTGAAAAATGGGATGTTCAGAAGGAGCTGATTTCTTATTTAAAAGGAAGAGAAGAAGGTTCTGGAAAGATTTTGCAGAAGAACACATTAGAGGGTAAGAGCACCATCGTGCAAAACTTTTAGTGCCATCGCTAAGGGCATTCCTTTGCTCAAAACACAAAGCCTTGCTGGTTCAGCTGTGAAACAAAATGTGCTACACATCTCAGAGGGCAAGCTGACATAGAGGATCACCTCATGGAAGAATCCACTTAGCTGAGCGAGCAACCAGCAGACTCTTCTAGGGCTGTCTGAGGTCTGGCAAATCGAACCGCCAGAGTCTGTGCTGTGCCATACTAATAATGCAAATTACATTTATGACTCTTTGAAAAAAACCCCAGGTTTACATCAAGCAACAGCAACATACCAAAGCTCTTGGCAAAACATACCACATCATCATTTCTTTTGATAAATATATATTTACAGTAGTTTTACTATATAAAATAGGTTTCTTAAACTACTATAACTTTTTATAGTAATTATTTAGTTTCTTGAGTAAGAGGATTCAGAAACAAAAGTTACATATGGCTCTTAGAAGTGCTACAACAGAGTCGTATCTCTGTTAAAGATTTTCTATCAGAGAAAATTTTCTTTCTGTCACAGATTTTCTATCTAGCAGTTCAGCCAGATCTCCTAGGGAAAAATCCCCCACTTATTCCATCTTTGGATGTACCTAAGGTCAGTCAGCAGGGCTAATGAACATACTCTGGTGATCAGACTGATGAGCCCTATCCCAGGATGCTATACACAGATCTAATACTTACATTCTAAAGCCAGAA